>PVJX010000142.1:0-364010 GCA_004027295.1 Dolichotis patagonum
ATTTCATTGTTTGTGTTGAGAAGTCTGCTGTGATTCTGATAGGTTTTCCTTTATAGGTGATCTCTCTTTTCTCTCTAACAGTTTTTAGTATTCTATTCTTATGTTGGATTTCTGGGATGGTGATTATTATGTGTGTGGGTGTAGTTTTATTTTGGTTATGGCTGTTTGGAGTTCTATATGCTTCACTTATCCAGATATCAGTTTCTCTTCTCATGTTTGGGAAGTTTTCAGCTATTACTTCTGTAAATATCCTCTTGATATCATTTGGGCTGTCCTCTTCTTTTTCATTTATCCCTATTAATCTTATGTTATTTTTCTTTGCATCATCTTGCAGGTGTTGAATTGTTATTTCCTGATTCTTTGTTATTTTTAAAAGATCTTGTCTTTCCTGCTCACTGGCTGCAATCTCATCTTTGAGGTCTGAAATTCTATCTTCACTTTCATTGAGGCAGTTTTTACAGCTTTCAATAGAATTTTTGATTTCCTGTATATCTCTTTGAATCTGCTTTATGCATTCTGTTTGTTTCTTACATTGTTCTTTGAGGGATTCTATCTGTTTGCTTTGTTCCTCTAATTTTTTAGCTGTGTTTTCACTAGATACATTCACTATTTCTTTCACTATTTTTATCAATTCTTCTTTTACCTGGGCAAGTATTTCTGGTTTGAATTTCTCCATAGCTTTCCCTACTTGCATATTTATTTCTTTTGATATCATTTCAGACATTTCAGGTGTATGGCTTCTTTTTTCTTCTATGTACACAGCTTCTAAACTTTCTTGGGGAGGGCTAGGGCTTTGAGCCTGCCTTTTGGTCTTTCCTTTTGTCATTTTTCTGTATTTCCTTACTTTGAGCAGTGTTCCAAAGCTTTCTCTGCATGTGTGGCAAATTACCTCTTACACCCTCAGTTCCTGGAGGGGCAGTGGCTCCCCCACAGGCTCTTGGCTTCCTCACAGAGTCCTAACTCCCCTCTGTGGGCTCCTGGCTCTCTAAGTTGTAAGGCAAATGCTGGGTGTGGTCACCCCGGAGCCTATGGAATCTCAGGCATTCCAGGCCACTGTGCTTTGTACCAGGCAGGTCTCCAGGAGGTTCCCTGCAAGTGAAGGGTGGGCCTACAGGTCCCAAAGAGTCAGGCCAGAATGTTGGTTTCTGAAAAGTTCCCAGTCCCAAACAGACCTGGCCAAGATGCCATTCTCCACAATATTCCCAATCCAAACAGTTCAGGCCACTCTGTGGGTCCAAGAGGTTCAGGTCCCAAAGAGACAGGCCGTGATGCTGCTTTCTGGGAGACTTCCTGGGGGTACAGGGCAGGGCTATGGGCCCAAGCAGAACTTGCCCAGATGCCAGTCTCTGGGCATTTCCCTGCGGGTGAAGGGTAGGCCTACCAGTCCCAAACAGTTGCGCCGAGATGCAGGTATGCACAGACTTTCGATCCAAACAGCCCGGGCCACTCTGCGGGTCCGAGAGGTTCGGGTCCCAAAGAAACAGGCAGCGATGCTGCTTTCTGGGAGACTTCCTGGGGGTGTAGGGCGGGGCTACGGGCCCAAACAGACCTGGCCCAGATGCTGGTCTCCAGGCAGTTCCCTGCAGATGAAGGGCGGGCCTACCAGTCCCAAACAGTCACGCCGAGATGCAGGTCTGCCCAGACTTTCGATCCAAACAGCCCGGGCCACTCTGCGGGTCCGAGAGGTTCGGGTCCCAAAGAGACAGGCCGTGATGCTGCTTTCTGGCAGACTTCCTGGGGATGAAGGGCCTCTTTTCTGGAATATTGCATGAAAGATTCTCTAGTGTCTCATTGATGTCAAGCATAAAACTACAACAAATATGGAAATGTGATATTGTTTGCTGCTTTGGGCACACAATGATCAGGGAATAGCACTTGTGCTATTAGAAACCAATAGAAAATTTTGTGAATATTTATGGTTGAAATCCTTTTTCACGTAGTTATCTTCAAAACCACCTTCGCATTGAGGAGCATTTGTGAATTATTACAATGTTTTCTCGTTATTCTTTGTTCAAAGAAATTTATTGGGCAATTCTCTTCAAAAGGATATCCACTCTTTCTGCATCCTGTTGGAGTTAAATTCTGGTGACCTTCAGGGCCAGTAAGTTTCTGACAAATGGTGTCTTTGATAGGAGTGGACTTTAACTGCCTGTCTGAAGGAGCCCTGCTGGATTACATTAGTGAATACATTAGCATTTTATGGAAATGCAAAATATCCAAATAATTTAATTCACAGGAGTAACAAAAACACATCTTTCATTTGAAAATAACCCTGGTCATTTGTGTTAATAGAGTCGGTTGACTCTTATGCTCTCTGAAAGGAACTGTTATAAAACATTCTAGACAGGACCTGTGATTGCGGAATAATGTTTACTCACAATTAAACTCTGACATACCCAAAGAGGAGAAATACATATTTCAAGAGATAAATCTCCAGTCAAATTAACAGTGATGCCTTCTCATGCCTCATCAAATCTTTGTTGTGTACCAGATACACGGTGGAATATGTGAGATACAGAAGTGAGATATGGAGCCAAAATATTCAAAGCCATGAGTGAAACACCTTGGGGTGAGTTTAGCGCAAGATAGGATTGAAATATGCAAAGATGGGCTCTGAGAAGTCTTAAAACAGTGGCACTTGGACTGTGTCTTTAAGGCTGATTAGGAGCCCTATGGGTTAAAAAAATACGGTATTAAAGATGATCCAGAAAGAAGATCCAGAAAGTATGAGTTTGAGCAGTGTCAATGTCAAAGATCTGCATGATGACGAGAAAGTATGTGAAGAGTGGTCTACAGACAGAACACTGGGAGATGCAGTCCATTCTCAAAGGTCTGAAAGGAAATGTCAGGGAATAAAGTCCAAGAACAATAGACACAGCAGAAACACACAGAGAAGTGAGCGAGTTGCAGAGCCAAATACCTCAGAAAACCCAAGTTGGTGTGGACAATCATTAATCTTTGTCTCACATGATGGTTTCTTACAGAATTTCAGAAAAATAAACATCTCTCCTCTTTAAGTGAACTGATAATGTACCTGGATGGTATGTGGAATAGATCTAAATTCTGCTTGTAATTCCTAGGGCTGGAATTTTTGGAATTTTGGAATTTTTCTGCCATGCTAATAATCAGTTTATGGTATCAAGATAAACAACAAGCCAGGAAGCTACTGGGTACCCTTGAAACAAGTTTTGAATGACCTCCTTTGCAGGGTCACCCTTCTTGCCCAACTTGCAGTGCACCTCTTTCCACCTTCAAGAACATTGGTATAACTTTTCATACATGGAGCCCAAGTTGGTTTCCCATGCTAATGTGCAGTTTAGGTTAAATGTCAAATATACTTCTTGAGTTCATCTAAGCCTGTTTGCAAGAGTCCAGTGCTTTGTCTTCAACAATAGATTTGCTGTATATTGAAGGCTTCCCTTCAATTCATTTGACATATGCTGCTCAAAGCTCATTAACAAGGATCAAGTTTTGTTCAGGCAAATGGGCCTTTGCACATTTCATTATGAGCACCATATTCTAGCTGGACTTTCAGGATTTTACCCAACGAATGTATTCCAACTCTGAGTGTGTTTGGCATAACTCTTAAAATTAAGCAATAACCCCAAAATAATTCAGATTAATCTATTATGAACTTATAATTGAACAAAGACTGATGCCTATGATGCAAAGGGCACTTGTAATGGCTCAGCAATTTCTTTATGTCTTCCAATTTTCGTAAAAGCCGAGCTTGTGAGAAATCTTAGGAAGGCTTTGCAAATGAAAGATTAAAATCAGTGCTGACTTGTTAAGGTTAGGATCTGATTTCTGGAGATAATTATGTTGGATGGACAGAGAATTGGTCATTCTGTCCAAGGAAAACTAAAAGACTTCTGTATAAAGCTTCTAAATGTATAGCAGTCATTAAATGTAGCCCAATTTAAGACGTGCACACAAACCCTAGGAAGTAGAATTTATAGACCACAAAACTTAACAGACTGTCATTTTAATTATTTGTACTCTTCAAATTATGAGATAGTGTTGCAACATTAATTTATTGTTTACAACTGCCACATTTGCCTCCTAATGAAATTTCATCTTTGACAGGGTTAGTGCTTCAATCACTATGTGTTAAGAACCTGATAAATGGATGTTGTGCCCGGAGTCACTGCCTGAGTATAATCAATATTTGAGTGATGAGAACCCCTTCCACAAATAGTATTTTTTAGTGAAATCAAAAGGATTCAGCTGAGATAAATCCTAAATTGTTGCACTTAAATAAAATAGAATTACTGCTAGGACTTAATGAGTGTGATATATGTTTCTCACTCAAAAATATATTCATTGAGCTTTATTAACATTCCAAGTGCTATTCTAGGATCCACTGGTGCAGTAGTAAACAAAACAGTCAGACCTACTCAAATGATGAGTCAGAAAGCTAACAAACATCTATTTCTAGTGTCAAGACTGGCTGCAATAAGAAGAGAGACATAAAGGAGAACCATGCTATATAAATATGAAGTTCTCAAGGGATGAATTTTCTGGAAGGAGAAGGTGGCAAACATTAAAACTCTGAATAAGAGATGGACTCTATGAGCAAATGATGACTACATAAAATATAAGAGCTACTCTTTGAATCCTCACTGCCCAGAGCTGTGAAGATTATTACAGCAGCTTTGTGTTGATTTTGTTCTTGATATTGAATGGCATGGAATCTATTGCAGTTTAAGATAGTCATGAGTTCTGGACATCCATTCTTTTAAAAGACAGGGCTTGTATCAACTTTCTTTCAATCTCTGTGAATCTGCTACAACCAACAGAACACACAGAAGTGGTACTGTGTCCTTTTCTGGACCTTACTCTTCTAGGTTATCATATTCTACTTTCTGTTACTTTGTAATATCTGTCCTTGGAATCCAGGTACCATAATGCCAGAAATCAATTCCATATAAAGAAACTATGACAAGGCAATGTGATTGCCAGCTAGCTGAGTTCCCAGTCCAATGACAACCTACTGCCAGCCATATACTTGGGTTTTCCTGGATGCTCAGCCCAGCCAACCTTTTGAATAGCTCTAGCCCACTCAGTATAACTTCATCCAGCATTCACCTAAAAAACTCCGAGCCAGATCTATTTAGCTTTGAATGTCAGCACACAGATCCATGAGAAATACTAATAAATTGCTGAATGAATCTATAATGTTTAAGCATTATTTGTTATACAATATAGCAATAGCTGTTCTCAATAATATTGTGGATTTCTGAGTGAAATGATGATCTAAGTTTTAAGAGAATCACTCATCTTGCTGTATTTAGATTAAATTGTGTTATACAGGAGTAGAAGTGGGGAGATAGTCAGAAGGTTCCTAAAATAATTCTGGCATTGTTATAACAACTTGTACCAGGTCAGTGTGAAAATAGTAACAATGATACTAAATCAAGGAACACTAGGATATATTGTCTATTCCAGATAACAGTAATTTTTTCTCACTTACAGTTTTTGGCTTGTAAGTCTGGTTGCTAATCTGTATATAAAATGACTTATAATATAAATAAATGAAATGGTACTGCCCAAATAAAAGGAGATGAAAAGAATGGGGGAAGGAATTGAGATGTGTTACGTACATGCACCAACTCTGTACAATGAATACAATCATTATGTACCACAAACACATACTAGTCAAAATATAAAGAGGCAAAAAAGATTCAACATCATAAAGAAAAAACAATACAGTAACAAGTGGTAATATTTGGAATATTTGTTCATGGACAACAAATACAATTTGCTAGTGGATTGACTGTGGGGTGTAGAATAAATAGAAGAATCAATAATGATTTGAAACTTTTTGCCCAGAAAAGGAAAAGAACAAGCTTAGTAGACAGTAGGAATGTTGAAAATAAGATTTTGGTTTTGTGTATATTGATTCTGAAGTATTGATTTTACATTTATACACAGATGTCAAATGGCCAGCTGCACATATGACCTGGGGTGGGAGAAAGCACCGTGTCAGAGTAAGGCATTTGGTAGTCATCAGGGTCTGGATGAGTTCGTCACAAGAGCCACCAATTACCAAGGGACAAAACCAAGGAACACTCCTACTTTAAGTGATAGACAAGAAAACAACAAACCAGGAAAGACAACTAGCGAGCAAAGTCCAATGAGACAGTGTTATAAGAAGTGAAATGTCGAAGGAATGAAGTGCACAGAAGAGGAGAGAGTGACTCTCAAATGATGCTGACAGGCCCAGGTAAAGCAGGGCTGCATTGATCCTTGGACTTAATATCGTGGAAGTCGCAGTGACCTTGGCAAAACAGCTTTCATGAACTGGTGGAGCCAAAAGCTATTTGGACTGTGTTCAAAGGAAAATAGAGAAAAAAACTTAGAGATGTAAACACCTGCAATTATTTTTTAGTTTTCCTGTAATAGAGGAAAAAGGAGCCATAGTTGTAGGATTAGGGTTAAGAGAAGTAGAGAGACTTTGTTGACTTTGCTTATTTTTATGATTTCATAAGTAATAGCATGTCTGTTTGACGGTGGGAATCATCCAGTAGATAGATAAAAATTGTGACATGACCAAAAGGGGAGTTGCTAGAGCAATGTTTTTGAAAAGGATGCTCATCAAATATATTGGAAGAGAAGATAGAATATGGTGAAGCAATGCTATTATCTGGGTTCATGTGTGCTAGCAAAATTATTTTTATGTGAAATAGATAGCAAAGTTATCAGTAGGAAATGAGAGTAGACATACTGCACACCTTGGGGAAAAGAGATAATGTAACATCGTTGTCTAGGATAGAGGAAAATGAATCAGAACACAGAAATATGATCTGATGGCTGGATAACTCCAATGACCTCTCTGAGTCTAGCAATTGTGGACATGAAATGGGACCAACCAGCAAAGATATATTCACCACCTATTTTTATCTCTATTTACCAGTGCTGGTATTATCAATCAATTGAAAAGAAAGAAAAAGAAAAGAAAAAGTAAGTTGAGACTCTATGTAGGAGAAAGATTTAAAAGAAAAAGAAAAAAAGAGTTGAGACTATATGTAGCAGAAAGATTGAAATTATTGTACAAGAAATTGAAGCCAGAATTTTACTAGCATTATACCACAACATTAAAACAACAAGACAAAACACTTTCTCATCATAGCAATAGAGCTGCAAAATGGGTTCTAATAAACTTCTCTTTGCTGGACCATTTTATCTTAACAGAACTCTCAAATTAATTTAATCAACATTTACAGAGTACCTGTTTTGTAGATGATAAAGTGTTATGGGCAGAGAGCTTTTGGGAGCCGTTTGGATACAAAGGCAGGGAGGGTGATTTTTGACACTGGTTACAAAGACATGATTTTACTCCGGGAATTCTTTAGTGCTCATTAGAGAGGCATTTCCATGACTCAGATTTAGCATCCACTTAGCATTCACAGAGAACTGAGACCTTTATGGAAAATATAAACAACATTCTCCCTGCTTTTATGGCACTTTATAGGCTACTTTGTGTTTTTGTCAAGTACCTAATAAAGACAAGAAGAACCTGTTCTAAATTGCTATTATAACATTGAAAGAACTGAGATCTTGTCAGTGAAAAAGTTTAAGAAGTACTTTGTAAATAAATTTGCACATATCCAAGAAGTTCACTCCTTAAATTATCTTGCTTCAGTAAAGGTTAAATTGTCTTGAAACATATGTCTTTCTAGAACCCATGAGGTTAACGTCTCTGCCATTCATCATCTATAATTCCTTTTCAGAGCTATATTGCATTTTCTTCTTATAAATCTTTATTCTGATCAAAGAGTCAATTAAAGAGAGATTAATCTTCTTTCCAGGTAGGAAACTTTCTCATTCTTCAATTTGAATTGCGTTGCAGGTTTTCTGTCAAATTCAGTAGTGAATGTTGTGGAAATGCACATAACCTGCATTATACCATTACCAGCCCAGCCATTGTGTGGTAGCAGTTGCATTTACCTTAGCAACACTGCCATAAATAACTCATAGATTGTCTCTCTTTTTCTGTGTATGCAATTTGAATCTCAGGGGGAGACTTTTCAAAGGATTTATATTCATTGAATAAAGGGTAGCTGAAAGTTCTCACAAAGTTTATAAATGTCTCTTTAAAAGTCTGAATTTAACTTTCTCCTTTATATTGTATTCTTAAACTGTTTTACTTGCAGTCTTTCCTAAATTGCATTGTGACAGCTCCTAGACTATGGTATTCTTTTGAAGATCTATGTCTCAATGTAGGTAGCTGGAAACCAATGACAAGGCCTATTTTTACCTATTAGCTTTGACATAAAATATTTGAGAGTGCATCATATGAGGTCTGGCTGATGAGTTTCCTTTTTTTAGTCATTCTAACATAGATAATGCAAACCAGTGCATTAGGATAAAATGATTATGAACTGGATTCTGTTGACAAATTTCCTTTCACTATTACTTCCCAGAAAACTGAGTCCTTTATTGTGCTTCTACTTACAGCCTAAAGGAACACTATGTCTCAATCTATTTGGAGTGCTAGAGAATATACCATAAATTGAGCAGTATAAAGCAATGCCCATTTATTTCTCATAGTCCTAGATTCTGAAAAACTCAAAATCAAAACATTAGCAGACTCAGTACCTCAAAAGAACCTATTTCCTGGTTCCAGCAGACTCAGTACCTCAAAAGAACCCATTTCCTGGTTCCAGCAGACTCAGTATCTCAAAAGAACCTATTTCCTGGTTCCTAGGTGGTTGCTTTTCTGCTTCCTCACTTGGTGAAGGAGATTAGGGAGTTCTCTAGGATTTCCCTTAGAGAAGCACTAATCCCAGGTGTATGGGGTCCATCCTCACAACCTAATCACCTCTCAAAGGTGCTCATGAGTTAAAGACCACTTCTGAAGCCCACCATATATGACACTAAGTTTTAGCATATGAATTGAAAAAAGGCAGGTAGATACAAATTTTCAGCCTATAGAAACTTGGTAACTATGAGTTCAATACCCAAAACTTGCAAATGAGGTGGGAATTTTGAGTCTTTCCTAAATCCATGAAGTGTAGGTAGAAACAGGGCCTAACTCACCTCTAGGTGTTTACTTCAGCATTCATTGTGGTACAACACGTCAGAATTAGTTAACTGTACTACCATTCATACAGATTAAGGTTTTACAAGTAGCTGGATTTTGTATGCTTCTAGATTAATGTTTAATGTTGGCAATATCTATAATGGATATATGTTAAAGGTCCCAAGTAATAAAAACGTTTCATATGCTTATTGATCAAGATTTTTGGCAGTGAAGGTGGTAAGTAGGAAAACATTTAGAAGAGGCACTAAGAAGTTCCTAAGAAACAACTTATTTTTAAGGAAAAGAAAGTGAGAAAATAGAAAAAAGTTATACAATTATAGGGCAGAGTTAGTCATGGATTCTTAGGACTGAGAAATAACAAAAGCAGATGTCTCTGAGACAACTTGTGTCTCATGGTTCATGATAAAGAGCCATTGGCCCAGCCATCCCCACCATCCCTTCTGGAAAGATGGCACATTTAGGTTTGGCAGTTTTGGTTGGGGGAATGTGCCTTAGTCTTGGGATCTTTTGCTATTCATGACATTTATATTTTTCAAAGAAGAATTGGAAGAGAAGAGAAAAAAGGGTGAGTCTTCTTGATAATTATACAGATAGATTATAAGAGAATAAGTTACAACTACTGGATCCACAGAGTGTGTTCAGGAAAATAGCAAAAAAAGAGTGACTTATAACTTATGGTGAGGCTGAATCAGACAATTTTTGGTCTTATGATTTCCCAGGATAATATACCCTGAAAGAATGAGATATCTATCACCATGGGTTGGTAGACTTATTAAAGGTAGTTGTTGATTAATTGGAATTTTACTTGTTTACAAGTTTGATATAAGGGTTAGGAATAAGGGACTTAGGATTCCTTCTGTGGAGACCAGTATTCTGCCCACTGAGAAAACCAATAAACCTAGTGAGTTCTCTGTTTATACAAAATGAAAAATAGAGTAGAGGGGAAAACAGCAAATAGGTAATTTAAGATTCCCATGAACAACTGGTTATCTACATGTTAAAAGAAAAAGAAAAGAAAAAGAAAAAATGGAGACAAAAATTAAGACCTTTAGAAAAAGTTAACTCAGAATGAATGCAAATCTAAATGGTGTTTAATGAAAAAATATAAAACATCTAGAAGATAACAGGAGAAAATCTACACAACCTTCAATTTTAGTTTGATGTATTATATACAACAAAGGCATAACCCATGAAAAAATGAATCAATAAAATCAAATTCATTAAAATAAAATACGCGTGCTTTACAAAGGCACAAAGAATGAAAGGACAAGCATAGAAGATGGACAAAAGGACCTAAAATCGACATATATGAGAAAAGACTGCTATCTAAAATTCATGAATGCCCTGTGTGGCACACACCTGTGATACCAGCACTCAGGAGGCTGAGGCAGGAGAACTGCTATGAGTGCACAGCCAGCCTGGGCTACAAAATGAGTTCAAGGCCAACCTGAACGTCATAGTGAAATCTTGTCCCAAATTAAATAAATAAATAAAATACACTAAGGACTCTTACAACATAACAAATAAAAACAAACAACTATATTTGAAAATGGATCAAAATTTTAATGTGTATCTCTCTAAATATGATACGCTATTGGACAATAAGCATATAAAATGCATATATACTGTATATACCATGTGGTGGCATAATATTTATACCATATTATGTGTTATAGGGAAAACACAAAATGACATCACTGTACAACTATTAAAGTGGAAAAATCTAGAAAACTGATTACACCATGTATTGCTGAGGATATAGCACACAGAAACTGTCATTCATACCTGATGGCATTCTAAAATTGTCTAGCAGCTTTGGAAAATGGTTTTCTGGTTTCATACAGAACCATGCATATTTTTGTCATGTGATTCAGCAATTGCATTCTTTGGTTTGTCCCTAAAATGTGAAACCTTATTTCCCTTCATTTGGAGACATCATAATTATCAGCACTTACAAGCAAAAAAGATGTCCTTCAAAAGTTAAATAGAGAAATAAGCTATGGTACCTATAGACTATTTTGGACTACTCAGCACTAAAAGTAATGAGCTGTCAAACCATGAAAATCCATGGAGGAAAGTTAAATGCATACTACCAAGGGAAAGAAGCCAGTCTGGGAAAGCTTTACATTATATGATTCCCACTGTATGAGAATCTGCAGAAGGAAAAATGAAGGCAGTGAAAAGATTGATCATTAATAGACACGGAGTAAGGGAATGAGGGACAAGAAGGTGGCCCAAGGGGTGTTTAGGATAGTACAACTATGTGAAACTATAATGGTGGATTTTGAAATTATAATTTTTTCCTGACCTGTACAATGTACTACACCAATAATGAACTGTCATGCCAAGGTTGAGAGGTAATAATGTTTTGTGTGGGTTCCTCAATCGTAATAATTGTTTCTCTCTGGAGATGGATATTGATTTAAAAAAAAAGGCTGTGCATGTGAGGAGATATGTGGGAAACTCCTGTGTGCTCTACTCCATTGCAATGTGAACCTGTAACTTCTCTACTTTTTTTTCAAGGGTTGATTTGGCCAAAAGACAGCCTAAACTTATATTTGTCAAAGTTCAAGTAATCCACCACAGAATATGGCACTGTGGTCCAGTGAATATTTTAAGAAGAAACTCTGAAAACTGAGGAAACAAGACAGACTGTTTGAACTTCTCTGGTCACCTTCTCCCAGGCCACAAAAATTAAAATTATTTTTCGCACCTCCACCCTCACCAACTCAGTGTAGTCCAGAAACCTAGAAAGGGCAGAGTAGCACATACTCCTTCCCTTCTGCCATGAAGAACTTCATGTGAATAGTGTCCTGTCTTTTACACAGAAGAGCTTTAACCCTGAGATACATAAAAAATACAAGCATGCTTTGCCAAATTCCTCCTGGTGTTTGTTAACCATTAATGATAATGTTTTTGTTCTGCCATCATATTCTACATAGTTGTCTATAAAAACTCACAGTTCTCCCTAATTCTTTGAGTCTTCATTCTTGGGATCTCCCATGTCAGGTAAAGTTTATAGTATCTTTGTGTTTTTCTTTTTTTTCAGAAGGACTCAGCAATGAACTTGGTGGTGAGTGAGGGGAGACATTTTTTCTGCTCCTTTACAAATTACCACGAAAGAATGTTACTTAAGGAGACTTTTTTCACTATGTGAGAGCTGCACTCAAAAAAGATCAAGCCCTCAAATTGTCTTCCAAATATGGAATTGTCCACATTTTTTATGGATTGATTAAGTCAGCTAAACTACATGTAGATATTTCCTTTTAACCTCACTGACACAGTGTATGTTAGGAAATGGCTTAAATCTTTCAAGGTGAAATTCTGGGATGAATCTCAATCAGAGCAGGCCAGCTATGCCCCTGCTGAGCGTGATGGGTGCAAGGAAGGTGACCAACAGGCTGTACTGGCATGCAGCTCTGTCTTCTCAAAGTCATGAAAAGTTTGTGCCATCAGGAACTTTTGAACAACTGCACGAGCTCTCATTTAACTAATTAATGGTGTTGAAATTCTTACCTTGAATCGAGATCATCAAAATATGTCACAACCAGTTAATTTGTTATCAAATGGCTCTTCACATTAGCTTGGCGAAACACCCTGCATGGCAGATGGCAGAGGTCTGCAAGGTCAAATGTGGGGAATATTAAATGCTGAGCTTCTGAACATCTGGAGAGTTTTTAAAAAGAAGAAAGAAAGGTAAATATATGTAGGTGTGATTCACCCTCTTTCACATTAACATGACAAAGTACAGTTTCTTGTAAGTCAGTCATGGGGGTTTTGATTTTGAGAGAATATATCACAAAAGAGGAAGTGTCCCTGCGCATCCATCCTCCTTTTCCCATTACACCTGCACAGGTGATTTATTTGCTGTATCCTCCAGCAATGAGCAGCTTGATGGTGATAGACGTCATCTGCATAGCCACAAGCACCATCTGTGCAGGAGTCAGGCTAATGAGCAAAGTATGTAGGGGCTGGCAAGGGACAGGAAAAGTGATGGGAGAGGGCAAGGTGGTAGGATTTAACTCCCGGCAATCCAGAGGTGGACCTTCATACAGCACGGTGAATCTCAGCTATGGCTGGGCATTGGGCTTACAAAGGGAGCTCTTTTAGACTCCTAAGGCTTACACTTTATTCCAGGTCAACTCTTTCCAGATCTCTAGTAACTGCACTCAGAAAGTATAGAAAAGTTCTCAGCTAAATTTAATGAGCAGCCAATTATAAGATGGCCTGATAGAAGAGGTAAGATCCTGAGGTCATATGTCTTTGCATCACAGGTTGAATCTGAGGCTACTTAAGAGTATTATATAGGCTACCAACACAAGCTCTATCTAGAATTCTTAGAACTGACAAATCTTGACTTGCTAAATCTTAACAAGATCTTTGGTAATTCATAATTATAGGAATGTATAAAAATTCCTGAATTATTATGATGCTTTTTGTGAAAAATTAATGGCAGATAATTGAAGATGAAAGGCATTGTATATTTCATTCTTTTAGTCTTTCAGTAAGAGCTTATGGAATTCTTTAGAGTTGAAGTTCTGCTAGCACATAATGGTAAATCATTACAGAAGAGTCTCTATTCTTACAAAAATTAAATGAATCAAATCACCACGTACATGCCTGTAGAATAACCAATCATGATAGAACCAAAAATGGTAATTCCTTCTCCACCTACCTCCTCTCCCACAAAATTCTTTAGTGGCTTACAAGATTGCTTAGGATCCAGAACTGAGCATTAACACATCTTCTGTCGGTCTTGTGGCTATATTAGGATTCTTGAGAAGAGCATATAAAATATATATCTAATTATTCAGTGGGATTTATTAGGGAGGCTTACAGGACCAGAGGCAAGAGACTTTCCATCTGTGCCCTGGAGAACTGAAGGATCTAGGAGCTGCTGAGGAAAGATGGCTTTCACAGGGTGAGAGGGATCAAGGACATGGCAACTGCTCAAGGATAAAGGCCAGGAAGCTCCTTGAACTGTAACTGCTGCAAGCCCGTACCGGAAGCTTGGTAATACTGGATATTCCTCCAAACCCTGGCTCTTAAGGCCTTCACTCCAGGTATGACGCATTTCACAGGGCTTGAGGAGAAGGAAACTATAATTACAATTCAACAAATGGCCAAATTCTAGTTAACCAAGTATTAGCAAATTGACATAATGACTTTCAAACCTCTCATGTCCCTCAAACAAGTTTAACGAATCTTTGGAGAAATCTCTAAAATATCATTCTTCATGTACCATCATTTCTGCCTCTACATGAATGCTACCAAGGTGCTCAGTACTGTAAATAGCTCTTCTTAGAGTCAGCAGAGAGATGTCTAGGTGTGCCACGCAGTTTACACAGGCTCATTTTTCACAATGAACTCATCCAGTGTTAACTTGAAGATGCCTTTAAGAATTACTGATTTACTGAATGAAGGCATTAAGTAATTCTGTCTACTTCTGTATCTTTGGGGGCCTATGTCTCTGCTGCCACGCCCAGGTTTAACATAGAGAAGGCTCATATAGAAATGAATGCTAATAAAGAAACAAGTCTTTACCACAATGAGTGTAATCACAACCAAATGAGCCTCATTACTTTTAGCTCAGATGCATTCCCGATGACAATATGCATCGTCTGCAAAAGCAGCAAGGCGATGACTTGATATGCAAAAAGACTAAATGCATATTTTGGTTCTTGTGTAACAGCAATGCAATATTTTTTCAGGTAATATTGTAAGTGTTCTCCTTAAATGTTTCACTAGTTTCATCTCAGTAAGAAAATAAAAATAGAAATTATTAACAGAATATTGATCCTTTAAAGAAAATTCTAGATAAAGTTTGATGTGAAAAGCTTTATAGGACAGTTTGGTGACTTTGTACTAATTAATAAATAATCCCAAGGGCACATATTTCCTGCATGAGTCATTAGATAGATAACTGAACAGATAAATGTGAGCAAAACAATCCTGGTAAAAGAGAAGAGAATACACTAAATTCTAAGCAGCACATATGTATCTCTTCCCTGGGAAAGGGTGCACCGACAAAGGTGCTATGCTATGGACAGCTAGCAAAGAGTTTTTCTCCCTGTCTTTTGTACTCCCTTTACTCTGCTAATTGCATTTATTTTTCTTAGGGAATTATCCTGAACTAATTGACTTGTCCGCGTTTCCTGGAAGAAATTTGTATCTTTCCTTTTATTCCAGGAATGAGTAGCTGACTCAAGTTTGGGCAAACATAGCCAGTAAGACTATGACCCATCGTCACTATTTGTGGCTTCCCTATTTGTAAATTTACTGATACAAATTTTCTGAAATTTTATTTCTAATCCAAACAGAACTTGTGGTGATTTCTTCATTAGTCACAAACATGGGCAGAGGGACAAAAATACTGAGTCCGGGGTACACATGTTGCTGCCTCAGGTGGAACAAAGCGTGGTTGACATTTTGTTCCTACTCTCACACAATAACACTTTCCAGCTCCTTTTAGTGCCTTGTCTTTCACATTTCTGCCTTGTTTCTTGTGGCTTGACTGTTTAAAATGATGTAACTCTAGGCTTAAGAGCTGGTTATGGCTCTGGAGGAGCAGGAGGCTCTGATGTGTTTTATAGACAAAAGAGTTGACTAGATAGGCTTTGCCCAAGCATGAGACGAAGTGCTGCTGGCTGTGGATTTAGTATTAGGGAATGTACTACAGGTGTGTGCATGCATATGAATTATAGATAGTATAGAAGTATGCATTTTTATACCCCGAGGCTCACAAATCTAAGCATGTATTATTGTATGTAGTATTGTATGTAGTATGTAGTATTTGATTATTGGTTCAGTATTGGCTAATTCAAGATTTGAGGCAATGTTAAAGGGAAAGAAACTATCATATAAAATAAATTGTATTTCTACAGAGTTTTGTTTGTCCATAATCTTCTTTTGTCTACTATATCTTGATAGCACAATAAAACCTTGGAATGCTAGTAACTTGTTCTGGGAGGGTTCTGCAAAATGAGCAAAGATTTCTAATAAATTTTAACTTGATAAATGAGTGATATCTTACAACATGAGTAACATATGAAGCTGAATACTTCATGTTCACAGCTGAACTGATGGTGTCTCTGTCTCTGTCTCTCTCTCTGTGTCTCTCCCTCTCTCTCTCTCTCTCTCTCTCTCTCTCTCTCTTTGCTTGTCTGTCTCGCACTGTGGGGTTATGAGTAACCACCTCTCAACAGCTAGAGGTTATGGAAGAGATCTCATTTGCATAGAAGGAAAATAAGGCAGAGGAATGCCTTACTTCAAACAAAATAAAGGGGGTGTGTAAATTATGGGAAGCACTGCAAAATTTTGTAGGAAAGCACTGCATGAATAAGGCTGTGGCAGTGCCAGTGACAAATCTGTTTAATGACAAAGCAATGTCACATTTCCACAAAATCCTCAAAAGGAGCAAAGGTGTCATTGGGTAGTTTGCTTGTTAAATTTGCAAGAACATAAAAAGATTCCATTGAGCCAATAGATATCAGTGATTGTTTTAATGAGAGTGAAATTCATCCTATACGACAATCCTCCCTCATACTAGCCACCATGGTTTTCAAAGAGTAATGTATGCTAACTTGTAATTTTTCTTTATATTTTGAATTTCTTTTATTAGTTTTTATTATATTGCAGTATTATAATGATTTTTCTGTGACTATTTTTAGGTTGAATGAATCATTCAAGTTTCCATGATCTCCTATAGGTAAACTCACATTGATATAAACATGCTTTGAATTACAAGCATGATTCTGGATTGAGTTATGCTCACAAACCAAGGTTTTAGTGTATTGGACATAAACCCAGGGTTGTGTGTAACCATGTTGCTAAATTCACAGCAAGGCTGTCTGAGAATAGAACCAACATAAAGAAGTTAGAGATGAGAGAGACAGACAGACAGACAGACTGAGAGGGAGAGAGAAAGGGGAAGAGGAAGAGGAAAGAGGAGGGAGAAGAGGAGGAGAAGAAAGAAAAGGAGGGGAAAAGAGGGAGGAAGGAAGAAGAGAATTAGAAATGAAGTCTCCAAGAATTGGTGCATTTGAACCCTTGGGTTTCAGCAGTGCTTAAACATTTACTTTGGCTTTTGTTTCAGTTCCATAAGCAAATATGACACCCCTTATCTTTATTATTTTGTTTATTTTTCTTATGTATTTGGACTTAGGTTTCTGTTATTTATAAATGAAAGAGCCATGAAGCAAAAGCTAAACTCTTAAGTTGACCACAGAACCTGTTGACTACATCTTTTTTAATTGCAAAATTTTAACAAACTGTTTACAAAGGATTTAGTGATATGTCAGACAGAATTGATCAACTGAAAAGAAAATAGAAGCCATAAACACTTTGAAGCATGTTTTATAGTTATTTTCTTTTAAAGTTTTTAGAAAAGAATGCAAATTAATGTTCCTGTGAGTTAGCAAAAGATTTACTGTATATCTTACTTTGTTACAGTTAAGGACAGTTCACTTTTAATTAGGTAAATTGATTAAAATAGTATAGACTTGGAGGTAAAATATAGTTCATTCTTCTATTTATCAACTCTGTGACCCTAACTTTTACAAGCTTAATTTTTCTGAGGTATCAGGTAGGCAGATACTGTGTTCATATAGTCACACAGTGCACATAGTTAGAGTTTGTCTTGGCAGATGGTAAAATTGTTACAGGACTTCATTTGGTGATCAATATGCTCAAGACTAAACATGAATTCATAATCATGGACATTATTACAAATATTTATTCATTTTCTGTCAGTTATTTCATCTTTATAAAAACATATACTATAAGGCAATATAATATCAAAAGCAAAATCTGTGAATTTATCATGTTTGCAAGAAATATTTATTCTGTATCATTTTGGTTCCAGATGGTATAGGACTTACTTGAGGTGAGATAAGATAAAAAATAATACAATCCATCTTTTTAAGGTGTTTTGCAATCAACAGAAATTACATATATTTAGATAAATATGACACAAGGCAGATTTATTTAAGGAATATCTTCCATATTAGAAATGGTTCAAGTTTCTATTAGTTCTTGGAAGATAACAGCTAACATTCATAGGATCAGATCAATTTTATGTGTCTATCTCTGGTAATCTAAGTAACTCTTTTGAAGTTTACTATGCAAAATAACAACCTTTGTTATGTTCCTACCAACTTATTTTGAAAGCCTATATTGTTATTGCTTTGAGCTCTTTGTTGTTATTTATTTATCTCTTTTGTTTCTTGTTTTTCTTGTATTTTGTTTTGCTTTGTTTTGTTTTTCCCTCTAATACAGAAAGGATAAATGTACATGTATAGGTTTATACAGTCCTAGAATTTCTCCTGAAGAGTTTATGAGAATTGATTTCATTATGTGTGAAGGCATGGACAACTATGTTGAAGAAAACAAGAGACATTATGGTAGTCATCATTAATTTCCTACTGTCTGGCTTTAAAGGCCCATAATATTTTCCTTCTTTTAGTTTGACTGGTTTTATACTATTTTATTTTATTTGAATTTACTGTGTGTGAAGGTATGGATAACTATTTTGAGGAAAACAAGAGACATTATAGTAGCCACTGTTGATTTCCTCTTTGAAGTTCTGTGTTGCTTGCAGTGTTGTATTCTGATCTACTTTGTTTTATTTTGTATTGTTTTGTTTCATTCTCTTAAGAAAAAGAATACACACTTAAACAAGAAAAAAGAAACAGAAGAAGTTGTGTCTGAGCTGGTTCCTAAAGAATAAAAATACATTTGTTGGATAATAGTCCAGGATGCACTTGTGGAATCCACTCGAACACTAATCAGAATCCCTTTCTAATTTGAATTTCTCAGATATTAAAGAGACATTTAAGTTATAATTCATATAAGCATGCGTGTCTTCTTAGTCTTTCTTCCAAACTGTTTGATCTGCACATTTTAAAAGTTAGAAATCATAATTATTAATGTCACCCTCTCATAATTCCCAATGAATCTGTTTTGTTTTGTTTCTCACCTGATTCTTCCCCAAATTAACATTATCTGTTAAAAACCTTTTCCAACTATTCTTAAAATTCATACAGATACTCTTATTTTTCTGTCCCCTATGTTTGGAATTTAACTGGAATGTCACAAATGTGAACAAGGTGGAGATAGTGAATCCAGAGTGTGTGTTTTCTTTTTTCTTTTTAAATTTAGCTGTTATTTATTATTTGCTCAAGACCTTAATACTAAAAATGGGTTTGATAGATATGCATCAGGAACTGTTTTTCTTCTAGTTTATCCATTTCTACACTATATTTTCCTTCTTTTTCCACCTGAACATGTCAGAACAGTGAACTGCATTAAGAGAGTCAAACTTACACCTGGTCAAACCTAAGAAGTAGTAGTTTCATAGGCTGCTGAAGGCTACTTTACTCACTGCGTTGAAAACATTTCAGGCCTGGGATACAACAGAAGAGTTGAAAAACTGATGGAAGAAAAAAGCTAAACAAAACTCTAAACTATTGTTGCACCTCAACATCCTGCCTTGGCCTTTGTCGAAATCCTAGGTGTTGATCAGTGGGGTGGTGGCTGAAATTCTGCACATTCACATGTTTAATCCTTCCTGTTCCCTATGACTTCCTTTTTAATAAAAGAAACAGTAGAAACAGATTAGGATGGAGTCATGCATACACTTTGTATCTGCTTTGGTATCATTCATTTAGTGAGCTCTCCTGAGGAGGAATTAGTTTTGGGTTTGTGAGATGCAGAAGAATCTCAGCAAGTCCTAGAGCAGCAGTGACTTAGCATGCTCGAAAGCTTCTTTGACAAACAACAACCCCAAAACGCGCACGGCTGTGTGCATCAACAGATAAGAAAGACAGATGTTGGGCTGGCCTCCTCCTCCCTCTGGAATGAGACTGCTTGGGGGGGGGGGCTCTTTTCTGCAGCTGTTCCCCACTGGTCAGGTGGGGAGCTGGGCGGTGCAGGCATCTCAGTAGGCACAGCAGTAAATCAGATAGCATCTCTTCTGGATGAAGGCCAAGTCGCCCTTAACATTGTTAGGTAGAGCTCTCTGGTAGCTCGGGGAGAAGGAGTCCATTTCAGTCATTTCCACGAACATCCCTAAAATCCAGCTTTTTTGGCAGGAGGCGATGTGTATTGTAGCAACTTCCTGATGAAGTAAAAAGAGAGAGAGAAAAAGCCTTACACTCATCTTAGCGGACTCTGGCACTGCTGGAAAGCAGGTTCAGAGCCAGAATTTATACAGTGAGTTTTGCCTTCACTGTTATTTTCTTCTTTGTCTACTTCCAAGCAGATTATTCCAAAAGTTATAGTTGCAGGATCCAGTGCAACCCACATGGTGTGGAGCTCACCCTTGGAAGAAATGTTCTGTGGAGCCAAGTGAACCTCTGTGAACCTGCAGGTAACTCATCTGTGCGAATAATCTGTCTGGTTGACATGGGTGGATGAGAGGAAATCTGGAGCAAATTATTGGCTATACAGTCCTGTGGAACATTTTTGGAGTTTTTGAGCTGATAAATCTGGACTAAAAGCTTAGCCACACTACTAAGTATCAGTGTAAATTTGAGAAATCTTCTCCAAGCCTTCAGTGTCACTATGAAATAAAAACATTATTTATTTTCACAGTATTTGAAATACTTCATGAGATAGAACAAAAATGCTTTATTGGGTTTTCTATTGTTGTAGCACGGGGTCATAAGCAGCACTATAAAGCAACAGAATTTTATTTTCCTACAGTTCTGGAGGTGAGAAATCTTAAAATGAGTCCAGTAAGTCTAAAATCTAGGTATAAGAAGAGATGGTTTCCTCTAAAAGCTCCAGGAAAGAATTACTCTTTGCTTTTCTAGCTTTAGATATTGCTGTCTATTCTTCCCATGTTTGTCTGAAAGATCACTACAAACTTTGCCTCTGTTTTCTCATTGCTCCCTATTACAAGGACTGTTGTGATTACACAGGTCCCATCAGGAAAACCTATCAACACCAGGCCATTAACTTCATCACATCTATAAAGTTCACTTTGTGACATAAGATGCTATGTGTCCAGGTCGCAGATGTTAGGACGTGTGCACCTTTGCTGTCCACTAAGCAGCCTGTCACAGGGTACAAATTGCAGGAATTAGCAGGAATAGGCATGTAATAAATTTAAGTTCTTATCTCCTATCAGAATTCGAGGCAAGATGGACTTAATGATTCTTTTCACCAATTTATCATAAGCTGAACAATTCTGAGAGGCAAATAAAAGAAATGCTGATGAAATCCCTAAAAGTAAAATGAAAAAAGCCTTAAAGTTTAAAGAAAGCAGAGTTATTATATCTATGGTATATATTTGTTTCCTTTGGTGAACGTTTAATGTCTGGTGTACATTATTTATCTGAATTGTGTTTGGAAAGTATCTGGAAGAAAAGGAAATTATATAGCCAATTGTAACCATGAAACCAAATTGGGTATAGAGGGATTTTTCCACTCAAAGTGTCAGGAAACTAGTTATAGGAAAACTGGTTTTCTGAGAACAATAATGAGAATGCCAGTGATCTGGGGTTTTAGAGTTCATGAGAATATAGGCCTTGTGATGTGAAGAAGTTGGAAAGTGGGAACTGCTAGATATTTTCAGCCTCTGATTTAATATTCTTTCAAATTGCACTGACATCATAATCATTTATCTTCAAGGAAGGCAGAGGGAGGCCAGAATAGTTTCAGTTTCTCTTGTTTTATTAGCGAATTCCTATCCTTTTGCTGATGTGGGCTTAAAGTGATAATTCATACTGCCATCATGTCAAATGAACCAACTAAATCAAAATACTTTTCATAGGGGAGTAGCCTCAGGAAGAGAAAGAAGCGGCAGGCTGGACTTCTCCTGCTATTTTTGGATGGCATTTTTCAAGGATCAATGTAAAGCTAACTTCAACAACAAAACTTTCTTGGAGGATGAAAAAAAAAATATGCAGAAGCTCACCTCTACTCAATAGAAATAGCCAGCTCACTGCATCTGGCTTAGTTATATAAACTAAAGCCCTTATTCTCCATCATGGCAGCTATTAGCAACAGTAATTATGGATGCAATGCGTGACATACTACAGATTATTTTAATGATTTCAGCAAGACTTTTAACCAACTTACCATTTGTTTATTCACTTACTCCTTTAATCATTCATTTTTTCAACGATCAATTCATATATTCACTCATTTATTTCCTCATTCAACAAAACTACATGAAATAATTTGTTTACACTCATGTTATATTAAACAGCACAGATTCAAAAGTAAATCTATTACATATACTCTAGAAACTAGCTGTTTCTCCATTTGTCAGCTGAAACAGAAAATTTCGATGTAAGACAAAGGAGCAGAAGTAGAAGATTTTGTCGATGATTCATTAATGATAATTTAAAAATAGATAAATTGTGATAACCAAGAAACAAACTGAGATGATTAGGAATCTGATTACATACCAAACAAATGTGGAGGGCTGTATTATTGACATCTCACTCTCTAGTTTCTAACTTCAATGTAACTAGGCTCAGAAAAATGTAGATTTTACCCCTCAATTTGCTTTATGCTGGTCAACACTAAATGGCACTGTCTCTTATCTTATCTGGCTATTAAATCCTGAGTGTTAGATCTAGTTTGGAATAGGAGTGGCTGGATTTCTCTTGGTTTTGTATCAGGTCAAAATAAATGTATCTAAAATGATAGGTTCTGCCCTTATTGTTAAAGGTAGGCCTTGCTGGTATATCATATAGATAAAGAAACCTGCTCTTTGTGCAATGAAATGGCTGAAAGTATTTAACATAAACCTGAAATAAATGGACTGCAGGACCTTAGGTTTTCCTAATCTGGACTCATTTTCATTTCTGAAACCTGACCGCCTCCTATCCCAACCTAATTTACCTCTACACTGGGAGAGATTTTTGCTTTCTTCTAAAATCATATTGAGCTATGTTATTATTTTTCATTTTTCCAGCATCTTCTATTTATTTTTGCTTTTACTTCTGCAATTTCTTTGTTTGTTTACTGACTCTCTCATCCTTCCAGTATTACCTGATAGAAGCACAGATAATAACATAAAATCCTTTTAAAATAGTTGAGATACCGTTTTTCTCCCTGTGTATTGAATGTAGAGTCATCTAAAAACTTATTACAATCAAGATAATTTTTTTTTATGTTTTGCTATCTCTCATTTTACTATCTCCAAAACAGAATTGATGATTTTTTTTAACAGACTGATTGAAAGCCTTTTTTTTTGACAGCTGGTATGACAATGGCCACTGATTGCCTTATACAATTCCTCATTCTCTGCAAAATTCTGCATCTTTAATGCAAAAGACTCTGAAATATCAATGCTCTTCAGCTCATTTGCAGGGAACACTTGAACTTTTATATGAAGCTATCAGTGACTTCTAATGAAAAGCAAAATAGAAGGATATTCTTAATGACGACAAGTTCTTATATTACTATTAAAAACAAGAAATTAGAAATAGATACCAGGAAAAAAATCAGAATCGAGAAAGAATGAATAAAGTAAGACAAAATAAACCAAATCTAAACAAAATGGCAACTGAATGCCTAGGAGTACTGTTTTGATTAAATATGAGTGGCATTCTAGGGACTTCAAAAATACTTCCTGTGTACTAATTAAACTGTTTTTCACAATAACTTTATAATGTAAGCATCATCTTTTCTTCAGAATTTTCAGATACAGAGGGTAAGCAGTTTTGTTCTAGGTCACATAGATTTGAGATGAGAAGGAGTTTAGAGATGGTAAGTTATAAATAAAATGGCACCGATATTAAATCTATATCTATGTTTTTGGTTAAAATAGTATAAATAACTTATCTTCAAAGATTTGGATCTCTGACCCAGAAAAAGTTAAGAAAATAAATGTTTGACTTCCAATGATTTTGGTCTTGAGACCGACATCATTTCTGACTTTCAATGGGTAGATAAGGAGTAAATCTCTTTCACCAGGAAGCCAGGAATTGATTACGGAGAACCAACTATTTACTTAAATCCAGATTTTCAATACTTACGATGGCTGATTCTGCCCTTGAAATAGTTGACTTTTAAGTCTGATCAAATGTATTTACCTACAAAGGCTTATAATTATTTTTAAATGAGATACAGGAGAGGAGATACCAACAAACTGAGAGAAATAATTACGAGGGCCCTTCTCACCAGAGCTCTCTGTCAGTCAAGTGTGTGTGCCTGGGTGTATGTGTCATTCATCTGGAATAATTAAGTTGACTTTCAGTTCTGCTTTGGAAGCTGAGGAATGTGGAGAGTTTTGGAATTCCTTTCATGTGGAAGGAATTTGGCTCCTGATGATAGCTGACAGTGGACACTTTACAGAGAAAGGTATCTCACAAGGAAGAGTCCCAATTTCAGGGTGCTTATGTAATCTTGGTAGAAGCACAATGTTTTCTATCACTCTGACCAGTGCTTTTTGGACCAAGATAAAAAATAATTGAAATATATTCCACTTTCACTAGTTTAAATGTATTTTTTTAGGACACAAAACTTGCTGAATAACCCTCAAGCATCTGAGTATCAAACTTTCTTTGTGTTCCAATGATACTTTCTACCCCCAAAAAAGTTATATAAGAAGATTCTTCTGTGTCACAGGAATGATAAAAATATTGGTCAAAGAAAAAGTAGTTTGGCGTTTATTGATACCTAGTGATCAATAGACAATTTGCTGAGTTAACAGACTGATACGTGATTGAAATGCTTTCGTCTAGATTTGAAGTTAAACCAGTTATCATTCTATGAGATCCAGCACCCCCAAATACTTAGTTCCCATTTCAGGTTCATATTAAATCTACAATCATGTTCTGTACAGATTGTTGGAGAAAGAAAGAGACTTCAGTATTCTCTTCCATTAATTGTCAGAGTAGGAGCCCAAGAGCATTGGTCATTAGCCTCTATGAAGACACCAAAAGTAGAATGCAGTGAATAAGGACAGAGAAATTGTAGCAGAATTCCATTTGTTTTTATTTGTTTTACTGTGTATGTTTTTTGTTTCTTTTGCTGTCAGATTCTGTCACTTCACCACTCAAAACCTCTCCAGTGGCTCCCATTGAATCCATGGTAAGGTCTTTAACTCTGGTTGAAAAAGCCATATTTCAATTGGCTTCTGTTTACAGTGTGGTTCTCTTCTCCTCCCATGTGCCTCTAGGCTTTTAGTCTCTTTGCTGGGCCTTGCACTGGCTCTGCTTGGACTTCTCCGTCTCTCCCATTCTTCTTGGCTGGTCCCTTTTCTGTCTTCAGGTCTCATCACTTTGCAATCAAGCAGTTAGTCACTCAGGGTCACATTACCACATTTTACTTCGCATAAACACCGCTGCCTTGAAGACAAATATGTTTCCCTTCCAGTGGAGCTAGTCTAAGCCTAAGCCAGTCAGCCCTGGAGCTACGAGAGTAACTGAGGCATTGGGAAGTCCCTCCTTCAGCTCTGCTCTTCTGTCCTTCTAGCACTCAAGAAATCTCTAAGAGTACAGAGGCTTCTCTACTGTGCCTTTTCAGAATCCCTCTATGTTCTACATGTCAGAGAAATACATAAAATATTCAGTGATCACCATCTATAAATGTGTTATCTATAATCTTAAAAAACTCTCCATCCTCTTTAATTTTTCAATTCACTGATGATATGAACTTTGTTCTTTTTACTATTGTATCTGTCATCAGTGTAGCACACATAGTAGGTGCTTCAAAAACATTTTCTAAATGAATCACTCTGTCTAATAATTTCATGGTTTAATGATATCAAATCCATTTAGTGAGCCTGTATAACATTTGACAGATGAAATAACAATATTAGAAAGAGTAAATGGTTTTTCAAAATTAAAGAAAGCAATAAATCACACAATTAGAATGTGCACTCCTGATGCTTGGACATTTTTCTTTATAACTGTACAAAGTAAATGTTGGATTATCCTGCTCCCCAAATACACTTGAAATGCTACAAAGCTATTCTAAAGTGCTAAGAGCATAGACTATGAAAGTAAGTTCCCCTAGTTCAAGTTTTCACCCTCTCAGATTTTACTTGTGTAATTTTGCCTTGACTTTCTCATTTATAAAATTTTTGTGATATGAAGACTTAATGAGTAACTATGTCTAAAGTGTTTACACATGTATTTGGTACACAGAAGAGGTATGTCATAAATACTATGTTTTTACTATTATCATAATTATTACTGTCATGCTTTTGGAGCAGCTGGGACCAGGGGTGCTTTCCAAGCTCTTATTTGTGTCAATCAATGAATTGGTCAGGTGAATCAGTGGATGTGAAAGATTGCCTCTTACTTTAGGCAAAAATAAGAAAAAGAAAAGAACAGAAGTACAAAAGGCGTGCTCAGGGGAAAAAGGATGATTCGAAGCAAGGAAAAAAAGAAGACTCACCCTGAAAGCAGAAGAGACCACTGCGAGAAAGAGAGGTGCAAAGTCAGGTGCTGCTTTCTGGTCTGGCTTCTCTGATGGTGAACCCGCTGGACCTTGTACCAGGAGACTGACACCAGGGGCCAGATTCGGCACGTTCTCCCATCATATGATTGGTATAAAGCTCAGTTTGGTCTCATGCCAGCCTCTGGCACAGCCTTCTGTGCCCGTGGTTAATAAGTCTCCCCAACAGGCAGGCTGTGCCCAAGTGCTCCAGTCACATCACTATGCCCCAGTCTCTTGCTATAATAATACTGTCTATTTATGAATGACTCAGTATCTAAAAACTAAATATTGTTCTTAAACTACTGGAAATATTCTATGTGTAATATTTTTCAGAACATTAACATGTATTTATCCATATTATAAAGTTACCAATAGTTATCAATTTTCACCATAAGTATGGGAATTTTGTTCTTACTTAGTGACCTAATTGAAAATTATGAATTTTTGCTTTTAACTCAGAAAGATCTCTCTGAAATAAAAAGAAAATATACAGTTGAGACTCAGAGAGTACCTTGGTGAAGATTTTAGATAACCCTCTCTCCTTTTTCTTTCTCTCTCTCTCTCTCTCTCTCTCTCTCTCTCTCTCCCTCTCTCTCTTGCGTTTTCATTTATTTTGTGGCAATGGAACTTGAGCCAGGGCCTTGTCAGTGAGGTCTTTTAAATTTTAACATTTACTTCTTTTAAATCCCCAACTCCTATTATTGTTTTTAACAAAGATCTCTCTAAGTCACTAAATTGCGCGCGCTGAGCTCAAACTTGCCATCCTCCTAACTCAGCCTCCAAAGTGCTGGGATTGTGGCGTGCACGACCTTACTCGGTTGTCTTTTCTGAAGTAAGGAAACTGGTGACAACAAAGATACAGAGTTTTACTTACGATCCTATAGGCAATGAATCCTTGAGCAAGAAGAGAGCTGAAGCCCTTGCATCCTGTTCTGATACTTTCCAGCCTCAGCAGGTGGCTGCAGAGCCGACCTGTGAGTGAGAGTAGCCGTGAGAGTAGCTTTTCCAGCTACCTGGTTATCCAGCTGTGGAGAGCATTTCCCCACTGTTCTGTGCACATGGAGATTCACCCAGTGCTTCTCAATAGGCTCATGTCCAACCATCCACCAGCAAAAGTGATCATAATGATTCCATGGGAAGATAGTGAAGAATCTGATACTTCTAGGTTAATCTGAGGTCATGGGAAGCAGTGCATCTTTGGAAAAAATTAAAGATACTGAAGGATGTGAGAGAGATGTGAAAGAATTTGCCTTTTCCATGGCCTCTGAGACTGTAATTAGTGGCCTGAAGCTACTTGCCACAGCAGTCTGGGCCTTCCTTTAGCATGCAGCTGCCTTCCGTTTTTAGGAAGAGCTATATCAGGCAGGCAAACCACATGGACTTCCTCTGAGCCAGTTAAAACTGTTTGTCAATATCACCTTTAATCTTGCTCAGGGCCTTCAGAAACTGAGAAGATATCTTATCAAAGCGAAAATCAAAGGAAGCTTCTGATGTTAGTATTTCCCCAACAACCTTCTGGAGTCTGAAACATGGAGCCTGATTCTTGACAGTCACTACATGCTTTGCAGGGATGTTTGCTCCCTGACAGTCACTCCGTAATATCTCCAGGCTGTGTGGATAAAAGCCAAACACAGTTTTGACCTTTGCCCTGTGTTTTCAGGAGTTGAAGAGCCATGTCATCCTTGTGAACATATAAATACTGCTTGCTCGTCTTTCCCTGGGGCAAATCTGAGCACTCAGAAGTAAGAACGAAATGGTCAAATGATTGGTCTTTCCTTATTTTAAGCACAAGTGTGAGTATCATTCTACTTTACCATCACAATATCAGAAATTCTAACAGTTGCTTCAAGATTCTGGATCACCCTTTAATTATATCACATGAAAAACAGACATGGCAATATTACCAGGATGATCATGATCAAAGCTAAACACAAAATTTGCTTTTGAGAGTGTAATACCAGTAGAGTGCCTCTGAGGGAAATGCACATTTAAGTGTAGTACATGTCCTCAGTGTGACAGTGTTTATGGTTGAAAATGCAGGTTACAGATAGACTGGTGTCAGGATTTTTTGTTGTATTCAAAAGAAATGTATTCTCGTTATTATTAAGGAAATGTTAATAAACTTTTTTTTATTAACTGATTGACTTAAGAGTGGTACCATAAAAATTCATCAACAAGAAGGCTGAGGGATGCTGCTGATATGTGCAGAGTACGGGAAGGCGCCAATCCTCCAAGGCGATGTCACTGGATAGGTTCATATGTAGTAGCTGCTGGATGCACATTAACTCATTCAACCCTTGAGTCACTCGCAAGGGACGTGTTTATTATTGTGCCTGGTCTGCACATGAAGGGTCTGCAGCGGAGTTGTTGAAGTTTTTGTTCAAGGACATTGCGTCATCAAATGGCAGACCGGAGATACCGCAGCAGTCGTGATAAGACTCAGCAACATCTTTTTGAAGCCATCTCTGCTTCCATTAGTCACATACAATTCTTCCTTCTCCACCTCCATTGCTGTCCCCAGGCACTGGGAGCTGTGCAATGTGAGGCAATGGATTCTGTATGAGCCTGTTACTTTGAGTAATTTGTTTTAAATGCAAATATTGACTGTAAGAATCTGCTTCTACTGTCTCAGATCCCTGTCCTGTCTGTGAGGAAGTAAGAAACAAGTCTCTGGGTTCTGATGGTGAGATTCAGAATAACACATTTCTTCCAACTAAGAAATGAATCCACATGCCTAGGTAACACTGCTCTCTATGACAGTAAAGACTAGTATCATTGGATGAAAAATCTAAATCCTAAAGATGACCACACCATTTTAACTCTGACTAGCACTGATTGGATGCAAATGTAAGTGACCCTATGACCTTGCATTTACAAGACAGCGTTTTGAGTTGCCAATGCATAAACAGTTTGTAATCAGAAACAAAAAAGAAAAAAAAGAAAAAAAAAACAGAAGAGAATAATTGCAAGTTTTGAGTGAATTTTGTTGTGAGCTAATATATGGGATTTTGACTCTAATTCTTGCAGTATCTTCCAATATAAACTTGAAGTTAGCTAATGTAGAAAGTGAATGGACAGAAAAGACTGGGAAAAAAGAGAGAGTGAGATTTCTACCGCAGAAGGCTTTTGACATGGTCCAGTTACTGAGTCACAACTTCATGTTTCTTAATCTTGGCAATAGAATAAAGTCCTCAGCAGAAGGACTTTTTTCAAGTCCAAAAACATGACACTTCAGAGCTCTAACCATAACTTCTCTTTTTATGTCTATGGGATTTACAGTGTTTGCAGATGGAAGTAATTTAATACCATGGTGATCTTTCATCTAGTCTGTTTCCTTTCAGTGACCTTATGTTTACTATAAGAAAACACCAACAAGGTGTCTGATTTCTTCATGGAAAAATGGCAACTATTTAAAACAAAAGGATTTTGTCCAAGAGAATCATAAATCTTTCACTGTTTCTGTAATTTAACAAAAAAGGCTCATTTGTTCTGTAGGGAGTGTTTGCCTACTGGACAAGGCCAGTTTGACTTTCTCATAAAAAATGCATTTTTTTTTTTTGAGATGGGGGAAGACAGCAGTGGAATAAAAAGTCACTGTTCTATCTATGGCAGGAGAATCAAATCCTTTAATTTCCATAGCTTTTCCTCGAACTTTCTGTAAGTTACCATTTGGAAAGAAAACCCTAGAATCCTTCCTGGCATCGCCCAGATTGCTTTGAAATAATAGCAGGTTCTTTTTGCCCTTCACACATCTCTGCTTCAACATTTGTGGTTCCTGCTGACTTTAAAGCCCATTCTGTGCCCAAGAAAGCAGACTCTTCCTGGGAGAAGAAAAGCTGCTGGTAACCACAGTAACACACCTTTCCAGGGACTCTTCCCATCAACATTTAATAGATTGAATCATAAATAATGGAATAAAATCTTTCAGCAGAAGACCAGAAGCTGCAACTGAAACACTCGGGAAATGGATAACAGCTGTCTTTAGGGTGCTGAGATGCAAGATGCCTTCCAATATTGGAGGAAATTTTTCTAAAAAGAGAGAGGTCTGAATCTGGAGTGTCCATTCTGTTTGCACCATTGATCAAGGAGATGAAATGCAAAATCCTCTTAGAAGCACAAGGCTCCATCCAAAGACATACTAGAGAATCTAATCAAGAATGCAGAACTGGTGTCTGTGTATGAATAACTCATTCAAGATTTGTATACAAACGTGTGCTGCGGCAGTCCTGAGTGTCCATGAGCAGGGTAAAATATGTTATATTAAACAGAAATTTTGTGTTGAGTACTTAATGCATTGCAAAATGTTCCGGTCCTTGGAGGTGTAATAGGGAACAAAGCGCATGGGAGGCATAGACAAAGAAGAAACAAAGTGTAAACAGGAATCTAGATGTGACTGATAGTTTGGTAAAAAGTGGGGAAAATGATGAGAGGATCCTAAGTAGAGGGAGTAGCTCAGCCAAAAGCTTAGATGCAAAGAAATCCTGTGTGTGTTTTGGAACTGAAATTTCCTCAGTGTGGCCGCTGGTCAAAAACAGTCTTTTGTCATTCTAAAACTGTCTTTTGTTCTTATGATAGGTCAGGAAGCTTTCCAGGTGTGTGAAGTTAAGATGATCATGGAAACAAGGAACAAAATTTCTTCTTCTCCTGGAGAATATTCTGTAATTCATGCTCACAGTTCCTCCTCCATCCTCCCATATTCTTTCCACATATGAAGGAGAGGTGATTCTATTGCAGCATCAGCCAATGAAAACTACTATTTTGTGATTTTAAACAGAAGTTAAATTATGTGCTGTTTGTTTTAATGAGTAACTGGATGCAGTAAAACTCATTTATCCCTAGTAATTAACAAATACTGGGATGAGTGTAGGTACTGCGAAAGATAAAACTGACCTGTACTTTCAGTCTAATACTAATTGACACTTTTTTGAATTGTTTTATGGGTACTGACAAACTTATTTTGATGTATTATGGAAAGGCAAGGAAAGAAAGAATGAAATAAAGAAAGAAAGATCTACAGTTGCCAAAATAGCATTGAAAGAGAAGAACAAAATCAGAGAACTCACTCTACTTGACTTCAAGATTTACTTAAAGCCACAATAATCATGAAACTAGTATTGGCAAAAAAGAAAAAAAAATGGGGCAAGAGATCAATGGAACACCATAAAAAGCTCCGAAGTAGCCTGCTTACAAAGAGTCGCAAGATCTTTGATGCAAAGGCTAAGGCAATCCAAAAAAGATAGTCTTTCTAACAAAAGGTAATGGAACTAGTGGACAGTTATATGCAAAAGCAAAATAAAGAAGCAAGAGAGAGAGAGAGAGAGAGAGAGAGAGAGAGAGAGAGAGGAAAGAAAGAAAGAAAGAAAGAAAGAAAGAGAAAAGGAAAAGAAAAGAAAAGAAAAGAAAGAAAACATGGAGAAAGAAGAGAGAAAAAAATGAAGAAGCAAAAAGTAGAGGCACTGGATTTTTAAACCTTTCACAAAAATTATCTTAAATGGATCACAGGCCTCATTGTAAAACACAAAATTGTAGAGCACAATGCAGGAGAAAATGTATGTGACCTTGAGTTTGGTGATGACTTCTTAAATAAAACATCAAAAGCATAATACATAAAGGAAAATTTTGGTAAATTAGATTTCACTAAAATTAAAATCTTCTGTTTTCAAATGAAAGACAAATCTTAAAAGAGTGAAAACTTAAGTCAGAGTAATACAGAAATCTTTGCAAAATACATATGTTATAAAGTATGTTTATCCAAAATACATAAAGAATGAAGAAATCAAGATGAGGAAGAAAACTTCCAAATTAAAAAGTAGGTAAAAATCTAAACAAATGTTTCATAAGAAAATATATGCAAATGAAAAGATGGTGTACATTGTAATTAGGCAATTGGAAATTAAAACAAGGATGAGATGCCACTACACATGTTTTAGAACAAGGAATTTCAAAACACTAGAATTGACCAATGGTGAGAGTTTGGTGCATTAAAAACTCTCATTCCCTATTGGTGGGAATTCAGAATGGTGCAGCCACTTTGGGAGAAGTTTGGTAATTCCTTACAAATTGTAATATACTCCTGAGAGCTGCTGAATTAATGCTGATGAGTTGAAAACATATACACAAAATCCTGCGCACAAATCTTTATAGTAGCTTCATTTATAGTTAACAAACCTTGAAAGTAATCAAGATGTACTTTAGTAGGTGAATGGAAAAACCAATAGTGATACATCTAACAATACAATATCATTGATAAAAAATGAACTATCAAGGCATGAAAAGGCATAGTGAAAAATTAAATGTCAATTGTTAAGTGAAAAAACAACCCACTTTAAGAGGGTAGAAATGCATTGTTTCAACTGCACAGTATTAAATTCTAGAAAAAGCAATTGCATGGAAAAACTATTAGTAGTTGACAGAGGACAGGGACAGAGAGACAGGGATGAGTAGACAATAAAAAGGGATGAGTAGGGTCATGAAATGATTCTGTGTTACACCGTAATGGTGCATAAGGGCCATGCACTTTTTAAAAACCAGCTAACACATGACACAAACAGTGAATCTTTATATAAATAGTGGGCTTTTGTTGATAATTGTATATCAAGGTTGATTCAACTGTCATGAATGTACCACACGAGAAGGACTTGATGGTGCTTGAAACCCTTGTGTATGCATGTTGGCGGTGGGTATGCATGTGAGTGCGCATTTTCTGCTCTATTTTAACTACACTTTCTGCTTGATTTTGCTAGACCTACCTTAAAATAATCTCTATTAATTAAAAAGAGAAACATCAAGACATTCATTTTAATCTAAGAGCAATTCAGGGGAGCCAGGGTAACTATGTGTCTCTCCATATTCCTGTCCATATAATTATCTATCTGTATAAAGTATGGATTTTGTTATAATAAAAGAAACAAAATTTCTGTGTATGCACAGGCACCATTAGGATTTATTCCTCTGTGATTTGGTGGGTAAGTACAGCTTATGAGAAGAGCTAGTGATAAGAAGTATCATTTGTATTGAAACATGAAGGATCAATTGGAGCCCACCAGGGTAAAATGCAGGAGAAAGCGGTGAAAAGGACTTAAAGTGAACTAAAGAGGCATGAAAATATAATGTGCAGAATGTGACTAGGATGTGGATGACATAGGAGGATTAAGGAAAGGATAAATTGATTATTCATCTGGAGCCTCTAGGTTTAGGCACTAAGTGCATTTTTAAGTAGTTAAAGCAGATATGATTAGGTGTATTTTAACAGAGGACTCTGTGGACAGGGTAAAGCAGAAACTAGCATAAGTGTAACAGCTGGAGGGACTTGGCAAAATTCAGTGAGGCCTCTGTGGTCATTGCTGGGGAAAGCTACAAAGTTCCCTAGGCAGGTTTTTCCGGGATGCTTTTGGAGACACCTGTAGAACTAATGTACGAAATACTAGAATGCCAAGGAGGTTCTGGTCTTCCACTTGACCAGGTATGTTGGTTCTAGAAGCTATTGCTGAACAATATTTTATTCCTCAGGTAGTACAAGGCCAAAAGGAAACAGAAAATTGCAGTTACAGGCCACAGTATTATTGCAGAGGTTTATCAGCAGTGGAGACATGCACACATTTATATCTTAGAAAAATCATCGCTGCTATCTGCGCACGTGTGTGTGTGTGTGTGTGTGTGTCTAGTGTGTGCACTAGAAGAAAGGATAGTGGAAAAGACTCTCCTCAGGCCAGGAGTAGATGAGTTATTTCTTCTGAATTTTAATTTTAGTTTTATTAGTATGTGTTTGCAGTATTAATGAGGTTTACGTTTATCTTGGATAATAGGTACATAACACGACTTACTTCATTTTAAAATCCCCTTCCCACCCACCTCTCTCCCTTCATGTCTAAATCTCCTTTCTCCATTTTCATTCTTCATGCTATTATTCTTTGTTCATACCTATGGCAGAGAATCTTTACATTTATTGTGGGTATTTGGTACCTGTCCACAGTGTAGCTTAATTTAGGGAGAAGAAATGAGAAGTTCCCCTTTCTGTGAATCTTGCTTTGCTCCTGGAAATGAACAAGTGCCAATGTCTTTTAATTCTCACCATTGAGGGTGGCAAAGGCAGTTGATTGTCTCACGAAGTGACACAGCTACTTTTGCATTATACAAATGGTGAGGATTTCATAAACGTTTTCTGTGTGTCACAAATGTCAAGCTAATTTCTCCCGTTGGATGAAGTGGGGCAAGACTGAGCTGCCAACTGTTCACGTGTTTGCCGCTGGTGTTTTAGCAGGAATTAATAGCAGCGTGACAAGAATATAAACTCCGAGACCCCAAAGCCAGAGCCACAGTTAGACACTAACCTGAGCTTGGTTAATCTGCTTCTTCGGTAATTTAGATTCGTTTGTTTGTTTTTTACTCATTTTCCTAGATATTTAATCTGCCATTAATTATTTTAGGATGAAATCATCCCACTTACAGGTTTCACTGAATGTTACAAACAGAATCAGTAATTCAGAAAACGTTAACTTAGATTCAAATAGAATTAAATGCTTGTCTTTCCCACTGAGTTGTGAGTCACAGCAGTGCAAACGCAACGTCTAAATAGCATACGGAGCTGTGTCTGGTACATATTAAAATGCTTAATAAATATTCTCGCGTAAATTAGTTTTCTCTTGCAAGTTGGTATTTTGGAAACACGTACATGTCAGGAAACAATATCCGATAGTTGCTGTCTCCTTCTATCAGAGAAATGGAGAACACAAAACACTGCAAGAGACAGCAAGCAGTTAAAAGCTGTCAAGCCAGCCAAGAGGCAGGACATGAGTGCGCGATGCTGACTCTATCCCTTCTCCTGACCCATAGCCTTTCTGTTGTCTGGCTTCTTTCTGTCCCTGTTTCCATGGCAAACATTGTTTCTCTCTTTCATCTCATAGTTTGCTGTTGTTGAGCTACAACTGCCCTTTACAAATCCCCTCTAACCTTCACTTCCACTATTTTCTCTGGCTGTTTCCAATTGGTTGCAATACACTCGGTCTTAGGAAACTTTTCCACCTCCTACTCTCTTCTCTGGGCACCACTGACAATTTTTAAGGTTGGGACATAAATATCAATCGTCACAGTCTCATTGTGCGGGGTTTAACAATGCAAATACAAACTACTCAGGTGTTTTCATTGGATTTGTAAACGTAGTGCTTTGTTTCGCTGAGAGGAAAAAAGAGAAAGATTCAGTTTTTAATAAAAATAATTTTATTTGTATTGAAAGTCAAGTTCTTTAAATGAGAAGAAACTTTTTCTTAGTTTTCAAAATATTTTCAGCTAACTCAGTTTCATATAGTACTTGTTATTAATATTCAGTGAAATTTCATAAACAAAGACAAATGGCTTGCATTGTATAAGGAGTTATTTTAAAGTTACTTGTGATAAAGAAGGCCACTTCTTGTTTAGTTTATAATTATTCAAACAACCAAATGAAATGCATAGATGTGATTAATGGGTTATGTATAAAAGCTGCTTCTTTTTGTTAAAGTACCAGATATATAAAAACTTTAGCTCACTGCTGATTTAGAAAACATTTTTCAATAGTATGAATTCTTTGTATAAGATAATATGCATTATGATTTTTCTCCTCTCTGGGAAGCCAAGGACACTAGGAGGAGAAGATATTCTGTGGCCATCAGCCCGCAGAATGCCAGTGGGCCTCTCTGGCAGGGTATGAAGGAGTTTGATCCTTGATCTAATTAAGCAAACTCCCTCTGGGACTCTGCTTAGAAGTCAAAGTTAAGGCTTGCCTTGTCTCCGCGCAGCGACAGGGGAATCCATTTCAATTCACCAGCGTTCCCCCTGTTGGGACACGTGTGCAGACTTGGAAGCATTGCAGAGCAAACTCAGAGTGAGGCACTAGGGCTGCCAGTTAGTAGAGTTGGCAGTCGCCCACTGTAAGCTTTTCGGTCTGCGAATGCTGCTTTCCTCCCATGAGGAGAAAACCAAAGCCATATGGGCCAGTCCCAGGTGGCTCTCCTCCATGGCTTGTGATTTCCCTAACCCGTACCTTCCCGCTGCCGAGGCCGCCTAGCAGTTCCACCGTGGCGGACACAAGCAGTTCTTGTTTGGTAGCTAGGAAGCCGGTAGACAGGCAAGGCAATCCCACAAACGTGGCTGTGGTTTCTACTATGCGTCAGGCTTCACCCTGTGCAATAGGAAGTGAAAATGCCATAGTCCCTCTCTAGAAGCAGATTTTAGTTTTGTGACTCATTTGGGCTGGTGGCTCTGCCTACCCAACCAACTGCATGTAGCCACAAAACAAGAGGAAAGATCATCTGTTGTGAGAGTATGAATTACGGAAGCTTGGAAAGAGCCCCGAAGTTGGAGTCATGTGACTTATATCTGGTTCTATCCCTAACAAATACATCTTCGTGGGCTGGAAGAGGTAACACTACATTCTTATATGCTTCACAGCAGCACTGCTGTTTGGAGCTTTAACCATTGTAAAGTTAGATAAGAAAGAAACTAAGATTAAATGGTCATCATCATTTTTCTTTTTTTATGCCCTTATATATATCTAAACAGATAGTTTTCCTCACTTTTACCAGTTCCCATTATGTATTTTTCATAAAAGTTCTGTATTCAAATGCCATCCAATAAATTGTCACACAATAGAAAATGGTATCCATCAGCATTCATTGTAAGGTTAATAAATGTAAGTTTGCAAAACAAAACAAAAAATATCCAAAAAACACAAATATATCATTGGGGCTACATAATTAATTCATTTAATACTTTTCAAACACTTCAAACACATTTTGTTCACATTGATAAGCTTTAAAGATACTAAAAGAAATGAGACATGATCACTGTCTTCAAGATATTTACATTTATACTATTGGGTTTAACATCCAATCTGTTGAAAATATCACCATAATAAACATTGCAGGTCCTAGCTCTGAGGTTTTTTAATGGGACAATTTTATTGAACTAAATTTTGCATAACACTATTTACAAACTTCAAATATAAGATTCAATATGTTTTACATATTGACAGAGTTGTACACCTATAATGATAATCAAATTTAGGTCATTTTCATTATGCTAATTTAAAACAATCTACCATCTACCTACCATTTCCCAATTCCTCCCCATTAAATCTAGGTAACCCTTGAGCTACTCTTTACCTTCATAGATTTTCCTGTTCTGAAAATTTATTTTTCTTTAAAATAGACCATGCTCACAACAACAATGCAGACCTTAAAACAGCCAAAGAAACATAAATCCTGCAGAGTGAGCTGTCACACTGCATTGGAGTGACAACAGAAGCATGCTTAGAATATGACAACTTTTTCCTCTCACTTTTCTTTTTCTTCTCTACTATTAAATTTTTAACATGAGGGAAACCACATAGTGTTCAAATGTGTGTCTGATTTATTTCATTTCCTAAGTGCTCTTCAGATGCGTCCATTGGGCTAGGGATTTAGCTTGGTGGTGCAGTACCTGCCTGGCAAAGTAGGAGGTCCTGAGTTCGTTTCCCAATACCAAAATAAATACATAAAATGAAAAGATGAATCCATTTTTCTACAAATTTCTCAAGTTTGTCTCTCTCGTTGTGATTTTTTGAGAATCAAATCTGATAACACACATGAATATTTTATTTGTGAAATAGCAAGCAAATATATGTAAAAAGTTTATATAGCCTGCTTTGTTCAATGAATTTTCCTTGTGTAGAGAATCCAGAATAGAACATGATGAGGCAAGAAAACAAACAACAAAAGAAAGAAATCAATTCAGGACTTTAAAACCTTAACAGTAATGGTTTTTCAAGTGTGAACCGGCATTCTCAGAAAACTAAGCAGAAACACAAATTTCCCACCCACATCCTAGACCTAATGAACCAGAAATTCTGAAGGAGGAGGCAGGAAGTGTGTTTTAACAAACTGTTCTCCTCATCACGATGATGTCTGCAACAGTTAGAGAACCACAACTGAGGACTCTCTTACTTATCTCTACTCACACTCCTACCTTCCCAAAGGATGAGTTTTTCAAGTTACCCGCAGGGGTACAGCCTGGGTCTGAGAAGAAATGGAGACTTAGGAAAGTGTGATACATACAAGTGATAACTTCACATCACCTCATTGCTGGTTGGTTGATAAAATTTAGTCACCAGAAATTTATGAAACACAAATTATGTATTAAGAATTGCATTTCAAACATTAATTTTTTTTGTTAACTCTCTATTTTCCATGTGGTCCTGCTTTTTTTCCCAAGTGATATGATGTTAAAAAATTAAGAAAAGGAATCTTCTGATATTCTCATAAAATCCAGAAGATATCTTTATTAATTTTATATTTAAAGATATGTTTTCTCATTTCCTCACTCTGACTGTTTTTATTGTCCTTTTCCTCTCAGTAGAGGGGCAGTCAAAAAAAGGCCTCTAACACACTGATGTATTTTCCTTGTCCATGTGAGGCTCTAGAACTCTCCATGGAAAGCATAGCTTTGGTTTAGAGATCCTACAACAGCCTTGAGACCCTGAGCAGGCTGTTTTAGTGTGGAAGCTAAAATATCATACTGTCTGCCAAAAGAAAGAGAGACCTGCACTTTGGGATTCGGGAAGGTTTTATGTATTCAGAGAAATGTTCCCACGATTACATTTTCTTCAGAGACCAGGACAAAGGCACCCAGACCCAGCCATGGGAGCTACACAAGGAGATTCTTCACTTTCATTTAATTGGCCCTACAAGAGCCTTTCTCAAAGGAAGGCTTCAGAGTAGTCTTGAAAAGTAAGACCTATGTACAAGTACGCCTTGCTTTTTGTTTACATCACTTAGTTCTCCATGTTCTATGATAGAAAATTAATTTGAGGAAAATAACCTAGAGAGTTCCTTGTCCAGCTTTCTGTTTTTTCTCTATCCTTGTATCATGTCTGTTTTTTCTTTCTAAAGTTATTTTTAAAAGGGAGAAAAGTAACACAATGAATCTGACATCCACTAGTGTAAGTCTGACTTCCTATGTTTCCCTCTTGAGATATTAAACTCATTCAATTAAGTACTATAATATAGTGGTCATTCATTAAAACACTTTAATAAATTACTTTCATTTTACAAAGAAATAATCCAGTGTGCAAGAAATAGAAAAGAAGAGATAGGAAGAACAAAATAGAGAGAAAGAAAGGATATTAGCAGCAATATCACAGAAAAAGCAGCAATTCGACGAATTCAGAAGGTATTTTTCTTTGAGACATGATAGATTTCTGAGCGCCACTATAATCATATGAAAAAGAATCATAATATAAGCAGAAATTCAGATATAATATGAATATATTATTACTAAAGAATAAATCATGATATTTCTTGAGACACTAGTTTTTTCTGAAAATGAGAATGATTTTAACAAATGTTCATTCTATATTATTCTGAGTATTTTTCAACTGTTCACTAATTTTATGTCACAATCCTGTGATGCCTTATTCTAGTGTCAAGTTGATTGGGTTACTGAGGGCAAAAAATATTCTGGGAATGTGTATGTGGATGTTTCTGATGAAATTAACTTTCAAATCAGTGAGTAGAGCAGATTTTTGCCCTTTGCCCTTAATATGGGTGGACCACATCCGACCGCTGGAAGACCTGAATCAAACAAAGGCTGAGTCAGGGAGAACTCCTGCTTAACTCCTCTATGATGGAATATTGTGCCTTTCTAGCCTTCTAACATGGATGGAAACCAGTATTTTGGAGGTGTCTTGAACCTCTTTCATCCTTTGGACTAGAACTTACTCTACTAGATTTCCTGGTTCTTAAGCTTTTGAACTCATACTGAATACACATTGGTTCTTCTGAGTGTGAAGCTTACTAGCTGCAGAGTTTGGGCTTTCTCTGCCTCAATGTTGTTAGAGACAACTTTATCTTGTGTAAGGATATTTTTTCCTTGATAGAGATACTTTAAGTATCTCCATTGTAAAGATAGGGAACGACATACTTAGAAGGTATGTGATTCTTCATAGTGGCTTAAACTTATGATCACAGATTCCTTGATATTCTTGCTACAAAAGGTGTTTAATTCCTCTCTTGGGGTTTGGGCTGGACTTAGTGATTAACTAACAATGAGTAGATTGAAGGTACTATGGATGCTTCACTCAAAATTAAACTACAAACACTGTGACTTCTGTCTTGATCTCTCTGTCTCTGTCTATGCATCTCTCTCACTCAGATCACTTGTACCATGAAAGCCAGCTGCCATATCTATGAATGTTCTATAAAAATAGACCCACAGCCAAGTCATCTTAAACTGCAGAGTCATGAGAGATCTTATGCGCAAACAAGGTAACTAAGCCTCTCTTAGCTTCTTGACTTTCAGAAGCGGTGTGTGAAAAATGTTTGCTTTTGCAAACAGCTAATTTTAGAATAATTAGCAACCCATAGCAAGAGATATACTTGCCAAAGATTAGTAAATTCAGAGCCAGAAACTAAACCCAAATACTGTATTCTGGAGTAAATATTCTTAACCAGGATCTCCCGTTGCTTCTCTGGATGTCACAGTATCAAAATCTCTAGCTTCTAATTGCTGGCTCCACCACCACAGAACCTTGATAAAAGTAGAAGTCATGTCCTGCTGTCTCACCTTAAATATTCCTGCACTGGTCTTCTTGATTCTTCTTGACAGAAAAAAATCACAGAAACACTGTCTCTGTTGGTGGAGCTTACGATACTCTCACCTAACCTCACTGAAGAGAGGGTTGGGGTTCTGTTGTGCTCTAGCCCAGCAGACTTCCTGAAAGATAGTTAAATGCTTGTCACTCTTCTTATTAAAAAAAATAGTATTTTAGGACATGTAATCTAACTAATTGAGCTCTTTGCTTAATTGAGATCGCATTTTATAACTGTCTACATTTTCACAGAGTAGCGACAGCGTGACATAACAGTCCCTGCTTCCCCGGGGACCTTGCTGATGACAGTGTAATAAGCTTCATGATGGACTGCAATTCCCCTGGCTTCCCACCTCCAGGCCTTTACACCGGCTTCCGGCACTGTCTGGGAAGCCACTCCTCCCTTGGCACTGGCTCCCACTCTGGATTAAATCCAGCTTCTTTTCTTCAACCCTGAAGACACAGCCTCACAGTCAGTGTCTTACGTGGTGGTTCCTGGTTATAATGTGGTCTGCAGTTATCCATGGGTTCTCATAGCAATTTAGACAGCACAAGTCACACAGATGATTTTGAAGCAAATGGGAATTGGGTTCAGCCAAGTTTGTCATGTACACTGCCTGGGTCCTTAGGTTTCTTCTCTAACCTCTATCAGCCTTTATCTTCTGTTTCACAACTGGAAAAAATATGAATGTTAGGACTAAATGGTTTACAAGTAAAAACTATGTCTGGCCTTTAAGAGGTCTTAAATACGTATGCTAGCTATTATTTTTATTGTGACTACATGGGACATTGTATGCATATTTTGAATTTATAGTCCCTGCCATTCTTATGGATTTTTTAAAACTTTTATAGCAGGGATAACTGATGTTCTTGCAGTGAGAGAATTTACCCATCCTGCATTTTGTTCACCATGTGTCTCCAATTAGAACTTCTTTTCTCTCTCTTCCAAATCTTTAAAGCACCTTGTGCATTACTGAATAGTAAGATTAGTCTCAGTACCTCACGTTACCCTCTGTGCTGCATACCAAGGGCCGCACAGCAAGCCTGGTGTTCATCTCCTCCAGTTCTCTTGCTGAAGTCTCCTCTCACGATTCACAGCTTCTCCCACATCTGTTTATATCCCCTTCGATTTACTATTCTTCGCATACATGCCTATTACACTCTGCTAAAAATACTTCATTGGCTGCTCATGTCTTGAAAATGGGAAACTTCACACATTTGTCACAGATTGAGGGAAGACACATTGTCTATTTTTACCTCATTTTTCCTGGTTCCTGGGCTGGAACCGAGGGGTTGATGACATTATAATGTAGCCTCAGGCTCTTGCAGCACCAGGCTTCTTAGAAAGATGCTTCCTCCTCTTCCCAGGAAGCCCTTTGCACAGTTTTGCCTGTGGATATAACAAAAAAGCTACTTCAAGAGTCACTTCTCCCATGTAATTTTTCTTCCTGGACTTTTGTCCTCCAGTTCTAGACACTACAGTTTTTCTTCTTTAGCTTTTCCTTATGTATTTTGATGCAATAATTTCTTTTACGTCTATAATCTGGGATTTTTCCCCTTCTCTTGCAAAACTATAAGTCTCGAATTTTAACCACATTGATAATCTTCTGGTTGAAGCCAAGCAGAATGCTTTGCATTGGAAAAAAATGACTCTAGAACTGTATTCCATTATTGAATTAGTCATTACCAGCTAAATGATTGGTAATGTAAGTAAGTATAATTAAATTATTCTTATGATTTTTGAAGAATGAAAAGTGCTAATGCTGTTTGGATATTTATACTATAAATATCTTAACCTGCTACTCATTACAATATGGAGAAATTGCCTCCGTAGATGCTTGGGATTGAATTTGCAGTTTGCTGCCTCCCAGATATGAAAAGCCTCAATCTGGCCAACTCAAGATGGATTTTGAACAAGACACTTTCCTGTAATGATAATTGCTTTGGGCCCCAAACTGACTTATTTACTAGCTTTTCGATTTGAAAGTCATTTCCTTTTAGGACCTGAAGGGTTTTTTCACTGCCTAGGGAATGGAACAGCCGCCTTTAATTAGAAAAAGGCCGAGATATTCAACATACACTAAGATTTGTGACACTTGTGACAGGGCTGGCGTTAGGTGAAGAGAAAATGCGGGATTGGGAGGATGAAATTATTCATTTTTGCTGTACTAATGGTTTTTCCTGAATTAGTGGAAGAAAGGGAAAACAAAGAATTCTGATGTGTGCTTGCTACACAACAGATCCTGGCTCGACCCAATGGGTGTCTGTGCTGGGTGCTGCCAGCAAGGAACTTCTCTCCACACGGCTCCGTGAAATCGAAGAGTTGAATGAATAACACAGAGCGCTTGAGAAGTAGATGCTTTTCAAGTATGTAGTTATTTTTTTTAATTAGGATTTATATTCACATTTCATCCAATTATCCTTAACCTTAATACAAACAGCCTGCTGCAGAAATGCCACCAGAAAGTTGAGAGGTGTCTGGAACACAAAGGACAGATCTGGCTCGTAGCACAAAAGGCCCTTGACTCCCAGGGGCAATATTTTTCTTTGAAAATTATTATGCCCTTCAAATTTTGCTAATAAATCTGTTTGAAGTAAAAAAAAATGTGAGTTGCAGAGTATTTGCCATTTCTAGCTAGCTGCAAACTAAAAAATGGTGCCTCATTTTGTCCACATCTTTGAGTTTGTTCCTTATTCTTCTCAGGATGTTTACTACATTTATACAAATGGAAACATCACTTTAATGGCTTGGAAATCTTAAATTGTCTTTGAAATGCGAGTTACTTTTTTAATTGAAAACTGTAGGTATTGTGAAATCAGCAACAAAATTTTAAGTAGAAAGGAACACTAACCCAAACACAGATGTGAAGAAAAATTTTTAAAAAGTAAATAAAAAAGGAAATAGACTTTTCCACATCTCTCTCTAGAGACCAGGGGAAACTATCAAGGACTGAAATAATTAATTGGAAATAAATGACACATTCCTCAAATATCATTTACATCAAATTTTGTTTCTTTGCTTGCTATATTTAATAGCCAATTAAGATGTAAAACTGCCTTTTAATAATACCACAACCACGTTAATACTGAGGCGGTGATCTTATGAACATTAATCTGGTTGCTCATGCTGACTCTTTACTTTCTTTTTTTCCTTTTTGTTCATTTTGTTAACCAAGAGGATATTAGCATTGATGACTATCTTTCTGGCTGCAGAAGAAAATGAAATATATTATTTCCATATGTATCTACAACATACAAAAATATATCTGAAATTCAAAGGCATCTTAAAACAATAATTCAACTTTACAAAATTGTCACATTGGAAGAAAATTGCCTGCCTTAGTAAGGAATTAACTCTGTCAACTGCTACTGTGTCTCTAACCATTACATTTTTATTGTGATTAATATTTTATTTTAAGATAGGAAAGAATGAAGGTCAATGAATGTGTAACTGATACAATATAATGCAGTCATTCTTTTCCTGATTGAAATGTTTTTAATCCTATAAGTATTGTTATGTTATTTATTTTGGGTAGTAAATTGTTTTGGTGGACTCTAGAAAAATTATGCTCACATAAAACTATTTCTTTATAGCACAACTGATAGTGTCTCTTATTTTGACAAGCCATACACACAAACAACATAGACACACATATGAGTGAAGTCTTATGTATGTATGTATTGCTGTTAGTAGTATTATGGAATTATTTTCAATGAATATCAAAGTACTCCCCTCCTGATGAACAATTATGTTGTTTTAAATCAGAGAAATGATTGAGACATCTAGGAAAGTTGTTGTATAGATATTTGTGCGAATATATGTTTTCATTTCTGTTGTTAAATATCCAGGAGGGAAATTTCCATCGTTTCAGAAATTGTGTATCTAAATATATAGGAAACACAAAGGAGTTTTTATATTGCCCAAGTATTTTTCATATTTTATTCTCTCCTTTGAAGGAAAAATAATTTCAGTTGTTCCACATTCTTGCTAAAACTTGTTATTGCCAGTGTTTTTCATTTTACGCATTTAGTGGGTAAACCCTTATTTCTTGCAGTTGTACTTTTCACCTCGCTGACAAAATTATTGAGTACACATTCATGAAATTTTTGGTTATTTGTGTTTCTTTCAGTCATCAGAGTTTTTGCTCACTTAAAAATTGGGTTATCTTTTTATTATGAAATCTTTATATGACCTGGATGAATGTACTCTTAGAAAAATATTGCACAAGCATTTTCTCCCTGGATGTGTGTTCTGAATTTATTTTTTCTTTACAGTGTTTTTCAAAAATTGGAATGCAAAAAAGTTGGATGAGATACAATTTTTTCTTCACAATTATTACTTTTGAATCTTTGTCTAGACAAATTTGTTGTCCACATATTAATAAAGATTTCCTTTATTTTTTTAAAAAACACTTATAGTTTTATGTTTTGTGTTTAGGATTGTGCTCCAATTCAAATTAATTTTTGCATGGTAAAGTATGGATAAGGTTATTGTTTTAAATATTGCTGTGCAGTTTCAACAATATTGATGGAAAGTATTTTGTTTTCCTCACTCATATTCTTGACAAATGTCAGTTGACTTCAGATGTGTCTCCCAATTCTATAACCTGTTCTATTTATCTCCTTCTAGCTAATATAATTTTTCCTAGAATTCTGATCACAAGAACCTTATATTTATTATTATTGCTCCTGATATTTTGAAGCTGTCTAAAGTTTTGGGGTTTTTGTTTGTTTTATTTTTTAGTTACCATCTCTCTCTTTTTTGAAGGAGATCATTTATCTTGTTAGGTCTTCCAATTTAGTGATATTTTCTTTTCTTGTTTCCATCCCATTAGTGAACAGTCAAATAAAGATTGTGTTTAATAGTTTCTGTTTCTGTATTTTTCATTTTTAAAAGGTTAATTTAGCACTCCTTTATGACTTTAATCAGTCAGATACTTGCCTCTAAATTTCAATGTGTTTGGTTATTTAATAACTTGTGTATTTTGTTGTTGTAGTTTATCAGATGAATATGTTGGAGGACATTTAGTATATTTGGTCTGGATCCAGAAGTCCTGCAGGGATCTTTTGATTCTCTGATTTGATGTCATAAAAGAATTACATATTTGCCTTTATTATTTGTGTTCCTTTTTTTCCCTTTCAGTGTTAGGGATTTCAAATACCAGGCAAGTGTTCCACCACTGAGTTATATCTCTAACTTGTTACTATACCTTCAAATTTGTGCCATTTTTCTCTTTTCTCACTATTTAGAACTATAACTACACATGCTTTTTCTTAAAAAAAACTTTATTCTTTTTTTGCATTTATTCATCTTTTTTCCTAATATATCATCTTTATTTTAATACTATATTAGTCAGGGTTTACTAGAGAAACATGAGATGTCAAATGTGTAGGAATTTACAAGGCTGACTTATGATGGTCAGCCATAGAGCTGGATGAGGGATAGTGTAGAGAGTGTCTTCATATTGGAGTCTGACGTTTTACTTCAAGATCTGGAGCTCACTGCCGTGTTCCAGGCAAATCCATATCACGAGGCCAATGGGTCTGCAATAGAAAGCTGAGGAATCAATGCCAGAAAGCTGAAGACTCCCAGGTGGAAGCTGAACAGTCTATGCTAGAAGACAGGATATAATGTCCAGAGCAAAGACTGGAGCTCCTCCAAAAAACAGTAATCAGTCCTTCTTCATTTCCCTTTTATAACATCCAAGCAATGAGCAATGCTAGGGTGGATCCTCCACATCCTAGGGTGTAGACAGCTGCACTAGAGCATGTCCTCTACACCCTAGGATCTAGGATTCCTGAGTCACTTAGTTGAGTTTCTAAACTTCTCAAGTTGGCACAGTGAATCAAACATAAACTCCCTCTAGGTGAAGTCCTGTGTTAAAGCTGGTCTATTGAGTTATTTGTCATATTGCATTTTTCAATTGTGTTTAGCACTTACCCAGAACTTCTATGTGGTTCTTTATTACTTTAAATAATTTTCAGTTCTATGCCTACAATATTAATCTTATTATTTTTTAACTTAATACTACTACTATCCATAAAACTGTGGAAAATAACCCTATTATCTGGTTTCTCCATGTGTTACGTGGCCTTGTTTTCATGATGTTTTGTTGGAAGCTGATGTTGTATGGTGATAATTTAAAACTTGAAAAAATGCTATATTTCTCTAGAGAAGACACTCACCTGCTTTTGCAGAAAGTTATGGGTGCTGGTACTGCTTTGTGACCTAAGTATAGCCCTTAGGATGGATGGTCAATAAAGTCCATTTTATCCCTGCAAGAGACTTCCAACACCCGTTCCATTCTTTCTGTAGCCATGCTCTGTTCCAGGGTCTCAGCCTCATATGCATGACCCTATTGTTAGTAGGCCTTGAACCCACATCCTAGCTTCCTTGGGTTATGGGTCTCTCAGTACCTCTGTTCAGCTTGCCAGGATCTCAGCCATTTCTCATTCGATCGGCAAGTATAAGACTACACTTAAATCTTACCCTATTGATATTATTGCCTCCTTAACTTCTTGGTGCCTTGGAGATTAAAAAAAATAATGTTTGTCTTCTTTTCTTTTCTTTTCTTTTTTCTTTTCTTTTCTTTTCTTTTTTTTCTTTTTTCTTTCTTATCTCCCAACAGAGAATTACCTAGTCTGGTACTGTCAGTAGTTGTAAGTCACATTGAGATTACAGTTATGCTTCATTTAATGATGGAGACACATTCAGAGAAGTGTATGGTTAGGCAATTTCATAACTGTGCCAACATTACAAAGTATGCATACACAGATGAAAGTGACTAAATAGGTGATATAGTCATAAACCATCATGCTGTAGTCTAGTTGATGGAAACATTGTTCATAGCTTAGGACACTATTCCTTTGGCCTAGTTGGAAGGCAGAGAAGAGATTTAACAAGAGCACTTTACAGTGACTTTGAGCATCCCAGGAATAACAAAGACCACTGTATCACTTGTCTTTTCTTTTTATTAAGATAATGTATTATGAAAGATTTATCCCTTTTATAGAGTTCTATTTTCAGGATTCCCCACTTCAATTTTGCGACTGTAAGAGAAGCAAAATTCTCTGCAGACTCTAGCAGAAGACTTCAAATGCTTTAATGTTACAGGGTATTTCCCTAATATTTGAAAGTGTTGTGCCCCGTTCTGTAAAACCATATAAACAGGAGATCTCTCCCATTCTATGAATTCTGGTGTCATTTGTTAAAATAATCTTTCTTTTGGTTTCTTTTCTTTCTTTCTTTCTTTCTTTCTTTCTTTCTTTCTTTCTTTCTCTTTCTTTCTTTCTTTCTTTTTCTTTCTTTCTTCTTTCTTTCTTTCTTTCTTTCTTTCTTTCTTTCTTCTTTTTCTTTCTTCTTTTTCTTTCTTTCTTCTTTCTCTCAAATCAGAGGTCAAGGCCTTCCTTCACCCTGAGCTAATTTACCAGCCCCACTCTCCTTTTAACCTTTCTGACCTTCCAGTCAAGGTCTGTCTAGGTCACTAAGTTGCTTGGGAGTGACTTCAACTTGCAATCTCCCTGTCTCAGCCTTCCCAAGTACTCATATAACATGTATGTGCGAACATGTCTTTTCTTTATCTCAGTATTTTGGACAAGATCCATGAATACATATTTTAAAAATAAAATAAATGCTTAAAAACTTATTTTCCGCACAAAATACATACTGTAGGGCAGATCATATGACTAACTGCTCAAAGAAAGATTCAGTATCTGCTGAGATTTCTTTGGATATTTCACTTATTCTTCTTTCCTTGAGGTGTCGCTATTAGCTTGACTTCCGCAGACTTATGTCTAAACCTCCCCTTCCCTCATGGACCTGACACGTCAGTGCTGCACCCTCCTTTCTACTTGCCTCCTCTTTAGCAATTATCCAGAGTATAATTTTGTATTCTCCTTTTGGCTTTCTCTGAATTTCCTAATACCTTACCTCTATCTCTGCAGTTCTTGTTCACTTGAGTCACATATCTGAATAAATTACCACATATAAAAACTAAAAAATAACATTATACACCATCCCTTCTTTGCACCATGACTACCACCTTTGCATGGTATCTCTCCATAACTCCTCATACCTCCGCATTATCACGGTGTCTTTACCCTTGGGCTAAATGGGAAGGGAAGTTACACATGTATCACCTCAAATTGTGCAACATCCCTTCTAGAAAACAGAGATTTCCTTTTTCCTCTTCACTTCCCCAAATTTTCTTGGTCTTCTTTTATGACATACTTTTCAACAGCTCTGTCCCATTTCCTTCACTTGGGCATTTCCCAAGTTATTCACAGATCCGTATCAAATAAACTACAGTGCCCCCAAAGTACAACAAACACTCCAAAGCCTTCTGAGAAAAGCCTGGTGGTTAAAACAGAGCAGTAAGAAGCATCTGAGGTGAGGTGAACTGTAGAAAGATTTAAAAACTTTTCTTGTAAATAGATTATAAACTTAGACCACCAGTCCAAGTTTACATAACATTATAAAAGTGCCCCTATGTCCGGCCGGTCTACTATTGAAGGAAGCAATGTCACTGAAATGCAGACAAACTATCTGAAGCTGCTTTGCTAAACTTCATAAGGAAGGAAGAGGTATTGTCCCAATAGCATTGCAATAAATTCTATTTTACTAAACTAAGATACATACTAGCATTAATATCAGTAGTGAGTATCACAAGAGAAATGAGGGTCTATTTTGGATGACCTAATGAAAAAATGATAAATGAGAGGAAGTGGGTGAGAAAAGCACTGTTCTTGGCATTTGGTCAAAAAATAAAGCTTTAAACAATTGTAGGGAAGTTTTCTCTAGACGTGTTCTGGGAAACAAATTCAGCTAAATATAAATCAAAGGAGTTCTCCTTATTGAAATTCAAGGATGCTACAATATAGGAGGCAAGGGAGATTGCCAGAGGAAGAAACAAATATTTCTTTCTGAATAGACAGATCTTGGTGAAGCACGGGCCTATCGCTTGCATTCATACAGTTCCTTGAGGCTGATGCCTCTGTATGGCCTGTGGGTCCTGGTGGGCACATTGGGAAGTGCACCGTGGGGCAGAGAGGAGCCCAGGACTGAAGCTCCAGACCAAGGAGAATGACCTGTGTGCAGCTAAGTTCGCTACTGCATCTGTGACTCAGTTCTCTCGTTTCTGAGAGTACTGTGATAGCAGCAATCCCAGAGGACTCAGGGGTGACTTCAGTACCGAGCCCAGAAAAAACATGCAGCAAACATGACTTTTGTCATTAGTTTTATTATCAGGTCTTCCTTTTTTCAGAAGCCTTTCCCATGGTATTTATGACTCTCCAGTTGCTCGAGCTTCTTTTATTAGCTTATTACCTACTGTTCTCTCCGTACCGTCTTAGTTCAAACTGCTAGTCCGGAAAGTCCGAGGCAATCCCCCGACGATGCGATGCGTGGCTTTCCATATATTTGCATAGACATGCTGTTTCCACATCGCAGGCCTGGTAAACGCTCACTGCTCATTGCAGATGCGTGTCTAGGCTTCACATTGCTTCCACCCTCAAAATGACTAGATGTATTGAAGTGTCTCTTGCTTTCTGTTCCATTAGTCTTTCTTTCTTTTTCTTTTTTTTTTTTTAAGAAAATGAAGTAAGCATTAACTTGTTTGTGTGGTCTTTCTCTGTAGCCCAGGTGTATATCTTTCATTTTTTTGCAATGCGGATGGAACCCAGGGCCTTTGTTTAAATGAGTACATGTTTGCAGTCTAGGCCGACTGCATTTACTGCGGGGAGTTGGTGTGTGCATCGAATGTATTTTCATTCTTTTTTGTTGTTGCTGTTCCTCATCCCTCACTATCCCTGCTCCTTTCATCCTTGGTCAGCTTCCCAATTGCAAAAACACTGTAACCTTTTGTTTTTTTCTTTCAGTGTTTCATTCCCTGTCGTCCTCTCACTTCCCTGTCCCCTCAGCGTGTTCTTCCCATTTGAGAAAAATATCTCTGAACTGAGGGCTTTTCACTCCAGACCAATATTATTATTATTAATTATTATTTTGAGCTGTGATATCCCTAAGTTATTAACTGTAGGTTGGGCTTAAAATTGCTATGCTCCTTCATCAGCCTCTCAGAGTTCAGGAATTACAGGCTTGCATCTCCACACCCAGCCATATATGGATTATTCTTTTATTTTTATTTTTATTTTTATTTTTATTAGTGCACTTTGCATCACTCCATGGCCTTTTGGTGAAGAGGCAGTGTAGCGTACATCTGCAGTAGATGATGACTGTGGGGAACCCGTACACATACATAACACATCTTACATCCTTTTTCGTCATATTCTTCTCTTAACTCTCTATCCCCTTTCCTTTTGCAAAAGCTCTATATCCCTGGCTTCCAGTTTATTTTATTCTATTTTACTATCTTATTTTATTTTTGTTCTTTTGGAGACAGGGTTTCACCATGCAGCTCAGGCTGGCCTTGAACTCACTTTGGAGCCGGGCTGGCCTTGAGAACTCACTGATCCTCCTGTCTCAGCCTGAGATTACAGGCTTGCTTCACCATGCTTGGCTTACTTTTTAATTCATTTATATTTTAAATTTCTCATACAAGAGGAAACATGCAATATTCCAGCTTGTGTGTAGAATTTATCTTACTTAATATTATGGGATTACGGTGCATCCATTTTCCTATAAATGACTCAAGTTTATCCTTTTTTATGAAGGATATTGTGTATACATATCAGATTTTCTTCCTTCTTCTGATGTAAGACATACAGGTTGCTTCCAAGATTTAGCCCTTATTTTTAAGAAGTCAGAATATAATAAATTCTTAAATAAGTGAATTTTCCATTTTATTTTCTATTCTACATTATCATCATAATAATTAGAATAGAAAATAATTTAATATTAGATAGGTTACAGTAAAAATAAAGTGGAAAACTTCAAAGATGTAAGAAGTTTTTTAATGCTGAGAAATTACTAAAGAAGAGATTATAAACTATGTGTAGACTGAAAAAAAATTATTTTCAAAATATTACTTATATTATATTTATATTATAATCCAGGGACTACACAAATGTAAAAATATGGAAATGCCTACAAATGATTACACAGATATAAGTGATAGAATTGGAAAATAATTATATTTCATATTTTTTCTGAAGTTTCAAAATCTGTTACAAAGTCTTAATATTACAAAATGAGAGAATCCATACACCTTTATATTCTTAAATAATGTCAAATAATTTGTAATCATTAACTGCTATTTTAAGTAATATCTTTAGAAATTGTCACTAGATTAAAACATTTTGTGAAAAATTCTATATGTTGTCAAGTTATTGTTTCAAGTTCAGAAAAACACACATAGATCTTTTATCCTCTCTATGTATTAACCTGTTTTCCTTATATCACAATAAATGTTGCAAATCCCACCTATAAACTCACCTGATCGAGAGGTCTCAGAAAACCATTACAGCAGAAAATCAATTTATTGTAAATCAAACAAACAAAAGGACAACCCAACAAACAAACAAACATGACTGGAAGGCTTGTGTTTATAGTCACTAAATTAAATTTTCAATCTACAAGAGAAATTTCCAGTCATAGTTCTTTAAGTGTAGAGATAAAGAGAGAGAGGAAGGATTACAGAGACAATAGAGATGCTCACACACTCACATCACTAGTTAAGGACCACTCAAGCTTGAAAACACGTGGCTTTTTCCGCTTATGAAAATTATGAAATATCATGAAATTACAGAACTTATTAAACATCATAAAATTATAGTACTAAAGAGGGGTGTTAGAAATGTTTTTCTGGAAGTAATTCTTATTAAAAAGAGACAGCTGGAAGCTTACATATGCACAGTTTTCTTCTTGATCAGACAATTTGCTGAAATTTGACCCATATTAGGATGAATCAGTTTTATATACAGAAATTGTGGGGTTATTTTCCCTGCAAAGGTAAGTTACTGGTTTAGTTTTCTTTTGCATCTCATTTATTTCCACTATATATTAAATTAAATTTTATCCAGTACTTTCAGATTGTTCAAGTATCAAATCAAAGTCTAATTGTGGTGTGTGAAAAAAATAACCATATGCTAAGTGTAAAGGCACATTATTATTAGATTGGATTAACTGCATTAGAAAGTATTTCTCTGAGAGAGATTCTTAATGATTTCATTTATCATCCTATGAAGCAATCATCTATTACAAAGCCCATGAGAAATTTTAATTTTAATTTCCATATAAAAACTGAAAGTATATTTAAATGCCAGGTAAATGTTTTCTGAGGATCTGTAGAGTCAGAAAAGTGTGGCAATTGTGCTATTTCAAATCTTGATACATAGGCCTAAAATTAGTTGGCTCCTTGATATACCCTTTGCATTCATTAGGAAGGGCAAAATGCAAGGAAAGAGTTAGATTAAAGGGTATCCTGATTTCTCATAAACAAAGAGCCAAATATGCTGGGGATTTAGCTCAGCGGCATAAGCACCTGCCTTGCAAGCGCATGGTCGTGAGTTCTATCCTCGGTACCAATAAAACAAACAAACAAAGAAGTAAACAAACAAACAAAACCAAAGAGCAGAATAGACCCCACGGTGTAATGAAAACTGTATAATATGATAAGGAACCTGAGCTCAATTTATGCTTTTACCTGAAATTAGCTCAGTCATGTACAGCAAGTCCTTCTATGTAGTGAGATGCGGGCAGTTTTTGGCTAATGTCTAAGGCCTGTGGTGATGACTGTCTTCCAGCACTAGCTATGTGAAGATCATCCAATATGACTGGGATTAAAAAATAAAATGAATGTCTTTAACTAATAAAATTCACCTTGTTATGGACAGACCTTGACATTTCTGTCTCACACTTCACACATTCTCATCCCATCTTATTGCTCTTTTCTGGAACAATTCTGCAAGTCTACTCTGCCATTATAGATGCACCTGCCTGGCTGCCTTGATGTTCTGAATGGATACAAGTGCTTACGGCAATTTGTGTTAAATGAAAAGACTCCCTTTACTCACCAGATCCGCCACTCTGCAACTTCTAGCTCTATTCGAGAGTTAATATAAGCGTGAAAATAAGCATTCCAGGACTGCTTCAAAAAGTGACAGAAAGATGGGATTAATGTGTCCAAAAATGGGAAGGGGGAGAGTTCTGCGGAGGATCAGTGGAGTTGTGTCTTTTAATGGAATACGACCTTTGGTTTAAACATTCACTGAAGATTTTGATCTCACCAAACTTGCTTTTCATTTCAGAAACAAACTGGTGATTATAAGTGATTATTATGGTATACGATGCCGAATCTGTAATTGGGGAGCCATTCTTGGTTCATCAATCATTTTCATAGAGAACCCATTAGGCAAATTATACACAGATTAATTGCTAGCCAAAATCAACTATGTTTTATTGGGACAAGAAAATGAGGACAATACATGATTTGATTTCAGAATCTACTGCTGTATATGGGCTTTTAATTTCATCTGTCCTTATCCATTTGAAAAATATTTGCTCTTGGGAATGTGTCAGTTTCCAGCTCATGGCACTGACCTGTGTAGCACTCTGCCAATCATTTTTTATCATAGTGTAAGTGAGTTTTTCCTTTAGCCTACTGGTCTTTGAGTATCTCTATTCACACATAGTTCAGTTTCACCATTCTCCTCATGGCTGAGTGTACTTAATTCCCTAGTCCCTTTTAGTCCATCAAATACCCTAAATCCTTTTCCATGTTCCAGGCTTTTTGGGCAGAACACTGCTCCCCTAGATTTTTGCCTAGCTGACCCCTTCTAGTCATCTAAGTTTATGTGCAAATGTCACATCGCCAGGGAATCTTTCCTCACTTATCTCATCGAAATTATCACTGTCCCCTTTTGAGTCTCACTGTCCTTTTAAATTTTCTTTACTACTCTCTTATCCCGTCATAGTTACCTGAATTTGGCATGAGGACATCCGCATGTGTGTGTTATCCTCCTCTCAACATATGCTAAGATCTTGCATGTAAAGCACTATTTTTTCTGCTGTCTCTTCAGTTGCAACACGTTCAACGGTATCTTTCATGAAGTAGTGCTTAAATCATCAAGAGCTTAATGGTTAAATCCACCTGAGTAAATGAATGTGTGCAAGAATGCATCACTGTTACTGATATAAAGCTGTTAGCTGCAGGTACAAAATGAGATACCTTAGCACTCTTTCACTCTGGTCTTTTACAATGGTATCAAAGTGTTTATTATTACTGGAGTCTCTGATTCCAACAGAAAGGACTCAAATCATGTGACATCATCCATGATGCCAGTGGCTAGAATGCCACTGGGCTCTTGATCCATGGACAAAAACAAATATCAAGAAATAAGGAAGACTAGGCAGAGAGGACAAGAAGAAAAACAAAACAGTCCACCTACGCCCTGTTTTCTACATACTTTATTAGGCTCTTTCCTCTTCCAATGATATTTGCCTTTAATTTATGCCTACAGAGTCATGTTTCTTTGTTTCTGTTTCTCTATCTGCCACACTCTATCTACCATTCGGTTTTCCTTTCAGCAATTTAACAAACATCTAATTTTGAATTTATTTTTTAGTCTCTATCTGGTTGTCTTGCATAATTTAATAAGGCTTACGTATATAACAATCAAAACACAACTCTTATATTTAGGGGAAAAACCTACTTTCTTCATATAAAAGAACAATTCTACCATTTTTTACTTTCCCATAAATCTTTTTTTCTTCTTTTTTTGCAGTACTGGGGATTGAGTCCAGGTCCTCCACAGTACAAGGTCTCACTAAGTTACTTATTTTCTTGCCTTCAGTTTGAACTGCATCATCCTGCCTCAGCTTCCAAGAGAGGCGGGATCTCAAGCATGCGCCAGTATGCCTGCACTGCTTCCAGCCACCAGTCTTTGTGTAGAAGCACAGCAAGGCTAAATTTTCAAATGTGTAACACTTTAACTCTCTGGATTTGATTAGTAGTAATTGTCAGTACATTAAGGTAGATTATGATGATTCCCAAGGAATTGACATTAATATAATTAACAGCTGGCTTTGCTTTCAAGATATTAATCAGAAGAGCAAGTTACTGGAAATGACCAGGTCCCCACAAATATCACTAATTAGCAAACACAGAGAAGCTGTGTGACAGGATTCCTGATGCTGTTATGTGTGTGAATATTTGACAAACTTCAATACCCAAAATGTGATTTCTCAAGTGATATTAACTAACAGAAATTTGAATGAATTTATATTAAGAAAAACAGACTATATTTTTATTGTTTTCTTTTGTATAAAATTGGTTATAAAAAGTTGCAAAATGATGGCAATACATAGCTTATAATGTTTTCCAATCATAAATGAGGAATACATTTTATTGACAACTATCCCATAATTACTTTAAAGCAGCTTAAGTCTATCACAATAAATTAATCTGGCAAGCAGTGTAAATTGAACCATTGTTTACATATTGCTTTTCTCTTATTATATCTTTATGTAATAAAAGAAATATGTGAGGGAAATTAAGGGAAAATACAAAGAAGAAATTTTAAAACAGACACACTCACATCCACCAGAAAGGAAAATCTCTTTTGACATCTTGATGTATTTGCTTCCAATATCCTTAAGGATCTAAACTATTTGGTATATGTTGTAGTTATACTTTGTATGTAATTTGTATCTTGTTTTCTTATAACATTAGGTCACAAGAATTTCCTTAATGAACATGACAATACATAAAATAACATAACCGACACATTTCATGGTCTAAAAAGATATTTATATTTTGCTTAACAATTACCATAAGATAGGATTCATGAGTTTTAATTATAACAACATAGTATGTATTAAAAGCAGCAGTGTAATTTAGGCTGTCTAATGTTCTTGTGTCTGGATCAGAGTTCAAGGTTATTTATACCCAAGCCTAGTAAGAGTGCCAGGGTTAACAAAACTAAGATGACCACATAATTTTAGATTGCAAGATATTAGCAAAGGAAGCCCATGTAATATTTAAGGTTTACCAATAAACCATGTGTAATGGTGGATTGATTATGTCAACTTGGGAAGTTTAGAAGCTTAACTAAACTGACAGCAATTCTACACCCTAAGATACAGAAGACCCAGCAGCGGCTCTCCTAGATGGGGTGCAGGGGAGATGAGGAAGGATGGATTTGCTTCCATTCTTCAAAGGGGCTCCAGTCTTCACTTCCAGCTTGGACGCCACCTCCCAGTTTCCAGCACACTCTGTTTTCTGCTAAGGATCCCTTAGCCTTCCAGCATAGTCTCTTCAGCTTCCCGTCACCCTCCTGATACGGATTTGCGTGGAACACCACGGTGAGCTCCAGACCTCGGACTGACCCCTTTGGTCTCCAAAGTGCAGGCTCCCTCTGTGGGTGGCCATTGTAAGCCAATCTTGTAATTCCTTGTACATTTGTATACATTGTGCTATATCTGTTTCTCTAGTAAACCACTGACTGATACAGTATAGCACATATTTATAAATGAAAAATGTGTTGTTCATCTGAAATTTAAATGTATTTGAACATCCTTTTTTTTTTTAATCTGGCAGGTTTTAACCAAGACATTATATATAATGGTGGGCAGAATAATGTATCCTCCATCGTCTAAGTCCTAATCTCGAGAATTTGAGAGAATTGTGCTGAACACAAGATAGAGGGTGCTAACCAGCTTGTGTGTATATGGACAGGTTATCCTCAATACCTAAATAGGCCAGTAAGACCACCAGTCTTTCAAATGGAAGTTGAGCCACAGGAGAGAACCAGAGAACCAGATAAGGTAGCCTCTAGCTTTGAAGATGTAGAAAAATGCCATTAGATAAGGAAACAGAGGGACTCTGATGAGGCCAAAGGAGGCAGGAAAACAATTCTCCTCTAGAGCTTCCAATAAAGAATGTAACACTTAGGATACTTTGATTTGGACTTGTAACCTCTAGAGCTATAATATAATACTTTTGTTCTGTTAAGATTCTCCCTTCCTGCTAACATTTGGCAGTGGCTGTGATAAACATAAATATGTTTTCATGAAGATATTGGTGACCATTGAGCTGTCTGGTAGACTTGACACTTTGAATCTTACAGTTTGATAGATTTATAGACTAGGTTTAGAAATCAGCAAAAGACCCAGAAACACCAGTCAAAGAGACTTTTGGGTTAAGCACCTTCTGTCGCTCTCAGTCATATTTTATTTAGTCTTCCCAGAAACACAGTACAGAGCGTTTTAAATCTTGGAAAGCTGACATTGTTTTGTGCTTTTGCTAGCGATTGCCTGAGAACGACTGGAGGAGCAAAGAGGCTTTAATTCAAGCAATCAGCATCTTATGGCATTAGTCATGAAATGAACTCAAATCACAAGATTCCACTTAGGAGTCAAGCTACAAAATAAATCAAAGACAGCTGAGATAAGCAAACATCCTTCTCACCATGTTTCTAAATTTGAGATGATGTTAGGGCAAATCTTAAGTACAGCTCTGTAGGGTCCAAAATAAAGACCCTGTTTTTCAATGGACATTCCTTTTGTATAGCAGAAGGTAAGCTAAATATGTTGCTTTACTATATGGCTGTCATATGCAAGAGTGGATTCTCACGGAGTCCTGTAGTCCTGCTCTTTCTCTGGAGATGGCACAGAGTCCAAAAGTTTGTAAGTAGGCAAGGGGGGATTTTACAGTCCATTTAAAACGTATTTTTTTTTTTTTTTTGCAGAAAGTTCTCATCAAGTCGATGTGGAGATGCAGCAGCGGCTGAGCCAAAGACCTCAAACTCAAGAAGTTCAAGTTTAATAGGGAGAGACAGACTCACAACCCAACGAGGGCCATACAGAGTGATGGATATTCTTATTGAGAAAGTACCTGATGCCGACTGACGCTGGGGGAGCCTTCCAAGGTGGGCGATCAATGCCCAGGGACTTTCTGAGAATGAACCACTTCCGATGGGAGTTGAAGTGTGAGCTGGAAGTTTTCAGGTATTTCTACAACCTATGGTATGAAGATTGTTTTTAACTGAGGAAGTCTAGATTTTTTTAAAATTAGGAATTAAGTATTCTATGTACCTGAATTGTAAGATGAGTGATAGACAACCATAGTTTCTTTAAATAGATTGTACTAGTTGTATTATTGTATTATTTATTTGGATTGTTGTATTATTTATAGAAGGTTCCTTATTTATTAAAATAAGATTTAAATTCTCTTCTTCCCTTCAGAACATAGGTCTCACAGCTGCTCTTGGTTGAGGATTTTGGGTTAGGCAATGTGCAAGTCACTTCTAATATTGGCAAGTCATTTCATTTTCAGAGCACCCTGCATTCATGAATCAGTCATGGGCACAAATATCCTCCCCAGAACACAGGTGGCTCATGGCTCTGTCCTAATATGAGAAACACGCAGGTGGCCTGAGATGCAGGAAGATATGACGAGCTTAGTTTTGCACATGTCGAACTTGAGGTCCTGTTAAAGGAAAGGAAGATTCTATGGCTTTGGACTTACTAGGATTGTGTAGCAAATGAAGTTCTGAGAAAGTCTGTGTTTGTCCAGAGAGAAGAGACAAGAGGAAAGATTCAAGAAGAGTGCCACAGGAAACAACTGTACATAAAGAGATACAAAGATGGACAGACAACGTGGGGAAATAGATATGGGCTCATTAGAAAGGTAGTAAAAAAAAGTCAAGAGTAATGGTTTGGTGTCAGCACAAGCCCAGTTTCTATCATGTGCTTAGTATGCCTGAGTCTTTGGGTTCAAACCAAAATAAATCAATAAACAAAAATTGTGATAATTTGGTGAGAAATGACAGAGGGCATTTCCATATTTGGGGTCAAATAAACAAGACTAGAGTTCCCAAGGAGTTAAAACAGTGACTTTATTATAAATGATTTCCCAGTTCAGCAGTCATGACACAAACAGACTGAAACAGGAGTGGTTAATAAAATTTAAGTAAACTGACAGTGTACATCAATTTATCAGGGTGTTAGTGAAGAAGAAATAGATGAGGGAAAGAATAAGAGAGTGAGAGCAATAAAACCTGGATGAGGCTATGGCCTTGACAAAAATGATTTGCTTGGTTTTGAACAAGAAAGTCTAGAGTTGGTCTACATAATGGCCAGAAGGAGCCAACCGAGTAGACACCCAGATGCCAGTAGCAATGATTCATACCAAATAATGTTATAAAGGAAGCCATAACATACACACTGACTCAAATCAATAATATCCAGAATGGGGATGACTCAGAAGTTCTCAGGATTCAAATTATTTCATTTCCTATTCCCCAAAATAGAAGAAATTTTCTCGTAGCCTCCACATACACAATCTTAGAGAAGGATCTTGGGCAGATTGGGCTCACTTCTCCATCTCTGGCCACAAGCTGTGCCCAAAGGTTGTAAAATATAACAGGTCAGACCTGAAGGAGGCACCAACCTATGACCAAAGTGTGGAATAAGAATCACTTAGATTCTGAAGGAAGCAAGATCGAGGGTGCACAGTACTCAGGAGAAGGGCCGATATTGGTAGATCGGGTAACAAAGTAACAGATGTCCAACAGAGAAGGAGAGTTAAAGATACGAGTCAGAGAAAAAATAAATCAGTAGAGAAAGATGTCAGAGAAAGCTGGAAAAGAGCCAGAGAATAGGTAGGGGAATCAGCTTTAGACAGGAAACTGAAAACCCCTGTGCTGTAACCCCGGAGAGAGGCCCTCCCTGGCTGCTCACCTGACACCCTGCATTCCTCTAACACCTACCACTTCTCCCCAGCACCTATTATTCTCCAAGTTTATCCTACCGAGAGATTCACTTATTGTTAATAACTTGTCTACTTTTTAGATATAAGCAAAGATATCAGATAAGGCCTACTTATCTTGTTTTGTTATATAAAATTCAGCATCAGAAACCTAAATAACAAGTAGGACATGATGACCACTCAAGGTACATATTTGAGTTAAAGAAGAGAATGAGGTACCGGGTAGGAAAGGGCTGTAACAAAATAACACATGTATCTTTCAGAAATAACTACATGCCTTGTTATTTTCTTCTTTTTTAACTTTATTCATTTTTTTCTGCTTGGTAGAATTTAATCAGTGTTTAATCTGATTTTATTTGCACATTTTAGATAAACATAATGACCATGATAATCACAGGGAATTTGAACATGTGCATGATATAACTTGATTCTTTTTTCCCTATTCCCCTTCCTTATTTTTGTGTTTTTTTTTAAATAGTAAGCAATATGTACAGATCCCCAAGTGTACCTATGTATGTACGCGTTAACTGTTTCTTAACTTTAAAATATATTACTGGGTTTAGGTCATCAGATACAAAATGTCAAGGATGGGCTAAAAATTAAAGGCTTTACACTGAGTGGACAATGCATGTGTGTAATGGAATGACACTGCCCGTTGACCTGGTTTTGTCGCCTGTGAACATACTGAAAGGGGTAAATTTCTTTACGTTTTATTACAAAATGGATATAAAAGAATACGCTCTAAAAGTCCATCTCAGGCACAGACATGAAGTGTCTAGTTTTTACTAGTGAGAAGATTCTCCAGAGTTAAGCTGCCATTTGTGTGAAATAACCTTCAAAGTTTTCCTGATTCACACATCCCCCAAATATATCCACAAGGAAACAGAATAAAACTGTCTTTTATTAAAAGCTTTGGCAACTGGATACCCTCCTGTCTCCAAGTGAGCTGTGCACTACAAGTTTAACACATGTGGAAACTGTACATTAGGTGAACTTGCAAAAAGACCTTTGACAGCTACTCTCCTTGAATATCTAATAAAAGGAAAGCTTTTCTAAAGCAGAGAAAAATTGTCTGGTTTCATTTAATTCTCTGTTGATAAGTGTAGGTCGTGCACAGACATACACAAAAGCTTTTCATAGTGCGTAATACTGATATTTCTTTATCTCAGGAATTTGGGTGTGTGTGCTCTGCACGCACATGAGGAGGAAGTTACTTATCTTTTTGCTCATGAATATCAATTGTGTCCGTTATAATAATTAGGAAATAAGGATAAAAAGGAAGGATACACTAGAGTTTTAGATCCTAGAAGAAAGCTCTTGAAGCCTCTGTAGAAACAGTTTACTACAATGGCAATAACCTCTTGTTCAGTTATTTATTTAAAAATTTAACTAAAATTTTAGTTAAAAATTTAGTTAAAAATTTAACTAAAATTTTAGTTAAAAGTTTTACACTAAGAAAGCTCCTGTACTAGGCTCTGTGCTGATCCCCTGATAGATATGAAAAAATCTTCAGTCACCCTCTCGAAGAGATCACATTTTGTTTGAGATGAAGCATTCAGGCAACTGATGAAGATTTTCACAAGATGCACAGTAATGTAAAAGCAGGATCATTCGAGATAACAAACAAGAGGAGACTTCTCATAGAATCTATTTAGAGACCTCATTTAAAACAAATAGAAAGAAATCATGAACGTATTAAATGAATCGTAGCTGCATTGTTGACTTGGAAGCTAACACTCAGTACTATTGCAGCCTAAGGTGCTATGACCCTAAGCACTCACTTTCCTGACTGACAGCCCGAGGTCCCCAGAGAAACACCTCTGGACTCCGATGCACCCATATTCTTGAAAGAAAGGGCAAGGGCATCTGAATTCTGTAATGCTTGTAGCTCATCTGATTCCAATGTCCACATGAATTCTACTTGGGAATCAAGGAAGATTTGAAGACACAGTGTTTAAATACACTTGAAGGCAACTCCTTCACCTTATCACATTCCTTATCTGAGGGAGCATGAACATAAGATGTATTTATATATAAAAATCTGTCCAATTCCTTATATATCCTAGGTGTGCCAATTTGTGGCTCACATATACCTAAATTTACACCTATAATACATAATATAAAATACATATAATTGTATTACCTACATGTTTACTATAACAATTATAAATAGATTAATAAATAATATGCCACAAATTATTTAAAATCGAGTTCAATGTCAATGTTTAATTGAAAATTACAATTAATTTAATAGATGTGATTACCTTATAATCTTATGTTTTTAATATATCAGAAGAAAAATATTTTGAAAAACATATGAAATAATCCCAATTTTTTCATTTGCAAGCCAAGTTTTATTTTCAGTGCCTATATTTTCAAATTGTGAATATTTTTAAACATTACATTTATTTGTCAAATTATAATTAGCTAAACAAACATTATGTGAAGTTAGTAACATGATTAGCAACCTAACTGCAAAAAAAATAGCTACTTTATATCTTTATTTCCTCTAGTTTATAAATTTTGCTTCCCAATACCTCCTGATCTTCAGTACACCAAGATCCTTGTAATAATTCATGAATCTTTAAATTCATGATATATTACAGTTGCAGAAATCTTTAGCCCTATGCATATCAAACAAAGAGTAGATTTAAAGCACTATGTAGCTAGTGCAGCCTGAGTGTTGGGTGCCTCTGACCCACTCAAACACGTGTGCTGCAGGCTTGGTCCCTGGTTGACGTCCCTGTTGGGAGGTTGTTGAAATGGTGCGGGGCAGGACTCAGTTAGAGGAAGGGGATATCTGGGAGATGCCCTTGAAGGGGCCTTGGAAACTGCAGCCCCTCTCTGTCTTTCCTGGCTGCCGTGAGCTGAGCGGCATCGCTGATTCACAGGCTTCCTGCCTGGTGTTCCTCCTGGTCCGAGGCATTGCAGCAAGGGAGAGTCAGCCGATCACGCGCTGAGCACCACACAGCACAAGCCCGTACGTGCTTCATCCTTTGGAGCTGCTTATGTCATGTATCATGTCAAAGTGCTGCAAAACACAGTCTTGTAAGAACTTGTAAATACTTAGACATTTGTTAGTGTGGGTCTCAATTTGTAGTTTTGCCCCAAGCTACCCAAATATTACATGCTGACCCTCGCAGATTCATCTATTTGTTAATTTGTCATTAACAAAATAGATATTGAGGCAAAATTCTACGCCACTAAAGGCAATGTCTTATATCACTGCCCGTATAATGTGTAAAATACTAAAATGAGACCTCTACGGTCTTCGTTATTTTGCAGGAAGAGCACGGAGTTACGCAGGCAGTTGTAGGTCAATATGGTGACAAGGGAAATGAAACACAGACTACTTGCGACCCTGGAAGTGTCCCTTTCCTGGGGTAACTCAGGTAGGGCCTTCAACTGCAAGCTCTTTCAATGGAGACCTGACATATGAGAACACAGAGCCAAGAGAACAAGAGAAGAGGTAAAAACACAGCCTCTGCGAACATTCGAAATTACCGTGAATCTTTGGATTACAGAAAATTACCCCTTCTTTCAGAAAACCTAGAGAAATACTCATTCAGATCACTATGTAAAATAGCCACTCAAATTGTCTACTCATTAGTGCGCTCCTTTGCCCTCTGACAGGTTCCGATTTAGTAGGAATAAATTGTCTGTAGCGTAAATAGGATCAATAATAACACCCTCTGGTTCGTAAGTAGTTTGCCATGTACCAGACCTTGCTATCTGGATCATTTTTACAATGTAATTCACTTTAGCCTTACAACAATTCTCAGAGCTGGGTGTGATTGTTGTGCCCATTTTACAGATGGAAAATGTAAGCTACAAGTGGAAATCAATTTTTTTCTGTTTTTTATTTTTTAATCGGTATGGCGGATAGAACTCACGACTACGCACTTGCAAGGCAGGTGCTTATGCTGCTGAGCTAAATCCCCAGCCCGAAAATCAATTTTTTAATATACTATAACTGTTAAGTTGTAGATGCAGGATGATTTAGAACTTGACAGTCTGACTCCAAACTCTATAAGCAATAGAAATAAAAGCAATATTGCACTGTTATAACTATGCTCATTGAAATAAGGATGAATTATGCAATTATATTTATTTATTAGCATATGATTATACTATGATCCCACATTCCATTATCAATACAATATATAACATTACTGAATATATATTATTAACATATATGCTTTTCTTTATTATTACTCATATTATAACAGGCACACTGTACTAAATGTTTTACAATGCTTATCATTTTTAATCTTTGCACTCGTTATCATCTTTTTATAGCTAACACTGAGCCTTAGGGAAATTAAATGATTTATTCACAATCACACAGTTGAAAGGTTGTGAAAATGAGAATCAAACCAATTTTTTTAGTCATAGAATTATGGTACTTCGCCAGGATAACCCATCATATAAGAGGGAAGATTTTGCTAGTAATATTCTCAGTTATTGGGTGGACTTACAGTAGCTTCCAACAAAATCTAGAAGACCTTATTTGATAGTAAGGAAGAATATAACATCTTTTTGGAGTTTCTTAGAACAAAGAAAGGTTATTTCAAAACAAAATAAAGCTAAGTATAATTTCTTCCCAAGATTCTCTTTTTTTCCTTGCATATTGCAGAGTCGAGAGGCAGAATCAAGCCTGATGACATATTTAACTAGAAGGGAGAGCGTAGATTTTCTCCTTTGTAACATGGACACCACATGTATGATTTTTAATGACAGTTTATTTCAGTTGCTGCTTAGAAAGCTTATTAGTGAGAAGAATCTCAATGATTTAAACCTCTTTATTTAAAATGTAGGCAAATGATAGTTTTGGTTCTTTCACACCCCATATTCCATTATATTGTATATTTTTTCATTTGAATCATGAAACAATGATCTCTTTCTGATTTTTCACAGTCGTAATTTCAGAATGTTCTGAGTTGTGCAGAAAAAAAGTAATAAAACTTTTTTAAACAAGTTTTTGGTCAAGGGACTACATTAATGAAGCTTAGTGTCTTTGAAGCCAAATCTCAGAATTTAGCCCATTGTTCCTTCAGAATAGGAATGTTTTTGCTAGGTGGAAGGAAATCTTACTCTAAAAACAGTCCTCCATCTGTTAAGAAATTTATAAGTTCCCGTCTAACCTAATTTTCCTCTGTCCTTTGTCAAATGTGGATTGAATTAAGCTCCATGATCCAAATTTTTTTAAAGAAGGTACCAACATATGCACACACAAAATGCACATGTTATGGATTTATAACTAGCTCAGTTACAATTTACAGGCACGGGGTCTCTCAGATTCTAATTAGTTGATAATTTCAGTAAGTCATTACAAATGCATTATGAGTAAGTAACTTCTGCTGAAATATCTCTATGTAAAGTACTATTAAATGTAATTTAAATCTACCATTTATTTTAATATTCAAAATATTACATGAAGGATTGTTAACTCATTATGCAAACAAAAATAAAAAGTGACATGTGTAAGAAACGTACTAACGTTTACAAATCTAGAAAGTGGTGGTAATACAGTTAGAACTGAAGTCCCCACCCATGTATGATACTTCAAAACGGATGAAGAATTTTGGTGTTTATAACTATCTTCCTCTCTCATATGTGGACCATAGACAATGTCAACATTTTTATTTTGAACCTCCTGGTTTCGTCCAAAGTCCCTGCACAAATTGTCTGTTTTGTTAACTTAATAAGCTAACATTGGAGACACAAAATAAATTAAGTGTAAAAATTAAATTTTCAGCTCTATTAAATCTGTAATAAGACTTCCCAAAATGTTTTTGAACAAAGAAATAGAAACATTATTTGAAGTTCAAATTAAAGCATGACTCATTTTCAGAAATTTATAAAATTATCACTTAATAAATACACATTTATTAGAAATTATATCCAGTTTTCCACTATAAAACATATTATAGTTACTCAAAAAGAGATTTACAAAATCTCTTGAAAGTCTATGTCATAAAAATATTTTTTCAGTATTCTAAAGAAATTTTCCACTTTAGAATCTTTCAACTGGAAAAGAAATTCATGATTTCTAAATATTTATAAGAAAAATGATGATTGAATAAGTTTTGAAAACAAATAAAGGCAAAATTACAGGAAGTCAAAATAATTGTATTAAAAATAAACTACATCAAATTATCCTCATTCATTTTGAAAATATTGACAGATTACTTTATCAATAATTCTTTCTCATTTCTTTTTTTTTTCTCAGTCTCAAACCTCATTCAGTCTTCATGCCAGATTTCAACACGGTTCTTCCAAGTAACGTTGGAAATAGGAAGACGAATTTAGGATTAGCTGACCCTGTGGAAGACATGTACTGAATGTAGTTGATTTTAATACTGACACAGGTATCAGAAAGGAGCACTTGGACCTTGTGTTCTGTAGTGAGTTTCACCCAGCAAAATCCTTATCAACACCTTCTATGCAAACAGATTTCCCATTGCTATCCATCTTAGAAACATAGGTTATGGTTGGCAAGATTTGGAACCTTCTCAACAGGTTGAAGTCTTGGATCAGAAAAAGTAAGGATGTTTAACACAGATAAATGACAGTCGAATTGCAATATATTAAAATGTCAATAGTAAAAGTTAGTTGGAACAGAAATAGATGAGAAGTTATGTGACACTGTGAGAATTAATTGCCTGCAAATTAAGCATGCTTCACTGACTGTGTGACATACTGCTTAAAAAGAATTTTGAAATTCATGGCTGTCTTAATAACATGGAACATCGACATTAGGGAACCACAGAGCTACTGTACTCATAGTTAGTTACTCATACTCATAATGAAGAATTAATTTTGAAGGGACTATGGATTTAGCTAGTTGTTCAAGCACTTGCTTGGTAAGCACAAGGTCGTGAGTTTGATCCCCGGTACAAAAAAAAAAGAGTTAATTTTGAATGATGATCTTAAAGAAGGATATTAATGAATAATATCATTTAGCTATTTCATATTTAATTAATAAAGAGCAAAAGGCTTCTATACCTCAAGTATAATGCTAAGCACTATATTGAATGATGTAAATCTATATATTTAATCATTTCATCAGTCATATCTTGGAAATGGTGATGCTCAGACATATAATTAATGCAAAGGTTTTTCTATGCACATTGTGCAGAAAACAGCCAAAGTGCCATGAATCAGAGGCTATGTAGTGAGTGTATAATTTTACATATAAGATATATAAATGAGAAAAATTGCACTTTGAGTTTCTGTATGAGGAAGGGAGGCATTAAAGAAGAACATTTTCTAGAGCTGGAATACATAAGTGTTTAGGGGCCAGTAAGAGACATTTAATTGTTATTGTGATGTAACAAATAAGTAAGCAAATGGTGATTTCTTACTAAGTTTCCCTTAGAACATATAGGCACTTATTTGCAACCTCTTTTTACATGGACAACAAAACAGTCAGCTTAGTGAACAAAGCATGAATTTGTTTCCTGGGTAGCACAAATTTGCTTAGTTAATATATTTTTAAGTGTAAAAGAATAGTTAAAGAATCATGTGTTGTGACTGTGCATGTGAGACACAGAAATGAAGGTTGAAGAGCAAGCAGATTTAATTCCACACACAGAAAGTGGAGTATCTGCAAGCACTAAGGGAAAGAGGACAGAGGTAAGTTAAAACACACACACACACACACACACACACACACACTGTTTCTCTCTCTCTGTTTTTTCAGATATTTCATTATTATTTTTCATATTTTGGTAAAAAGTCATTAATTGCTGCTTTGAACTTTGTAACTTCTTTTCTTCTATTAGCATCTGATTTCACTGTTCTTGCCTTTCTAGGCCCTGGAGATGTATCATCAGATTACTTACTGGGCATCACTCTATTCTTACAGTAGTGTAGTGGTACCTCAGTTGGGCTAATTTAATTTGCTTCACAGTTTAGGAAAAGATGGCTGCATTTGTGTTTGTGTGAGGGAGATGACCTGAGGCAGAATATGTGAACACAAACATACTTTTGCTTTTTTTGTGAACTGAATTGTTTACAAACAGAAGCATTTGTGAACTAAGGTTGAGTGGTACCTACAGAAAACCAAGAAAGTATGAATTTTCTATATTTTCTTCATGAAAGTGTACACATTCATGGTGTGTCATAGGTCTGTGATATTGTTTTTCTATTGTCATTTAATTATGGAAACTGTATTTATTCTGTGACCAACCGGTTATTCAAACATATATTATTTAATTTCTATGTCTTACAGTAGTTACTGTGGCTTCTTTTGCTGTTGAAATTTAGTTTCATCCTGTTGTGATCTTTATGGAAGTGATTGTTTAAATTCTTTTGTATTTATTTATTCATATTTTAAGCTCTAGAATATAATCTATTTCAGAAAAAAATATGTGCTGTTGATAAACATGTGCATTCTCTGGTTGGATAAAACACTCTGTAGATACCAATCAGGACCATTTGTTCAGTGGTATAGTGTAGCTTCTCTAAGTAATACTTTTCTGCTTAAACTTACTTCCTTTGGTTTGCACTGAGAATCCTGGTTCTCAGTAATACAAATAATAAAAAGAAATTACTTATTATGATAGCTAAAAATAATTCAAAACTATGTATGAATGTTTGTCCCAGTCTTCTTTGTAGGATTTGATTGTATTCTTATCATTCACTGCCACACTTACTACACATTTTAGTTTGTCTTCTAACCCTCATATGCTCTCAACTCTGTAAAATATATATGTAAATATCACTCTAAGAGATATATATTTATTTTGACTGACTGGAGTTCAGAATAACCAGGGGGCTTTTTTTTAAATGTGCAATTAGGTTTTTCATAGTTACTAATTGCTGGTCTCATTTTAATTATGCTCTTTATTCATATTTGCTGAATATAAACTGCTGATTAATATATTTTGTCTTATCCTAAACATTTTTCTCTATTATCCTCTGGCATGGAGTGCCCCTGTCAAGAAGTCTCATTTAAATCTAATGATTTTCACTTGATTGTGTGTGCTAATTTTAGTTTATTCAATAAATTTCTTTTTATGCAACAAAATTTTACTAGACTATGTCTTAGAATTCATTTATCTGAGTCAATATAAATTGCACATTTTGATATTTTTTTCCTTCTTGATCACCCTGTCTTTCTCTGAGTCACTGTTTCTATACTTTTGGCAAAGTTTTCTTGAATTATTTTCTTTAGTATTTTTTTCTTGCTTTTTACTTTTGTTCCTCAGAAACTTCTATTGCTCTTAATTTCTTCTCTTACTTTTGGCAGTTTTGATATCTTAAATCTTTTTAGTTCCTTTCCTATTTTATTATTAAGTTTTCTTCTTTTAATCTTGTATTTTTCCTGATTCATTCCTTGTCATATATATTAGTTCTTAACTTCTTTCTGGGATATTTGTTTATTCATGAAAAATACTTTATTTCTAATTCTTTTTTTAGAACTATTTTCAGCTTATTTCTGAGATTTTTTAAAAGTAGGACTGACTGACATTGTTTCATTCTTGTTTCATCCTCTACTGTCTTCTAGCTTGTTTTTATATTGTACTTAATGGTCATCATTTCTAGAAACATTATTTTACTACTTACTCTCTTTTCATCTTATAATAACTTTGAGATTACTTTTTGGCTTGATAAATTTATATTTCTCATTTGTCTGTGAATTAAATTCTTAAAATCCTTTTAGGAGTTCATGTTCAGCTAGATTTGGTTGCTCTTTAGTTTTTTAATAGAATCTTCTAAAATGTGATGTCTTGATTTGCTGAGATTCCCTGTGCTCCTCTTCTATTTTTATCTGGATTGTGTCTAGTTTTCATTTATAACATATTCAGCTCAGTTTCCCTTCCATTCTCTTTCCTCTTCCTCTGTAGAAAACCCTGTGTCTGAGGACCTTCAAAAAGGTTTACTAATGAATATTTTTTGAAAGGGCAAAATATCTCCTGATCCAATTGCTATCTTATCTCACATTTATAATTCCATAAAAATGTCTTGCCATGGTTTGTTTTTGTTGTTGCATCCTTCAGTTTGCAGGAGTGTTGTTACTCCTTCAGTTTATAAACATTTCCAGTGAGTTCCATTTTTTCTGTCTACTTGACCCCTTGTTTCCTTCAGGGATGTCTGAAAATCTAAAATTTGTACTGCTGATGTTGTTATCATCATAGTAGAATACACACTGGCACTTCCTTCACTTCATAGGTTGGAGCTTTGATTCTAAGATTTGAAAATTATTTAGGGCTCTTTCATATCCTTTAGCTATCACAAAAAGATTCTGGTCTTTCTGTTTCAGAACAACTGCTTCATGTTTGAGTTCATATCAGTAGGATGATTGTGTCTTACTACTCACCAAATAATGACTTGGACATTTGTAAAATAAGAAGACCAGTCTTGGTGGTGCAAAACTCTTCTGATTCCAGGTAAGGAGAAATTTACCATTATTATTCTCATTTTATACCCTAACAAATAAAAGATCTTCCTCTGGGTGTGTGAGTCAGCTTTCTTTCTCTGACAAAACTGATAACATCAGTTATCAGTTGATAACATCAATTTCAATGAGGAAAGGTTTATTGTGGGTTCATCATTTCAGAACTTTCAGTCCATGTTTGATTGGCTCAGTTGCTAATTTAATGAACCTGTGTGAGGCAAAGAATCACTGTGCGAAGTGTGTGGTGCAGCAATGTTGTTCACTTAGTAAAAGTCAGGAGACAGAATAAGGCCAGAAATATCCCAACACCCTTTCAGGACACACTCCCAATAACTGACATTTTCCATTTAACACTTCACCCACCTCTTAATACTTATACCACATTGCAATAGCATTATCATTTGGGAACCACATTTTCAAATGAGCTTTTGAGTAACATTTAAGATTCAAAGCATAGCAAAAACCACATATTGCATAATACATCAATTATCAAATTTAGAAGGACATTTCTCATGTAAAAATTGGTACCTCCAAATACTCCCCCCATCTATCCTCCATAGCGCGAACCCATATTCTGCAGCGCAGAGCAATGCATCATTGTATGTGGTCATTCGCTCTCCCACTGCACAAGAATACTAGTGGATTTGGGGCTAACTAGTGAGTTATGTAAATGTCAGGTGGATTTCATTTAGTAAGCAGGCTGGGAGGGAACAAGAACAGCAAAGGCCTAGAACTTCCCAGGCCATCAGGCATCATATCCAGTTTCTTTTCAAATATATGTTCCATGTTTAATATGCAATAGCAGGAAGAGCTGCAGCAGATCAAATTTTCTAGGTTAGGACCCCCTCTTCTTGACCAATATATCCTTGCAATCAAAGATGTAGAAGTAGATGATATAACTCAAATATCCAGAGGTGCAAACTGCAGACTACTGAAATGAAAAAGGTGAGCAAGCATAAGTAAACATTCTACTTTTAGGCCTGACACATTGTATATTAATGACAAAATTCCTCTTCACATGTACGAATGCCCTTCCACACATTTTTGAATCGCAAGTCCTTTGTGTCATCTACCTTTTACAAAGACATAGGTATAATTAATATTTGTGTTTCTTCACACTTCAGCCACAAAGGAGATAACACAAGCAAATAACAACATCAATAAATGGCATCTCACACAACCTGATAATAGCATAAAGGATAGAATGTTGTAAGGATATTTCAAAATCTGGACAGCCTTGATCCCATCCAAAATGTGTGCTTCTGCTAAGCTCCAGCTGAGATTTATCACACAGTAACACAGGGCCAATATTGCTAGAGCTTTCACTTTTGCAAAGGAAGCAGGAAATCCAGATTATTGTTTGAAATACTCCAGAATTTAAATGTTGACAACAAATTCAATCAATTTTTAAACACTGTGTAGGCAAATACGGTGTGGGCCAAACAAAACATATCTACAAGCCATGGGGCAGAATGCATTACTTCTGCTTAAGAAGCTCAAACAATCACATTTTTCTCTCCTATTTTCATTCTTCTCTTTCAAGGCCAAGCTCCTGTGCTAGCTCTTCTGTGCCACATTTCTTGAATTCTACCCAAATGGCGTGTGTTTTTTCTCCTCTGTGTGCTCACCCTCCCCAGCGTGGCCTGCTGCCATAGTATCCGCACAGCGTCATCCTCTATGGATTTTCCTATTGATCCCTCATGAACCTCTCTAAGTTGCGTCAGATAAAAGACTGCTGCGGGTTCAGTGATGGCCTCTCAGAGCACCCTCTGCTTACAAAACCAGAGTGTGTGAATGTGACTCTATTTAGGGGGAAAAGAGTGATCTTTATGGATACAATTAACCCAAGGATTTGAAGGAATGATTATCCTGAATTCTATGGGTGGGCTCCCCACTCAACCAGGCATTTTCCTTTTAGGAGACAAAGGAAAGAACAGACCCATTGAAAGACAGAGGCGCAGATTAGGGTGAGGCTGACACATAAGTTACTTAATGCCTGAAGCATCTGAAGCTGAGTCTTGCAGGGATCTTTCTCCTATAACTGTCAAGATGACTGTGATACTGCAGATACTTTTACTTTTGATTTCCTGCCTAAAGAACCGAGATAAAGTAAATTTTTGCTGTTTTAAGTCCTCTCATTTGCAGTGATTTGTTACAGAAACCCCAGAAACTAGTGCAGAGAATATGTTTATATAACTTCGTGCCTGAGCACCTAGCGTGCAGTAGTCTGGTGTAATGGATGCAGGCAAGAAATTCATGGCTAATTCATTGGAATCACAAGTATAAATTTTCACTCTTTCTGAGTTTATGAGTTTCTTTGCACACTGCATGCACAATAGTGGAAAGACATTGTTTCATACCTCATAAATAAGGTCTGTGAATGGACTTATTAAGACTCAATAATCAAACCAGAAACAGTTTTTTACGGTTGGAATCTTTATGACTTGTTCCTCTCTGCAGAAGTGTGTGAAGTTCATATCTGTGTAAATGAACAAGAAGAAGCAATTCCTTCACATCAGATGTTTCTGTGCTGCACTCAAATGCAGTATGAGAGATCATTCATCTCCTTTGGAAGGCAAAAGACCTATTGTCACTGAAGGCAGAAAAGCAGACCAGAAACAGTGTGCCATGATTACAAAAAGACAAGCATTTGAATCACAGCACTACCTGTTACCCAAATTAAGACACTGAGTAAATTATTTAACCTCACTGAAGGAGTGGAGGTTGCATGAGGAGGCAAGTATTAAAAGCATTAAGTGGTTAAATAGTTCCCACTGAGTATCTAGACTTGGAACTAAAAACTGTTACCTACCTCCCATAGATTTACCATATGCTGTTTCTTCTTGATTGACGAATTAAAGTTTGGGGGAAAAATGGCTTCACTTAGACTACTGGTTTGAATTTAGGGGTATTAAGTTGGATTTCCTACTCTTAAAATGCAATCCAGATTGCTCTTCTATAATTCCTAAAAAGCCAGTTGAAGGGTAAAACTCTTAGTACCACCAGACCTATTAAATCTTGGCATTGTTTTGCTTGCTGAAAAAAATACTCCAGTTTTGCCTTGGCTCTGCATTAAACACCCTTCCTTTGTTTGATTGTTAATTGATGTCTGTAATCAGCACTATGATTCATAATGAGAAAGTCACAAAGATGAAATCATGTTCCCACAGCTAACATCATTGCAATGTCAATACTTTTTATGAGAAAGCAGTTTTGACATTTATATTTAGCCTTAGGACCTCCGTTTTCTCAGTTGGAATAATATAGCCAGCATTATACTAGAGATGGTAGTAATCATGCCAGCATACCCATACATCTTCCTGAAAGGGAAATGCCTCCACCACAAGCCTATAGAGAGACAATGGCTTTCATCCCATTTCTTGTGAACCTATCCAAAATTTTACTCAAGGAGCAAGCCGTTCTCCAAAGGGAAATATCTTTAGACATGTTTGTCCCCTAACCATGCATAAGGTAATTTAGATTTCAGAAATAATTTCTTTAGATCAGTAGCTCTCAGTTGAAATCATTGGACATCTCAGATGACAACACTGGCAATATATGGAGTTATTTCTGTTTGTCACAAGTTACAGAAGAATGATGCTTTTGTTATTATCTAGTGGTAGAAAGCAAGGATGCTGTTAAATTAAACATGCCATAACACATTGGCCAGTCCCCAAGCAGGAAATTATATAGCCCAAAATCTCAGTAGGGCTATAGTCAAGAAACCATAAAATAGATAAACATGAGAGAAATGTCTACTAAGAAAAGTTCATTTAAATATGGGGCTTAAATAGCTGTTGCAAGGTACAGACATGTCAAACGTGGAGCCAATCTTAGTGTGAAAGAGAAAAGTGTATTTTTGTGAAGAAAGGGAAAACCAGTTCAGTTTTTTTGGTGGGGGGATATATTTTTGAGTGGGAATGTGCTGTATGTTGGAGCCCAGAAAAACATGTTCCTCCTGAACTGTTAACTAAAACGAAGAAACAACCCATGGATTTATCATAAATATATTTAAATGCATCTTTAAAAATCTTCCTTGGTTACTGGAAGGATAGGGGTCATCAATAAGCAAAAAAACCTGGTAATATAAATTTATTTTATAAATATAAATAAATAAATATATATATATATATATACATATACACTACTGATACATGATCTACTAACTATATAAAGTATTCGTAATAAATGAACATTAGTGAATGTTATGGATTAAAACCTGGTGGTCAATTTAACACCAGCTGAATTAAATCAGTATGGTGCTGAGTGTAGATGGCCCACCTGAGGAAAGTTGCCAGAATAAACCAAGACGTGGAAAAGAAGAGGATTTTCTTCTTGTGAGTTCTCCTAAATGTTGCTGTTTGGAGCCCTTGGTTCTCCTAGAGTGGCTTGTCAGGCTGGCTTCCCTGATGTGAATTCAGCCATTGTCATCAGAGGAGCTCAGGACCTTGTTGTTGAGAGTGGCTGTGGTTCACTTTTGGGGAGCTCTGGTCCTTAGGTGGAGCATCACATCCTGGTTTTGGAGGAGAAGGTGTTTGCTGTTAAATCACCAGCAGGACTGTGTCACACTGGCTTCCTGACATTTACTCAACTGTTCTCATTGTTGGAAGGGCTTGAGACTTCATTGTAGCTGAGGATGGCTATGGTAATTTTAGGGGGAGCCCTAGTCCTTATTCTGAGCATGGTTTCTTGGCTCCAGTGAGGAACCCTCAAACTACTGGCACAGGTCCTTCACCCCGCTGGCATAGACTTTTTAGATTCCGCCACAAACCTTTGGGCCTTCCCAGCATAGATCTGTTCAACAGACTAACATGGGTCATTGCCGTGGGCTCTAGCCCTCCAGTTGGACTCATGGGAGGCACTGTCATGGATTCTAGGTTTTCAGCTGGACTCATGCAGGACATTGGTGTGGAATCCAGGCCCTCAGCTGGATTTTCTAGGTCTTTACTGTTATGAACAGATTTCCTGCACTTTCTTGTATTTAACTCTGGGTGATTATCATAAAATAATAATAAATTCTGTGTCCCTTATGTAATTGTTCTCCTTGCCACCCTGACTATAACAGTGAATAATCTGCAAGAAGGAATATTAGCATCTATCTTTTTTTAATCAAAGATGAAGTCTGGTATTGTGGCACATGCCTGTAATCCTGGCATTTGTTGGGGGGGTAGTCAGGAGGATTGCCATAAATTCAAGCTAGCTTGGGCTTATAGACTCTGTCAAAAAAAAAAAGCCATGAAAATTATTTTTTACTTAGGAGCATTTGGATTATAGATACTGCCTATTATGTAATTATGAAGTAACAGCTTTATGATTTCTTTGAAGAACTTTGTAAATGTTTTTGTGCTTATATGAAATTACAAAAAATACTTTAGGATGTAGAAAATTTGTGTTCTTAGAAAGTGCTGGTTTTAGATAAAAGGTGCTTTTAGCTAACAGAATAATCTTGAAATTTTTAAAACTTTCAATCCTTTATTAAAGTGAAAATGAGGAAATCGTTCTATAGAATATATGTGAAGTAGAATAGTTTGCAGTCACTATTATGAAGAAATGGTAGTTGGAAAGGGTGCATTTGGAGTAATTTTCTTATTTTCTTTTGCTTTCTTTTCTTTGGGGAAAGATTATTGTGTCTGATATTGTGCTGACAACCATGGTGAATCATTTTAATTAAAATGAAAAGTAAGATGTTATAGATATTTAATAATGGGTGGTTGGGATAACAACAAACAAACCTAAAAAGGATGGTTTTTATAAACAGAAAGCTTGAGTTCTTCTAATATTCTGATGTAGCATCTCTAATCCTCAATGTGATGGTTTGTAAAAGGGGCATTGGGAGACACATAGCGCTCAAGGAAATGATGAGCTCCCATGTTGGGAGTAGTGTTTTATAAGAGCAGACATGGAAGAGTTTGCTGCCTCTGCCTGACACATGAGTGTATGGAAAGCAGATGTCCATTTGCAATCCAGGAAGAGAGCCCTCACCAGAACCTGACCATGGTGACACCTTGCATTCAAACTTCCAGTTCCCAAAACTGTGAGTGGATTGCTGTTACTTAAATCACTAAATTTGTGTTCCCCCAACAATAATACCAACCCAGAAAATAATCCCTGACCAGGAAATAATAAGCCTTGAAAACCAGAGATCAAAAATATCAGCCCCAATCACCTTGCCTTACCTGCCATTGCAGAGTAGTCACCAAACAAGAGAATAGTGAAGTAGAATCTCTGTGTCACACTGGTATCACCATGGTAACAACCAGCATTTATTTTCCTGTTAGTTCTTTTTCTCAGGGAAACACGGAATATTTTGACTGTGTTCTAACCTAAATTTTATTCTAACATAAAACAAATCAATTCTGCAGGTTTGCTCCCAAACTATGCAACCTATGAACTATGCAACTTTGCTTGGGCCACCTTTATGGACTAGTATGGAAGAGTATGTTTTCTTTCAAATAAAGTAGACCGAAGTAAAACTATAGGTCACCAGCTTGGAAGTAAGAATGAGTGACTTTCAATCTGTAGCTGCGAGGTGTGCAAAAATAACATGAAACTATCAGTGACTTCTGAGCAATACATAGACATCTTGATCCCCTACTATTACAAGTAAATGATTAACAAAATATGTTTTTGATTTGGATCATATTATGTGTCCTGTTAATGTCTTACTTGTCATATTCAGTGCCAGGAATACCTTGAAGATGGAGATGTGTGAATGACTACTGATTATTAACTAACAATATCACAACATAACCAAGAATATCTATTATTCTGTCTAGATAAATATATGGCTATATATATATCTATTCATGTATATATAAATACATACGCACATACACATACATTTGAATCTACATTTTGAATACATACTGTAAGATTGTTAAGAGAAGCACTTACAGGATAAGATAGTGAAAAGGTATGCACAAATACACTCTGATGAAAAGAAATATATCCACTGCAAGCTGTATACCAAGTGAATATGCCAAAGTAAACCATATGACCACTAGACACCAGTTCAATAAAAGTTCTAGTTAGAAATTAGTGTTGTTCTTCAGTGGATTAGTTTGTATCATAATAGTTTTTTCACTACAAGAAAAGTTGGGAAAGATTATTTGATGATGTATGCTAGCTATCTAGGTAGTGAGACAATGAAAGACCAAGACCCAAAAGAAAAGGACTGAAATGGGAGAGTAGTGTAAAAAAGCACACACCATTGGATGATTTGTTTCTTTGCATTGGCTGATTCATGAGCGAAGGCTGAAAGACTAAGAACATTAACAGATCTGGGAATTTACAGCAATGTAGAGACAAGAAGCAGAAATTAGGACTTACACAGGAGTAGGGATTTGATATGCATCCCAAGTATTTCACTAGAAAATGCTAGAATTAAGATGCAATCAAAAGCAGATAAGTGCTTACAAAGATTAATAGTTTTGAATCAGCCCTAGTTTCAGCCTGGATGAAGGTCATTTGCCTTATCCCAACTGCCCTTAAAATGCTAACATGAATCTGAGAACAATGTGCCAACCAGAGATTTAAATTATTCTTTCTTTTTTTTTCCCCTCTATATTAGTCAGTGATTACAAGAGCTTGCAGGACTGGGCCAAGGTTCCTCACAAGACAGCACCGGATTTAAGACAGGACACAAAAATTTACAAGACTGTCCTGTGGTGGCTGCCCAGAGTCAAATACAGAACAGTGCAAAGGATCTATTCCTGCACTAGAAATCTGAAAGATCCACTCACAGGCCTAGAGCCCACAGCAGTGCTCTATATGAGTCCACATCAAGAGGCCAAAGGATCAATGACAGAAGATGGAGAGGTCAGGACTGGGATGTCAATGGATTGGCACTAGAAGCTAAAGAGTCTGCACTGGCAGGCCAAAAGCCTGATGCTGATAGATGAAGACTCTCTGTGAAGACCAGAGGATGCCCAAGGAGGTGGTGAGGACCACAGCTGAAGCTCCTCTAAGGAAAATCAGCTGCCATGAAACACTTCTGAGAAAATCAGATGAAATCCTTTCCTCCCATCCTCCTCTTTATACTGTTCTAACAACGATCCTCCTTAACATGGGTCTTCTGCAACCAGAATCATGCTGATTCAAGTCAGCTGGATGTCACCCACTCCAATTGACAATTAATCAATTAGCCACCACAGTCTTCCATATTGACTTAAAAATAAAAAACAGGAAAAGCAGGAAAAAAGATAAAGTGTGGAACAAGAAGAAGAAAAACTGGAAGTAGAAGAGGAATTGCTAAAGATAAGATATCAAGAGTTGGGAAAGAGTGGGGTTAATGGCTTATCATAATAAAATAATTAAAGATTATCTAAGATAATGGAATCTATCATAAATTAACAAAGCCAAATTTTACATCTGAAAAAAGTTAAAATTAGTCGTATGCAATATAGTAGAGATGGAGGATTTCCTTCTGTCTTGTTTTTGAAATCCAACATTGTTCTCAGTTTAGTTTTTTCCAATTTATTGATTTCCTTTTTTTTATTTAAAGAGAATAAAACTAAACACAAGAAAACAGAACAAAGCAGATCAGAAGAAAACAATGCATGTGACACAGATTTCAAAGCAAGACAACAGGAGATCTACAGTGGCTACCAAAATGTCTCTTATTTTCTTCTAAATAGTTGTCTATATCTTCACACACAATGAATTCATACAAAACAAAATAGTATAAAACTGAGCAGAACAGAGTAATGAAGGCATTACAGGTCTTCAGAGTTAGACAATAGGAAAATCAACAATGGCTACCATAATATCTCTTGTTCTCTTGAAAATAGCTATTCATACCTTCATGTATGTTGAAATTAAACAATACAAAATAGACTAAAACCACTCTGAATAAAGAATAAAAGCATTACCGGATTTCACAGCATGATGATACGGAATCAGCAATGGATACCATTGTGTCTCTTTTTTTTTCAAAGTAGCTGTTCATTTCATCACACATAATATTGATTTGTTTTAATCAATGTTTTGTTTTGATTGGTTTTATTCTGTTTCGTTTTATTTAATTTTACTATGCCTGATTGTATGGACAACAATTGTGAATATAAGAAGATATGTTATGGTAGCCATTGTTGATTTTCTATTATCCTGTTGTGAAGTGCTATACCACTTTCACATCATGCTTTTTGTTTAAAGGAGCATAAAAAAACCAAAGCCAAAACTAATGACCAGATAATCTTCCTACCAAAATATTGCAAGCTAGAGAGGACCTGGATGATAGCTTTAATGTGTTATCTGTTGAAGACTGTGTTGGATGATGTCTGCATTTGAAGTTAAAGACAAGTGTATTCATACCCTTGCTGTTCTGCTAGTCTCTGAGTGAAACTCAACAATGTTTTCAAAATCTTTGAATCATCATTGTAGATGTACAACATGTGGAAGGTTATATATTCTGCTTAGGGTTTTTATTAAGTTATAATGAAATGATATATGAAGCATGTTAAGAACAGCATGAATTCAGTACAGTATTTTGTTATTTTGAAGTGAATAATTTTGTGGTGTTAAGTACATTTGCATTGATATGCAACCAATCTCAGTGACTTTTTTCATCTTTCCAAGCTGAAACTCCATGCTCATTAAATACCAATCCTCCTTCTTCTCCTTTCACAGACACCAGCAACTACCATTCTACTCTTAGGATTATGAACATGCCTCTCCTTATATAACTAGAGCCACAATATCTGTCTTTTGTGATAGGACCAGTTGTTTGCATGTCATATAATGTTTTCAATGTTCATCCATACTGTGGCCTATGTCAGAATTCCCTTCTTTTTAGATTTAGTGCTACTTCATTTTTATCTGTATGCCATATTTGTTTATCTATTCAATTGCCAATGGACATTTTCTTTGTTTGTATTTTTACCTATTGGGGATAATGTTGTTTTGAGTACATGTAAACAAATATGTGAGCTTCTGTTTCAGTCTCTTTTGTTGATATAGCCAGACAGAAGTGAAATTGCTAGATCATATGCTTGTCTATGATTTTTAAATTTTTTTTTTAATTTTTGACAAATTTTCATTGTTTTATTTCCAATTTTATATATCTAAAAATAATAAATATCTAAAAAATACATATCTAACAAATATATATAACCAACATATATATATATATATATATATATATATATATATATATATATATATATAAAAGACCATGATGAAAACTTTGATGTTTACCAGCTTACAGTGACATCTCCAGTATGGGACCTAGACTTTCTATCCAACAAATATTTCTGATAGGTCAATGTTCCAGTGGACAATTAGACCAAGCAAAGAAAGTAAGGGTAAATGAACAATGTAGTTCAATTAATTCCAAGCAATCCAGATTGTTGGTTCGGGTGCTGGAGACATTAGCTACATATTTCCTGGGCATCTTTGTTCCTTCATGTATAAAAGAGATGAGTAAATAAGCCCTGTGGTGATGAACAAATTAATGAATTATTTAAAAACAACTGAAATACTTTGAACAAATTATTATGGCCCAGTGAATTTTTGCTATGATTCATCTAGAAACAGTTACTTCAGCATTTGTCTAAACCACATGCGTTTTGGCGTGACATTCTTTACGCATTATTCTTATGGAGTGTATTTTTGAATTACTTTCTTGCAAAAATAATGAATCCTGGCTCTATTCACTCATACAGCTAAGCATATTAAAGTCTTCTTAAGAAATCAAAATATTATTTTTTGGTTGCAAAGTTTTCTGAACACCAGGGTGGAGGTTACAGTAATTATGTCAAATGCTGAGGAAAATCTACATAATAATACAGCTTAAAATATAGGAAAGGATGAATAATGAAAGAAGATAATTCCCTCCAACTGTCTAAGTAGCATAAAATGCTTTTGAATCCAAGTAAATTATCTTCTCACTGATGGGTTTGGCAACTTCCTAGTGTAGGATAATCACTTAAAAACATAAGATAAAAGAAGGGACCCAGATAGTCCATAGTCAGATGATTTAGTACCTAAAGAGGACAGACAAGGAGATTTAAAGATCAGAAATGCATTGCATGCATTTTTCTATCTATATGCAGAAGAGAGTCAATGAACTCCATCAATACATCATAGGACTTAAACTTTTGAAACCAGTAGGCAATAGCTTTCAATATCTATGAGTGATCTTTTACGGAAATCTAGCATTTTTTAACATTGATGCCAGGGACATCAAAAATTGACAACTGTAGGAAAAACACATAGTAACAATTACCCACAACTTGATTTGGGGAGGAATTTCTGGAGATACGGAAACAAGGCATCTGGGCCTTCTGAAGAACAGAACACAGAAAAATGAATTATTTTGTCAAGCTAACTTTTTAATTCTGTAATGCTCATATACAATTAGGACATTTTATAACTCTTCACAACATCTTTACTTTTTATGTCTCTGTTTTGTAGACTAGATTCAGGCCTCTACACAATGTTTTTAAATGCCCTGCAATTTTTTCTTCCTAAAATGTCTTTTATATCTTTTTTTATGTTATTTCATGAACAATAAGGATGTACTATCTTTTTTTTAATTTGGTACTTGGCAAAATTAAAAGTCAAGTGACATAATCAAGATATTAAGAGGGGTCAGGATGGTACTCAACTACCTACTTTGTGAGAAAGATTCTGCTGAGAAACTCTACTGACCTCCAACACTACTCATCCTTTTAGTAATGACTAAAAACATTTAATTTGAGTGATTTTTGAAGGAAAACTGAGAGGATCAGTATTGTATCCTGATTCCAAGAATCTGAGGTATGATTAAACAATGAAAATACAGAAAGCTCAGACATAAATTTGATTGTCAGGAACAATTGCAATTAGATTCAAATGCTACCCAGCTACCTTCGTGACTGCTTTATCTTCGGAACTATGTCATCTTTAAATTGTTCCACATTAAGTTTTCCTTAGAATGGGCCACATGATTGCCAATAGTATATTCCACAATTTCTCCTAGTGTGTGTGGGGGGGGTGATTTAGTTCCATTTTTGCATTGTTAGTCTTTGTCTTTTGTTTGTTTTGGTTTTTGTTTGTTGGTTTGTTTCAGTTTCTGGAGACACGAACTCACTATTAACACCAGGCTGGACTAGAACTTGCAATCCTTTTACATTAGTCTCCTGGGAATACAGGCATGCACCACTGCCATACCTACTTTTAGTTTTTAAGAGCAGTTTACATTTACAGACAAAAGAGCTGAAAGTGCAGATAGGTCCCATATCTCTTCATGAAATATTGCATTGTTATTTTCCCTATTCTTAATAGCTTCTGTTTATATGGTATTTTTGCTATAATCAATCAGCCAATATATATGCATTTTTATTAACTAAGATTTCCTCTTGGTGTTTTCCATTCTCTGGGTTACAATAAATGTTTAATGTTGTGTATTTATCATTATAGGACACAGAGTAATTTCACTTGTTCTTAAGATCAACTGCACTCCTCCTATTTATCCCTCAAAACCCAGGCAAATCACTTAATTTTCTTTGCCCTGTAGTCTTGCTTTTTCTAAACTGTCGAAGATTCTGAATCATTCAGATGCAGTTATCATATTGGCTTGTTTTCCCAGCAACGTATATTTAAGGTTCTTCCAAATCTTTTCATAGCTAGGTAGTTCATCTATTTTTATTACTTAGTAATGCTCCACTGTCTGGATGTATCATCATCTTTTGTTTTATTGACTGGAAGACATAAGAAAACACACCCAAATTTGCTGTATGTCTGAGTGATGAATCCAAGTCTACCTGACAGCAAACAGCGTTTTGCATATGTCACCTTATAGTCCCGTGTGTATGTGTGTGCACACTCAAGTGAGTACTCTCTCCTTCAAAAGAAGCTACACACCAGTGCTTTGTTTAGGCAGCAAGCGGCCTGTTTGGACCTTTTCATCCTGATAATTCCCACCTTCACACACACATACACAAACACACACACACACACACACACACACACACGTTTTAGGAGTCACAAGTTATTTTGTTTATGAATTTTTGTGCACTGAGGACTTCATGATATCTTGGTGCCCAAGAAAAACAAAAATACCCAACCTTCTGGCATCCATTACTACTCTATGCATCTATGCTACAAATACAAGAAAAGCATTATATAAAATGAAATTCAGAAGGATAGAGTTAGGATTAATGTAGTGTCAAGATACTTTGAGTATCTATGGTGGAATCAAGTTAGCAAACCAAAAGTGAAGAGATATTGGTGTCTACAGTCTGATTATTTTGGTCTTAACTTAGGACTCTTTAAACTCAGTACCGCTGTAATTTAGCTCAAGTTCATTTGACTTGTTTTCCTTTAGAAGGCTGAAAAAACGCCAGGAAAATGGTCATCAGGTTCTTTTACCTATAACCTCTATGAATGTTTAATGACTAGTACTCTTGGTCTATTATTTCTATTTTATGTACCACATTTTTTTCAGTACTACCTCCCCAACTCAATCTACCACCCTACCCCATATAATTGTCAAATGATTCATTGAATACAATTTAAGTCGTTTATTCAGTATGATAATTCAACATAGTTTAAACATGTCCATGTTGAATCTATTTAGTATAATTTGCACTATTACTTTAATTCAATGTTCTATCATTCCCATTATTCAGAGAATGCTTAGATGTCTTATTCTGTGAAAATTATTCTGATGTTCAGATATCACCCAAGTAGCAAAAATAAAAAATGTAACTTGCTAGACAACAAAGTAATAAAGAGTTTTCTGATGTCATAATGCCCTGACCAAATAGTAAAAGTAATACTGTTCATAAAATTATTACTTTTTTTTTTTGGTACCAGGAATCAAACACAGGGCCCCGTACTTGCCAGCCAGGAACTGTGCAGCTGAGCTAAACCCCCTGCCCAAAATTACCACCCTATAGAGCAGATACCATTCCTTTTACTATCTCTTATTTTAAAGGGAACCATTGTGTTTGGTAAATTATTCAAAATCTCTTGAATATTGGTTTTTTATTGCTTCCATGTGTCATAATTTGAACTGTAAAGTGTTAATGCATTTTGTTATTATTTCTAAAATGGCAATAATTCAATGGAATATCACTTGTATGTTTCTTAGTTTACAATCAAAGTTGAATGTCAAAGGAAACAAGTTTCCATGAAGAAAGTTACTCAAGACAAATTGGAATACAAACTCCTTAAAACCCCAGGCCCAGCGGCAGCTTCAATCCCATCAGTAGAAGTGCAATGAGAACCTCAAGGCGATACAGACGTGGTGGAGAACGATTATTCTGCGGGCAGTGCCTCATCCTCTTATGAGCTTGAAAGAAGATAATTTTGAGAATGTGAGTAAATTGCATCCTTTTTCTTAATGATCTGCAGGGATTGGACATAGTGATTAGAAGTTCACAGTATTGCGAGAAATGAGCAAAGTAATATTCTCCACTCAAAATGTTTCTACTTGGGAAGTTTCCTTACTTGCTAATTATGATGGCCATCATTATTGGAACATAAGTTTTCTTACTCCAGTCTACAAAGCCTTGATATTTCTACCCAGAAAAATTTTTTGGCAGGATTTAATGAAGAGAAAGAGAAACGTAAGTTAAGAGGATTAAATTCCTTATGGCCAATGTCATCCATGAAGTTATGTAGGTAAAACATAAACATTAAGTTTATATCAAAATGTTTTTTCCCTTCAAAGTGCATTACTCAGTTTCACATCAGTGCCACAAAAATACCTAAGACAGGTTACTTAACAAGTAAATGGAAGTCTATTTTAACTCATTGTTCTAGGGGTGGAAGTCAAAGAGTTTGAGTACACAGACCCTCGTTTTGTGCCCTTGGGACCCTTGGGAGGTGATTTGACCATGAAGTCTGTAATTGTACCAGTGGTTCAGTGCATTGGTGGAATCACAGCTTAGTGAACTATTTGGAGGTTGTAGAGACTTCATGAGATAGGGCCATTTATTAGTCACTATGGAGACTTGCTCTGGAAGAGAGATATAGTCCATTCTCTCTCCCTCTGTCTCCTTCCTGGCCACTATGAACTGAGTAGTTTTGACTCACTATATGCTTCACTTACTGATGGTCTGTCTCCCCATAGTCCTAAAAGGAAGGGAGTCAGTTGATGATCATGGACTGAAAACACTCAAATGAGACATAAAATTTTTTCTCCTGTAAGATGAGGTTTTCATGTATTTTTCTTATAGTGATAGAAACTTAATGAACAATGCTACAATCTGAATGCTTTTTTGTCTCTCCAAAATCCATACAGAATTATAACTATCATAATGGCAATATTAGGGGATTACCCCTTTGCTAAGTGATAACAAGGTAAGAGCTGTCCCTCGATAATGAATTGAAAGTCTTTGTAAAAGAGACCAAGTAAAACTAACTAGTTATCCCTTTTAGTACATTGGGTACAGTAAGAAAGAAGTACACACATACTATAATTATAAATGGTTCTCATAACACACAGAATCTATGTGCATACTATTCTTGGACATTTTACCTTTCAGAACTCTGAGAAATAAAATTATGTTATTTATAAGAAATATAGCCAATGCTATTTTGTTGTCTAAGCTACCCTCTCAAATTAAGACACAGGTTTTGAGCTTCACATATTCCTGGAAATTTTATATAATCTCAGGTTCAACCTCTTATAAACAGGGTGAATTTAGCACCTTCAGAAAATTGTGTTGAGAATTCAGGAATTATGCTATTAAAAACCCTGGCACTTGGTAGATGTTTCCTTCATTCCCTTAAGTTAAACAATACAGTAGCTAAGTTCTAGTTTCTCTTTTATGCATCACGGACACACAGGGTATGCAATTTAGAATAATATCATGCAAGAATATCACTGTGAAGATGAAAACATAAATAACTTATAAAGTCATTAACATAAGCTTTATAATAACCTAACTGGTAAAATATCATGAGTGTATGTGCAGAGAAATAAGAGAATGAATTTAATGCCATTTAGTTTTTGTTCTCCAGGACACCTAATATTGTCCTTTGTATCTAATATTTAAGCAGTAATTACAAGTCGCTTATATTCTACCTGACCTACACTTACAGATTCAATTGTGTCCTCTTTCTTCTAAATTGCTAGGTTGAAGTCTTAAGCCTCATATAAAGATATTTGGAGACAGGTCTTTGGAAAGGCAATTAAGGTTAAATGAGATCATAAAAATGGTGACCTAAATAAATTAGACCAAAATTCTTTTAAGAAGAACAGACACTAGGAATGCGTGCATGGAAGAAAGCTCATGTCAAGGCATAATGAGAAAATCATAAGCCAAGAAGACGTCCCAGAAAAAGCCAGCTGTACTAGGACATGGGCTGCACTCCTGGCCTTTAGGACTATGAAAAACTAAGTGTGGGTCACTTAAGCTGCACAGAGTGTTATGCTATTATGGCAGTCTTAGCTGGCTAATCCTCTTACCTAAATGTATCACCTACTACAGATGTGCAAAATCAAGACTTCTCATTTGCTTTTAAGATTTTTGTTCCTTTATAAAAGTCTGATCAAGTGAGGCATTTCATTTGCTAGAAGCAGTTGAGTGGGGAATGGTCCATGAATCAAGAGGACACCATTCATTTTCAATAACACCGACTCACAAGAATCTATGTCAATGCAATAGAGGTCTTGCTTTAAAGAATGTCAAAGCGGGGTTTCTGTTAGAGAATCCAAAAGAAAGTTCCCAGTGTATTCCAGTTTAGTTTACGTGTGGCTAAGGACATAGTCGGTTTCATAGTGGAAACTGTCTTAGAACATACTCAAAGAACCTGGAACCCTAGATTTCAGGGTTCATCCTGTCTCATGGTGTGTCTTATTCTCTTTTTAAATTCAGTACCGAGGGAAGCACACTGCATGCCAGTACATGCACACCTGAGCCAAGTGTGGATCTAGAGGTTTGCAGGCAGGAGGAACGAAGGTCTGACATGTTGATAAATGTCCTTATGTGTGTATACATGGCCTAAATGTAGGATGAACTTGGAGATGGGAAGAGAAACTATGTTCTAGAAGTCAGGAACCAGAGAAAATTAACCCAAAGAGTTTGAAAATTCTCAGTTTGAATCAGGCTTCTTGGTTAATTTAAAAGCATACAAAATGTCACTATAAAAAAGAGGAGCTGTTTTATTTAACAGAATATTATCTTATTTAGTAACTATTTTAAAAATGATATACTCCATTTGTTCTCTGCTTCTGTTCCATTGAATAGGAGGCGCCACCAGTCAAACAGAGAGAGAGAATGCAACTGAAGCAGGCAGCAGCAGGCGTGGATGGGACCATACATCGCTGTGGATTTACTTCCCCTAACATCTAGGTTTTCACTTGGGTGCCAGGTGTAGAAGTTGTGTGCGCAGCAATGGGGGAGGCTAAGATTGTGTTGTGGACATTCAGCTCCAGAAGCGCTTCACTGGGTTAGGATGAAGGCTTTAACATACATGAAGTTCCTCAACAGTAAAACACCACTACATATTAACAGGGTAGCTGGAGAAAAATTAAAGGTGCCCCGCTGTCTGTAAACATCTTCCAATCTGTTTATATCAGCACTACAATCCTATTACCTCGCTATCAAGATGCGCTGTTATACTGATGAGGAATCTCAAAGAGCTCACCAGAGCAGCCCAAGTTCTCACATCCAGTAGTTCATGGGGAGCCACTGAATCAATCAATCATCAATCACTGAATCAATCAATGAACTATGTTTCCATGGCTTCATCCTGTCACTCACTATATGCTGTTTACAATTTTTGAAGTTACGTTCAAATATGTGGGCACACAGAGGCACATATACACACGTAAACACACACACATTCATATACACATGAAAATGCATAAAATTGACAGATCTTACCATCTTGAAAAACCTAAAACACCACTATATTCTTAAATATATGCAAATTAGTATTCAGTTGATTATGCAATTCTTCCAGAAAGTGGTAGTTATACCATACCTTATAATTAATATCAGACTGCCTACACAGAATCAAATTAACTAAGTTTGTACTCTGAGTAATTTTCACTGCACAACTGTCACTGAGGAATTTAAATAACTTCTAACAGTAGATTCTTTGTAATATTCCTGTATTTCAGGGGATTGTTGGAAACACTTGTGTTTGAAATAGTTTCACTGAAATGGGCAAATATCAACATTAAAATGCCTGCAAATAATATTTTAAATGTTACAGCATCAAAAATAATTCCTGGGACACTGATAGATGTGTATCTCAATCTTTGGCTTATTTTTGATATATACATTATTATTATAGTGTAAGCCTTCCTCATAATATAAGATGTATGAGAATTTATTTTAAAAAGTTACTAAACTACATGAAGCAATGAATCAAAATTTAGGCAAGAAAGGAATCATTTTAATCCAAATATGCCTTTGAAATAAAGTTTAATGTATTGAAACAAATACTGATGACTTCTATTGTTCTGAGATAGTGTCAAAGAAGGATCTAAACAATTCTTTGAGCAATCAACTCATATGGCAGAGTTTGGTTTTTAGAACCACAAATTTGATTTGATTAAGTATTCTTAGCAGTGGTTAAATATTTTGAGTATAACTCTTCAAATAGGAGTTTTAGGAATTTAAGGAACAAAAATTTTTTTTCTGAGATAAGGTTACTTTTAATGCATCCTAGATGCTAATGAATGGATAAATTTTAAATCTAATTCACTTTAAAACTGAAACATTCTAAAAAAAATGAAGCATGAGATTTATTCAGAAATCACTTAATCTGTTGTAGAAGTCTGAATAACAATCACTGAAAGGCAATAGTGCCTATTTCCTGAAACTTATAAATGCTACTAATATGGCAAAAGGATATTTGCAGATGCAGCTAAATTAAATCTTGAGGTGAGGCGTTTCCATGGATTTTCTTTGTTGAGCAATAAATATAATCACATGTATCCTCTTTGGAAAAAAGCAGAGGGACACTTACTACAGACAGAGGAGGAGCAAAAAGGAAAAGCAATTTGAAGAATCAGGCTACGCTAGGATGATGTAGCCACAAAACAACGCAGGAACAGCTAGAAAAAGCTGCAAAGCTCAGTGAACAATATGTCTCTTGAATCCAGATGAATAGAGAGCCTAAACTCTGATGTCACCTCTATTTCTCCTCCTTGATAGTGAATTTGGACTTCTGAGGTCCAGATCTATGACACAGTAGACTTCAAACATTTTAAAATACCTTGTGATTATTTTCAGCAGTCTAGTGAAACCCATACATCCATCTTTTTTTTTTTTTTTTTTTTTTTTGCACACGGTACAAACGCTTTGTTTTAAGAGTCACAGTTCATCCATGGCCCAGGTGGTCAATATCCAGGACCCCACAGCTGAGCTGAGCGCAACCTCCATGTTTCTACTCCAGTTCCAACAGGGTCAGCACGTCGCCCTCGCGCACCGGTCCCTCCACGTTGCGGATCATAGAGCAGCTCGTGTTCTCCAGGAACTCCACGCGCACCTGCGTGCAGTGTCCCTGAGAGCCGGGCCTGCCCAGCACTTTGGTGACCCTGGCCAACTTAATGGGCTGCACACGACTCATATCCATGATGGCGACCGAAAACGGTCGGACGGAGAGCACACATCCATCCATCTTCGCTTTGACATCTTCAGCTGTGAAGCTAGGTTAACAACAGGGCCCACTTTACAGAATGACTAGGAAATTAGGAAGTTGATCACTGTAATAAGCCAAATGTATTTGTTGTCTTTCTGCCACAATGCACCCCAATATTTTTTGAGTTCTGAATCTCAGGAAAGTACAGGCATTCTAGGCTCTGATGCGCAGAAGGAAAAATGCATAGAAGAGATTGTGACATTGTCCCCAAGAGCTTGCAGTTGAGAGGCTATATTAGAAATGAATAATTACATCATAAGAAACTGAAATGATCAGCATAATAGATTGTTAGACTGAAGTTTTAAAGAAGAAAGAGAATTTCATTTTTGTATTACTTGTCAAATTCTGTGGATGACATGGAATAAAGAAGTAAATGTAGGAGAAGTTTAAACTTGAGGCCAAGTTTGTCCTATTACAGCCAAAGAACCAAAGTAGATTTTTCCAACTTTTAATGCAGTAATTTACTCTTCCTCTACTCCAGGGTAAGAGAATGATGAAAACAAAAATCCTTTTCCTAACTAAAATGTTATTCTCTAAATTTTTCATTGCAAAGTAATTTCTCTTAAGGAAGTATAAAACAAACAGTAATTTAAGGTACACATAATAGCATACTATGATAAAGTTGGTAACAGATATTTCAGGGTTTAAAACAGATTCTTTGTTAGTTTAATGTCATGTGGTAAGAACAGCTTGTAATATTTTTTTCAGTTTTTCTTCATTCATTCATGTTTGCAATGCATACTGATTTCATTCCTCATGAGGAATCAGTACCTCTACATATTTATTTCATCCTTTTTCCTTTGTCACTTCTTGGTCCTCTTCTCTTTTGAAAAAGGATCTATTTTCCCCTTTCCCATTATTGCTTTTGTTTTTATTTTGTTCTTTATTTGTATTTTTGGTTACTCAGATCGGAAAACCACAGGATCTTTCCCTTTATGAACTTATTTTATTTCACTTAACATTCTTGTTCAAGGTGTGTCCATGTTCCTACAAATGACTCACATTTTTCCTTATTTTTGGCTGAGTAGTACTCATTGTACATAAATATCCCATTTTCTTTACACATCCTTATCTGTGGATAGACATATAGGCTGTAATTTTCAATAGCTTTAAAATATTTGTATATAATCTTAGCCTGATATACAGACAAAAATGAATAACAGTTAAATCATCTGAGGTCTTTTTGACCTTCCAAAGCTTGAAAATTGTAATTTCATATCATTAGTATATTTAGGAATAACTCACACAAAAGAACTGCTGTATAGAATTAGCATATTTTAAGGTAACTAGTACTGGCATTTTGAAAATCAAAAGAAAAAATTCTAAAACATGCTGAAAGCATTCAGGCTGAGTATAGGGACTTTTTCCCCTTAGTGACTGCACTAAAACTGATTCACTGAATACTGAAGAGCAGCCTGGGCTGTGACCAATCAACTATGGAGAGATAGAAAGTAATTCTTACTGTTGTAGTTCCATTGAGCAGTGGTTTTGAAGACCTAAACCTTCTCCACAAATCTACTTCTTTCCTTACAATTAATATTTTTCATAGTTGCCAACCCACTGATCTTGCCAAATTCACATGTCTGTAATGACATTGTATTCTTTTTGTTCACGTGGCTCTCTCTTAAGATCTGCCCATACTGATGGCCATCGGTAAGCTTTTCTTTTCCTTTAGCCTTGAAGAGTTCTCAGCCACGAATGATAGACAAATATTCATGAAAGAAATGATCAGTGCAAACTAAAAGGAAGGCTAGTTCCTTCTAGAGAATTTGAATGTGTGTGAGGAGAGGGTGAGGGAATTAAAGTTACTTTGAGTGGGTTCATACCAAAAACCTTTCATGACTTTTGAGTTTAAAGACTATGTTATTGGATTCTCTTTGAAACAGATCTAACCACAATACTATGAGACTCTGGAGAACTTCAGAAACAATAATCTTGATATCTCATAAGTATTTGCAAAAGACTGTTAAAAGCAGTATCTTTACATAGTTTCAAAATCCCATTTCAAGGGCTATATTGTATAGTTCACTAAAGAATTATATACAGGATGCACTCTAAGAAGGATGAAGAGACAATATGAGTTAAAGCTGATAAAGGCAAGTTTCTCAGAATATTCTTAGCAACAATAAAAAGTTGTGCAAAGTAGGGCCAAATTTTTGCATTTAAGGAAAAATAAAGCATTTTTGTATACTTCAAAACAGACTAAAAATTTTAATTTAAAATCACAGTAACAAAATTAAGAATTATGAGAGAGAAAAGTCATATAATGTTGTCATCCAAACCAGCACTGCTTATCATGAGAAATCAGTGTGGCTGAGTAGAAAGTATTTGGAGCCATTACAGAATTCAGATTTATTTGTTTACCTAGCTATTAAATGGGAACATCACTTACTTTTAATATTGACTTTTCTTTCCTCTTTTGAAATGTGTACACATAACTTCATGTACATTGTGTTAAGAACCATATAAAATAATTTAAATTTAAAAAAAAAACCTTGGTAAATACCTGATATATAGCAGTTACTCAAGCAATAAAATTCATTATGGGTTTTGGAGTTTGCTCTATTTTTTTTCCTCAGCTTGGTCTCCATATCCATATACTTGTAGCAACTGCATGCACAATGCATCTGTGTCCTTGATTCCTTTATGTTCTGATTGCCTCTCATGTATTCGTTTCATGACATACACTCATTTTTTAACATAGCCTCACAAAGTTTTAAAATTATTTTAAATACCATCCCTTGAGTAAACATGACCTCTTGATGGACAGGTCAGCTTTCTGCACCACACTTTCATATGCCGATTCTTGAATAAGAGACACTAAACCCTGACTATGAAGAGCTGTCTTATTTTCATCTGCACTTGGTGAGGAAGTTGTGGCCTCTTTCTTTTACTAATGTGGATTTTACCATCATTATCCATGCCTCTTACCTGCAGCCTTGATTGCTATGATACTCTTGACATTTGGTTACTTTTGAGCTTTGGCTGGTGAGGAATGCAGCCATTTGTTTGCTTGTGGGTTGCCACTGCAGGAAGCATATTGTACTAGTGTTCCATCATAAAATACAGCAGAGCTGCTCTTTAATGAAGCCACAGCAAGGCTGAGTATATTTGAGGAATCACTTGAATATTTAATGTCTAAATGGAAAGGAGATATGCTCTTCTCCTTTTGATATTTTGCCATCAGTGGTTGAACAAAAGGCACTTAATGTAGACATTTTAGCTGCATGCTATCATTCCTAATACCATAGGCATTATATAGCCAAAAAGTTAGATTCACAGTGGGGTTTAAAGACACTTGCTTTCAGACTCAGTGCAGATGATTATTAGGATGCCAAGGCCACTATGAGAGAACACACACACCTGATTCATCTGATAGAAATGTTTTCATGGAGCTTAAAGAAGCAAAGTATAACACAGTGTCTGTTCATAAAGAAGAATAAATTGACTTGCACTATAGTCAAGTGAAACACAAAAGAAAACAGACAGGTAAGAGGCTTTTTCTGACATTAAAAGTCATGTAATAACATATAAGATATCAGAAAAGATGTTCACAGTGATTTCATAGAAAGAAAAAAATAGACAATTACCTCAGTTGAAATTTTACTTAGACATACCTACACATATATGGAATACAAACAATACATTTTCTACTTGGCTGTTTCTATACTATACAACTGCACATACTACATATAAATAGACATGAATATACATGTGGTTGATTTCTGTGTGTGTGTGTGTGTGTGTGTGTGTGTGTGTGTGTGTGTGTGTGTTTGGTACTGGGGATCGAACTCAAGGCCTTGTGCTTGCCAGGTGGGAGCTCGTGCCACTGAGCTATATCCCCAGCCCCATGGCTTCTTTCTCTAAATTGACATCTTACTTCTCTTTTAAGATATATCCTAAGTCATTATTGCATGATGTAGGCAGCTTTCTTTGCAATCCTGAAGTATCTCATCCAATTTTACTTTGTACTTGTACATTTTAATGAAGCAAAATTATCACAATTTTACTCATCATCTAGTTTTGGCATATCCTTTTAGAGTTTAAAGTACTTTATTGGTATTTTGGCCTGTTGTTCACATGGAAGAAATTTGTAGGTTTAATATATGTGTCTGCAAGTTGATTTACTCACAATTGAAAACCTTTATGAGTTAAATTTAGTATACTTTCAAAAACCTGTGGTTAGGTAACTCTAATTTTTATATTAGTTATGAGCAGACTTTATTGTCTTGAAGATTGACTGCAAGTTCTGGAAACATGGAAGGTGGTTGGTGATTGTAGTCTGTCATGGTTTATGTCAGTGGCCCCTAAGCCTCATGCCTTTGCATTATGCATTTGTGATTGGTTCATTGTTTAGTGCTTGATTTGGGGGTGTGAGTGCTACACCGACCTAGGGGTGGAGCCAGAATGTGATGTAATGGCAGGAAGAAGGTGTATGTCTCTCTCTTGCCGGTTTCCACCTTGCTGTTTGCAGCCACCATGAACTGCGGCCCCACCATGCCACCCTGCCTTGGAGCCAACTAAGTATGGACTGAAACCTCCAAAAACTGTAAGAAATAAACCTTTCCTTTCCCAATTTTGGGCATCAGGTATTTTGTCTCAGCGATGAGTAAAAAGTAACTAAGACATAGTCCTAGGTCAGACACTGACCCATTGATTGCTGAACCTGAGGCCCAGAGGCAGAATTATACAAGATTTGGTGTCACACTGACCACAAACCAGGCTTCACGGCTGCTTAGCACAGAGACTATGAACATGTTACAAAACACTAAAACTCAGTTTTCTCGTCCATAAAATGATGATGTTGATGTTTACCTCTCCCCCAGGTCATTGTGCACATTAAGTGACATCATTTCTTTCATGCTGTGTGGGTTAAACCTTCAGTAGTGTTATTGCTATTATTCATACCATCCTGTGTGATAATGTGGGAGCCATGCACTCTTTCATTCATCAGTCCTTTTTCATGTCACTTCTGAACTTGCAAGATGGGGGTTGGATTAGTTTCACTGGTGAGTGAAGCTGTTACATCACAAATGTCAACAACTCATTCATTTCGCTCTCTTCACCAACTCAGTCAGTGTTAACTGAGTGCCATGTGGGCTGGATATTATGGTAAGAGCTGATGTTCAAACGATGACTAAGACGGAGTCTCTATCTTTGGAAAACAAGACAATCATCTACAGAAGCCCCCATCAGTGAATAGAAATTACAATAATGTGTCTCAGTTAAAAAAAAAAAACAACAACATATGTATCAGTTTTGTGAGTGGAGAGGATAATAATCTTGAAAAGGAGATGGAGCTTTATTTAAATTTAAATCGGACTATATAAATTATAATTAAATGGCAATGTGACAACACATATTGCACTAGAGGTCCATGGAAATGTTTTCAGTTGAACTTGAGGGAAATCAGATGACCTGACAGTCCAAGACACAGACAGTCAGAGGTGCTTACCCTATCCCAGATCTCTTGAGTAAAGCAGTCTTTTCGCAGGCACACATTGTTGTTTTTGATGAATTTCCGGGTTAGGAATTGGGCCATGACCTGCAATCTTACACTCTGGAAAATACAGTCCCTATGTTGGGTAACCAGCCCATCTGGGAAATGCTGAAACCCTGTAATTTCCACCCATCCCTACAGCGATATTTCCCTTTCATTTGTTAGCAAGGTGGCAATTAAAATAAAATGTAATACAGTGCACACGAGGCAAGCAAAGGAAAAGCATGAGAGCTGCCCAGTGAAAAAGGAAAGGAAGTTTATGGTAAAGGTAATTAGCTTTTCTCTGTTACATGCAGTCACGTAATTGAGAGTTGAATATAACAATCTGTGTATTTCTGACTTCTATAAGAAAGTCACCTTACAGCCAGCATTGCCTTTCAACGAAAGCATCATACATCATATAAATCTCTTCCCCACTCTGCTTAACTTGGAAAATTTCTTCAACCTAGCTTTACAGTGAGCTCAACAACTTTGCATACCTATCAAAAAAGTAATTGGGAATCATTGTAAGGCCAAATTGAATTTCTTTTTATTTAATGATAGGAAATTATTTTTTACAGTGCTGACTGATTTTTTCAATGATCATCAAGTCTACCAATTTAGCAATCCATCAAATTCACTTGAGCTTTTTTTTTTTTCTTTTTGCTTTTTGTCAAATCATTTTTTCAGTTAGGATTAGAAAGAACCTAAGGTATCCCATATGAATGGGTGATAAGCATATCTTACCACCTCTTTATTCTAAGAAAATTCCAACTTTTGACGAATTATCATAATCAAATTAAGGCTTAAAAGAACAGGGGGAAAAATTCATTACTTTCCTAGGCAGGGAAGAATTAGGGTGTAATTACGCAGGCTCAGGGCCATGCCGACTGTTGTGCATTATGGGATGCCCCAATGTAATAAAAATTTAGTTAGACTTTGTCTTGCGTTGTCAATTAAATAAACTTCTGGCGTACTGATGAAGATTTGACTTATGTTGCATTCCTCTTAATTCTTTCAAAAGTGAGAAATTACAGAACTATCTTAATGTTTCAGAAGATTAATTGTCCATAACACCAATTTTGTTTGCATGAACTCAGAACAGCTGTAATCATGCTCACCTTCCCTAGTGAATATACCTAAGAAAATATTCCTAGGTTACAAGTTCCATCCTGTTGCATTTAAGAGGCCAAACTAAATACAGTGAAATTTGCTTATTTCACTCTTTTCCTCAATGCTGTCCTATAGTTTATGTTCAATATTCAAAGTCCTTGCAAAGCTTCCAAACTACAAGGTTGCCAACATTTAATCGTTTCCCTTCTTCTCACTTTCTTTGAAAAATAAGATTTTTTTTCTGTCCAGGCAATTACTTTTAGATTGACATCATCCTTTCTATTTCCATAGAATCAGCTAATAAAAAGACAAGGAAAAGAGAGATAAATTTGAATTTCAAGCTCTCCTCTTTGTCATAACCTTTGAACTGTCTCAGCGATATGTTATCTGAGATTTTCCACTTTGTCACTAACACTACAATCATCCTAAAGTAGTCCATTAAAATTTTTGCTTTTAAATCTATGGTGGATTAATGGTTTTCTGTTTGCCCCAATTTTCTGAACATCTCAGCTCACCATAAAGTACATTTTTCCTTATCTGTAAATTTTTAATTGACAGATAATGCTTGTGTATATTTATTAGATAAAACACAATATTTTAATATACGGCTCTAATTTGGCTTTTTAAATAACTACATACATATTACTCTCTGCATGAGGAAACTTTTTAATTAAGTGTTTTCAGTTATTAGAGAAGGAGCTTAGGGATCCATACATTTAAAATCCTTAATCTAGTGTCTTTAAAAGCGGAAAGAAAATGCCAAAACTCTATGTATTCAGTTCCAAAGGCAGCTGTACTAAAAATATAATTCAAAAGTTTGAATGAGATTTTTGCTACTGAATGTTCTTAAAACTGCTTTCCTCTTGAGGCCTATGTTCTGTGAAGTAGGCTCTTTTTAGCACTCTGGGTGCAAGAGGAAGAAGAAAAAATTTGAAATGGGCAAGAAAGTAGAACTATAGACTCCAAAATATGTACAGTTTAATAGACACCATAATTAGACACCATCCAGAGTATGCCAGAAAGTTTAAAGTACCTTAGAGATTAATACAGAAAAGTTAAGAGAGCAAAAGTCCAAACATTACTTAAAAAGAGGCCACGTCAGAGAAAAAACACACATCATAGAATCAGAAAGACTGCACTGGGTCCAGTTTTTCACTGACTGTGTGACTGTGAGTAAGTTACTCAAACTCCCTTACCTCATTTGTCATATTTTAAAAGGTAAATCCTATAATACTGTAATGAATTTAGATAGGAACTTTCCACTGAACAATGATATAACTCCTCCTACAGGCACTGAGGACTCTACCTCCAGTAGGTTTACTCCAATTTCACAATTCGGAAATGTAATCTGTGTTGGTACAATTTGCCCTTGAATTCCTTGATAGTAGAGAGGGATTCACCCGTTCCTGGTCAGACCAGTCAGTGTCCATTACGGGAATGCAGTTTAGGGCATTAAACTTAGTTTGTCTTATCTGTTATACCGAGGTGATACAAGGCAATCATCCTTTGCCATATGCACGGTTAGGCAAAGTCACAAACAGAGTGAAATGAATTAAGCAGATACCCTGAAGAATAATTTGAGAGGTTTGTGTCGAATTCTGGATGTTTTTCTGTGTCCTATTTCCAATCCTTTGTGCATGTTGCCGCCATTGGGAAATCTTGCCATGATGTATGTCAGGGGTCACATAATAAATTCTCCCTTAATCCTTGGGTTTGCACAGGCTGATTTTATTTCCCAGTAAATAGACGTGCTTGAACAGAGAAGAATACAAACCTCACATTGCAATTGCAATGCTTTAACTGGATAATTATAAGGAGTTATACAGTCCAATGTCTAGAGTAGAGTTTAATAGTCACTTGGTTTTTTATTTCTCTCCTAGAGGGAGGTTGCCAGTCGTTCAGTACAGTATATTGGCAAGGTAGTTTCTTATGTTTCCAATGTATAGATGGAAAAACATAGACCTAGATGGATTTGAAAACTTATTCATATGTATATATTCATTTAATAATTCACTGCCTATTTATATTCTACAAATGCCAGGCAGTCTTATGTCAATCAATTGAGACAACGTGACACAGTAGTAAAAATCAACCCTAAGTTTCACTCCAGTTTCAATAAAGTACACATACAGTAGTTGAACAAGGCAGTGATAATCCCCAGACTCAGTTGCTCCTCAGATATTTGAAACTACTGATTTCCTGTGTGAGAAGCTCCTATGTAGAGCACAAGTTGTTTGCATTCTCACCTTTCTTATTAATACAAATTATTTCAATAATTTACTTAATTTCAGAAAGCTTGTGTGGTTGGTTAGCACTTTAATTTGAAAAATTCATGAGGAAAAATTACAGTTGATGTTTCACTATTTCTGGTAAGGTTTATAAAAAATAGTACTTTTCAAATCCCTTTTTTGGAAGAAGCTAACGTTCATTGAATTGCTTCTATGTGCCAAATATTATTTAGGAACTATTCCTGGTAAAGCTTAAAGTTAACTTTGCTGGTACATTGATATGAGAGTTTAAAAAAATCGTTTTGACATTTCAGAAGAGAAAATGGCACTGCAGACGGCTTATGCCTGGTCATGTCAGAGAATTAACAGCAGAGCCAGGCTTCATATCCAGGGAGTATGATAGCATAGCCCAGTCCTTAAAACCTACGCTGTTACCTGGGAAAATAGCATGCTGGGAGTACTGCGTAGAGCAACAATCACATACAGAATACCTATTATGTGCCATGATGTTGCTAAGCTTGTACTGCAGTTGTTACTATGTCTGGCCGCCAAAGTGTGTCTAAAGTCAAATTCTGTCACTGCAAGTAATTTTGAAAGAAAGTTCATATAGCAAAATTTATCTTATGCCTTGCTTCAATTATTTCAAATTCTATTTGACATACTTAAATTATGTTGAAACAGGGTCTTAACTTTAGTAAAATAAGGTTTATTTTATAACTTTGACAAAAAAACAAAAACAAAGAAAAATAAAATTATATTTAATAAGACCCCAGTAGAGGGCCAGGGATATAGCTCAGCGGCACAAGCACTTGTCTGGCAAGTGCAAGGTCATGGGTTCAATTCTAGAACAGAAAAAAGAGAAATGAAGTTAGGTTCTCACCTCATGCCAAAAATAAAATCCCAGCATATAAGCTGGGATAACATTGCAAAATATTTTAACATAAAAGCTTATCCAAAATTGTAGATAATTTCATTTGCACTTTGCTACAATATTTCTAGTGTGCTGTGATAGATGGATATTTCTAACTCATATTTCCAGATTCATATTCAGTTGGTTTTTAGATCAAATTTTATAATCTCCCCAAGCCTCCATTGCATCGTCTACAAATTAATGAGCAGAAATTTTAATGTTGTGATGTGATTCTGTCCAACTGGCACTGGGCTTCTGCAATACTGGGCTTTTAGGTAATTTGAGTTGCATTTGGAAGTAGTAGATTCAAGTGACGTGATGCATCTCAATGCACAGCAAGAAGACAGGCAGTACAACTGCAGGCATTTGCAGAAGATTTGTTTTCTTCAGGATAAGGGAACTGATATTAAACAACAAAAAATAGATCCCAAAATATGTGTTGTCATTTACAATAGCAGTGTTGTCTCAGTATTAGGGGAATAATGTGGCGAGCGAGCAGCATGGTCTGACAGCCCTGCTCGTGCTCTCAGTGACTCAGCCGAGTGCCCGTCAGTTCAGTTCTCCTCGGAATGGAAGGTTTTATTGCCAAGTCCCACAAAGGCATCTATCACTTCAATCCATTTCCTATTGTTTAGGGTTCATTACACATGGTCAAATCTAGCTGAAAGGAAGTCTGGGCTTGTGGTTTTTCTGTATCCTTGGGATGAAATTAAAATTATAGATTTTGATGATTAGCCTCTGTCTCTTCCACACTTTCTGAGACAACTTTTAGTTGTACTCCATCGCTTGGTTCCCATCTCCGAAATGCTTATTTATCCATTGTATCACAAATTCAACTCAAGGCCCTGCTTGCTTATTTTGAGGATTAGTTTCTTTATCTCTTTGCTGCCTAGTTGTTTTGCTCCTGTGTTAATAATGGAGAATTAATAAGTCATAGGTAAATCTATTAATATTGATGGTAATTGGTTGCCTTTCTTCTAGTGGAATCATTTTCTAATTTTTCATTGGAATACAAAATTTAAAGAGCAGGGACCTCACCTATCTCATACTTAGTATGTTCAAGATCTATGACAGAAATTTCTCAATATGTATTAGGTGAATGGATGCACATTTAGATGTTATTACTGTTGTTACATGTAATGAGAAAGTTTTCATCAAATTTTCTTTAAAATTATTACCCACAAAGCAATAAAGAGTTATATAGTGTTATATATATGACTCTGCAAGAAAATCTCAAACTCCTCGTATTTCAGTTATTTCAATTCAGAATTCCTCTGTTATGTCTATGAGGCAATTTAATGCAAATAAAAGTCACTAAGGATCCACAATGTGTCTAATAAAAATCATCATCATTAACATAAAGCAAATAAAAGGTGATCATACATGCCCTGTAGTTGTGACACCCGTGAATTCTGTTAATTAACTCATGATTTCCTCTGGAAGTTGCCTTGTTTGTTCTTTTGTGTGTTGCAGTTTGGACAATTAATTACATGACTATTGTAGTTTTAATATTGTTGTCTGTCTGGTATTTGAATTTCAGTGTTTTGAATCCTTTCAAATTTCTCTTCCAGGATGTCAAGTTCATAAAATCTTGCGAGAATGTGATGATTTAAATGTTTCAAGTAACAAATGTTTGGCTTGTAACCTGGCCTTGTTCTATAAAACACAACAATATTTTACACATGTGTTAGTAGACAAAATTAAGCATTCAATTTAAAAACTAAAGTGAAATTCACTAGAATACAACACTGAGAAGCATGTTCAGATTTACTTGGAAATAAATTTCTCAAGAATAAATGTATCTGGTAGCTCCTGTAACTCAACGTCTACTGTTGAAATTTTAAACATGAGTCATAATAACCAATGAGCTGACAATAGATTTTCTAAACACAATTGGAAATAAGCAGTGATAATTACTTGGGAATAGATTTCTTATACACAAGTGTGTCTAGTAGCAGTGATAGGTGACTGTCACTCTTGAAGTTTCAAACGTAATTCATAAATACAGTACTTTAGGTTAGATGAATACAATTCCCAAGTAAATATCCTCTAGTTTATTTGAATGCCTTTTTTGAAAACTTATCCAGAACTATTTTGGTTATAATTATTAAGGAAGTACATTTTCAACTTGAAAGATTAATCCAAGACTAGGCTCCAGGCTTTCAGTCAATAAAAAAATTGATTACCTATACTTTTTCCTTCACAGTATAAAAATTATTACTTTTATTTTTGTGGTCACTCTCCTGTTCCTCCTACTACTCAAATGCTGGCATTTTATGATTTCAGGATTTAAAAACTTGTAATGCTATTTTCTTTTCCAAGAAAAGTCCATGAAAACTTCACTCATATCTTTGTCTCTACAACTGTCAGTTATTAGTCTTTGCTTAACATCTTGCCTAGAATATTAGCATAAAAATATTATATAAAATCGCTCTTAAAACCACGTTAGTGTCACTTCTGTGTCAGTTAAACAGCTAAATGTTTTCATACTCACTATTCCATTTGTTCCTTATAGTCAGTAAGGTGGTTATTGTTCTTTGCTTGGTGAGTTATGTGCATCTTACCTTTTCTGAAAGAATAAACAGTCTTGAGGTCAGTGATATCATACATTCCCTGGAATGCATTTTGGCATTTTTAAGTGCTTCATACATAAATTTTTATCACAAATCTGAAGTCACAACCGTATGCATATGTGAGGTGCATTAATTACCTATGACTGCATAACAATATTACCACAAACTTTGTGTTTTAAAACAGAGCACATCTATTATGTAACTATTTGTGTGAGTTGGAAGTAAAATTAGTTCTTTTTATCCATGGATTCCACATGAACAAATTCATCTAAACTTGTATCAAAATTTTTTTATAAATTTCATATCTGCAATAAAAATCTATGCCATGACTACAACAGTACATTCAATTATCATGCCATTTAATGTAAAAGACTTTGGTATCTGTGGACCTGAGGAACTGTAAGGGGTCCTGGAATAAGTCACTGGTCCTACGAGTCTCGAAGCACAGGAACCTTGAGGTCATTATGACTGTCAAAAGGTGGGCATCCCATAGAACTCTTCACATGCTTTCCCTAGTGCAATATTACAGTCTAGTTATTTTTAAAAGGAAATTTATTTAATAACAGTAAAGTGTTTGTCAGAAAGGACAGTATGATAAATATGCCTAAGAAGTGTTTAAATTGACATGAGAATTTACTATATGGTTAATTTAAACAGTGATGAAGACCAAAATGGTGGACAGATTTTGGAGAGTAAGAAAAAAAAATGTTCAAATGGGTAGGGAAGCAAGAGAAGGAGAGAGAGGAGGAAAGAAAGGAAATAGGGATGAAAATAGATAATAGAAACACAGTCTTGTAAATGGGGATGGGATGAAGGATTGAAGGCAAAGGAGGTGAATGGAATAAAAATTCAGACATATCGTATACAAGTACAAATTCCATCTGATGAACTTGTATCATTATGCATGTCAAAGTGTACCAACAAAATTAATTTTAAAAAACAGAGATGGAGGCTATCTTGAGGTTCAGTCTGGTCTATTGAACTGGCCACTGTCTTTCCATATCCCTTATAGTGCTTGTATACCACTAAAGTACAACTTGAAAAACTGTATCTAGAAGTTACACATTTTGTGTAATTTGTTCAGTCACATATTTTTGCTTTTAACTTTAAAAGTGTTTTTGACAATTTGAGCTCATCTGCATGTCAAGCTCCAATTCACACAAGCACTGTGGCTTGCCAGGTAACAGTTCCATGCCAGGTTCATTTTAGATTATAGCTAAGCAAGGTCAACGGAGTACATGCCATTGAGGGGAATTCAGATAATTATGTCTTAATATTAATGTGAGTTCTCAACCAGCTTCTTGTTTTAAATCCCAGTTGATGAAATTTTTCATGGAGTAATAATAAAAATTATAAAATAATGTATGTAGATGTCCGTGAGTTCTCATTTGTGATCCTTCATTCCAGTAACATGCCATTTCTGTGTTAAGTAAAATGTCACACAATGTTTAAACAGTTTTACTGAGCAGAACATTGCTTTGAAGTTCCAGTAAAATTTTTCTTTTCCAATCTTCATATCTTCTTTTCAATATTGCTAACAGCAAGATATTTATAGTTAAATAAATGTGACTGCCAATTGCCAATTCCAGCTCCTTTGCTTACTACTCGTCTGATCTTGAAAATTCACAGGATTATTGGATTGTCTAGTTTTCAAAGATTTTAAAAAAAAGAAAGAAAAGGGATAATTATCCTTGCCTCACAGGGGGAGGTAAGGATTTAATAAGATTGATTGTCTAAAGTGCTTACTGCAATTCACACAAAATGTTGGCATGCAGCTCATGTTAATTTCTTCCCTCTTTCTTATATCCATGTGTCACATTTACAGCTTCAAAATGGCGATTCCATTGGAACTTTCCTTCCAGTGAATTGTACGCATGTGTAAAGCTTGGCCCTTCGTGAGACTGAGTTCCCTAAGATGACTACACTCATTCAGAAACATTGCCTATAAAGCCTGTAAAACACTTCTCAATGTGTTTTTGATAAATAAAGTCTAAAGTTTCAAAGACGCATTGCTGAATTTTATTTCCTTTTTATTTAGTAATTTCCTTTCTACATAAATGAAATTCAGTTATTGGTCACCTGTATTTATGGAGATTTGTCCAATTAAAGATTTCTTTCATTCCACATATGTAAGAGGAAGTCCTTGAACTATAGTACCTGAATATTTGATAAGTACTTCAGCTCATAACTCTAAGAAATGTTTAAAAATATCTGATATGTGCAAATTATTCCAGACATTACAAAAGAGTATTTAAAAAATATTATTAATCAAGTTATTACTGTAGTAAAGCACACATTGTATGCCAAGATACTGTTTTAAGTAATGCATGTATTTGCTTACATCATCTTTTATGGTAGTTGCTATTGTTACCATTTTACATGTGAGAGAATATGACTCCAAAGAGGTCATATGGCTTGCTGAAAGCCACTTGAAAAACAATGAGAAAGTCCCGAATTTGAACCCAAGATATCTGTAATCTCTACCTTCTATTGGTAGACACAGGCTTACACCTGGAAGCTCATGAATACTGCATTTCAATTATCTTTTATTTCATTATTTAAATAAATATTTTCTTTTTTTTTACTTTCATTAGTCTGTTTGCAGTGCGTAATGATTATATTCACTGTAAGAAATCTGTATATATAGATAGCACACTTCAACTATGTTTCCTCTTCCTTTCACCCTCTTCTATTTTTCCTTAGATTCTTTTATTTCCTTTATAGGACCTAGTTTTAGTAAAACTTTCACGGTAAAAATCCCCTCTTCTCTCACAAAACAGAAAATATAAAAAGTCCCACGGGACTCCGGGTGACACGGTGGAGCCATCCTTCGCAGTGAGGTTCAGAGGGGCCTGAGCGGTGATTGGGCCCAGTGCCGCATTTCTCCGGGTGGTGAACCATCTACCAAATTCTCAGAATGTGGAGTGAATACAGAGACTGACTTTGGTTCCTGGCTTATTTCCGCCCCATCAAGACTAATGGGAGACATCAACTTGTCATTTGCATACACGCTGCAGACTCAGTCTTTCCACAGTGCTACTAAGAGAACAGGCAGCCTGCAAAGTTTCCAATGGCCAGTTCCTCTGTGTGACATAACCGTACATTCCAGACTTTGGTGAGGAAAAGTGGTGCTATTTATTTGCCTTTGGAGACCCAGTGATTTAGTCTACTAAATCATTATCATAATACAAAAATCACAAATCTGGTTTAAACAACAGAAATCTATTTTTTCAGAGTTCTGGAAGCTAGTAATCCCAGATCAGAGTGCCTGCAAGTTTAGATTTTTTGAAGCCTCACTTCTTGTCTTACAGATGGTTGAATTCTTCTGTGTCCTCACATGGCCTTTCCTCTACTCAATCATTTATGTTATCTCTTTTCCTTACAAAGACACAAATTATATTAGTTTAGTGACTCACTTTTATGCTTTTATTTATCATTAGATGCTTACTTAAATTCTGTATTTTCAAGTACAATTACATTGGTTATTAGGGCTTTAGGCTATATATTTGGAGAAAGATACAATTAGTCCATAATACCTTATCTATGAGCTCAGGCTGAAACAGTGCTAAAATGTACCATTTTGAAAAGTATACTTAGTCATTGCTAAAAATAGCAACTTTGCAGTTCTTAAACAAATAAACACAAACTATTGTCTTCTAAACTTTTTATGATGCTAAACATTTAGTGAAATCATAAGCAACATTTAATGAATACCTATTTGTATAGCAGAAATAAATTAACTCACCGGACCCTTATTATTCTTCTATGTTTTGAAACCCGTTAACTTGTTTTGTAAAACGAAACTACTACAGAGAGACCAAGAATTTTGCACAGATTTTCACAGGTAATGACAGTTCCCAGATCTAAACCTAGATCTGGTCTTCAGACATGCTTATATCATCAAGAAGTGGGCTAAATGTGCTGGTATTTTCTTCTATGCTATAGTGCTCTTTGCAATGATATGATATAAAATAGAGGAATGGAAATATTTATGAAATACTTATTTGTGCAATACGGTTTTGTTGAAAACCTTATCAGAAAAAGAGGTTCTTAATTCACTGCGAGCAGCTCCCATCCTCTAGGTTGACAGAGTCCTACGTTAGATTTCTCTTCCATGTTTCTTGTTTATCAACCAAGAAGGTTTCGACTGTGAACTCCTTGGGTGGAGTCCAGGATTGCAACAGCAGACTGGCCGTTAAAGACTTACTTTGGTAAGTGAAAAAACAAATAAATAAACAACCCTCTAACTACAGTCACAAAGGAGGAGCATTCTAGATAGAGGGAGGGAGATCCCAGGTGAGTGCGTGATGTGAGCGTAACAGCCTCCAAACTACACTCCATTGCAGTAGATCATGAGAAAAAATGTAAATCTTAAGTTCATTGCTAGAAAAAAGGGCAGCCATCTCCAGCAAACTTTGAAAGTGTCTGAGAAATCATACTAATGTAAAATGTTGAGCTCAGTTAGTAAGTGACAAATAACAGATCTCCTCTTTGGTGAAATTATGGTCTTCTTAATATTTTCTAAACATTACTGAGTTTTGAGAAAGATATTTTTTTTAAATTTAATACCTAAAGCAGGACCTGATCCTAGACACTGATTATTTTCTTAACAACTGATATCTGTAAGCACTGCTAAAGTGCAGTTTAATTTGTTAGTGGATTCTTCTTTATCTTTATTTCAAGTTGGTTGCTTTGCATAAGAACTTGTCCAGTCTCTTTCTACAGAATATAAAAATAAAAATAATTTAGTTCCTTTGGTGAGCATTTGGTTGGTAAGTAAGTGAATAATAAAAATAATTGAGATTTTTTGAGAGCATGTATTCTATCATGAAATAGTAAAACATTTTGCTTATTAACTCATGTCATTATAAAAACAAAAAGATTGTGCATTACATTGTCATTTTACAGATAAACTAAGTCCAAGAGAGTTTTAATAATTTCCTATTGGTTAGACAGCAACAATGTTTGTAAATCAGATTACAAATAGAGCTGTATCAATTTCCTACTACTGCTGTAAACATTACTAAAAATTATGGGGATTAAAATAATAAATCCTCATTTATCCATAGTTCCAGAAGCTAGAAATCTGGCATCAAGGAGTGAGTAGAGTTGCACTTGCCCTGGAGGCTTTGGGGAAGAATTTGTTTTAGCTTCTTTTTGATTTTTGTAATCATCAGCATGTTTTCAACTGTGTATTTTCAGTTTCTGCTTTGTCTTCATGTGACCTTTTCTTTGCTTGTCTATGTCTGCTTGCCTATTTCTTATGATGAAACATGTCTTTGGACTTACAGCCTACCCAGATAATCCAAGATGATTGCATTTTAAAATTCTTAATTTGAGAGCAGATGCTAAGAACCTTTTTTTCTACTATGGTCATATTCACTGCTCTTGAGCACATCTTTTTAAGAATCATCATTCCGACCCTTACACCACGCTTTTTGACTGCAATGTCTTTGCTATCAGTCTCTAAATGTAAGCAAATGCACTGAAAACTGGAGCGGGAAACTTCTCCTTAGGACAGAGCCATAAAGAAGACCTAGGAATGGCTCCAAAGAAAGGAGTTTGAAATCTGGCTTTACTACATCTATGGTTAAGTGTTCATTGAGCTAAAGGAAAGTCATCTAGTAAAACTTCCTTTCAGTTTGCCATTTGCGATATCATGCTTTCTATCATATCATTTAGTGAAGATTTAAGACATTTCATAGAATAATAAAGTGCTATGTTTTTCTAGGGTGGTAAAATATATTTGTGCTCCTTTACTGCCTGGAAAAACAAAAACATGACAAAAATGAGAAAATAAAGAAAAATTCAGCTCTAGATGAGAATTAGAATTTCAACAAGAGTAGGAGTCAAAATGTTCCTAAATGCACTAGTTGACTATACAGATGACAATTTATTTTGTAAAATGATCTTTAGGAAGAAAGATAAAAGACAATTACGTCTGAAAAAGAAAAATATTTTTGATAGGAACTTCATAAGAAATAACTTCAGCATGGTACAATATGTAGTTGTAGCGTACAGGAAGACCCTCCCAGTTAGGAAGAGAACTTCATAGAGGTCTACCTTGTTTGTTATTAGACGGTTTTGAAGTAGAGACACCACAGTACAAAATCATATTTGTGACAATAAAATTTTATATTATGGTATTACTATTCCCACGACAGAAAGTGTTCAAGTGTCCATGCAAAAAAGACAAACAAAAGTAACAGAAATCTTAAAGTAGCATATTGTAGACATAAGAGTTTACATAATCCATGAATCTATGATGGCTCTTCATATATGATAGTGTCATTGCAGAAAGAATGTGTTATTAGAAGACTACTATTTACAATCAATGAGTGCATTTAAAATGAAACCTCCAAATACCAAATATGTATATATATATATATATATATATATATATATATATATATAATCAGCAAACGGGAGTAATAAGCAACCTCAGGGTAGAAACAGGAATCAAAATATGTTAAATATGTTAAATGATTTCTGAAAATATCTTGGCATTCTTCAGTGAATCCCATGTTCACATTTCCACCATGGTATATACATGGGGCTGATCACTTCTAATTGTATCTCTCACTGGAAATGCCCCAACTGATCCTCAAAAGTAGAAAGATCAAATAAATGTCGTCAAATAGAAATTGAACTACTGTAATAGAACAGCACTGTCACAAGTGCTCATGGATGAGGCTTGACAACATAGGAGGCAAAATAAACAAGTCACAAAAGAATACACGGAGTGTGATTTTATTTATATGTATCCCAACTATGGGAAAATGCCGCTATGTCTTTTTAGGATGGTTATATAAAGACAGAATCACAAAAAAAGCAGTGAATCCAAATGATTTTAAAGCAAATATCCAAATAGTAACCCTGAGTAACTGAGAAGAAGAGTAAAATAACTGGGTTAGGCATCTGTGGCTTCCAAGGTACTGGAAAAATTACTGCATTTCTAAGAATTTGTAGTACCATTCATGTGCTTTATTTCATGTTAACTTACCTGCTCATTTGTTTTTTAATTAGAGAAATACAGTCACATTGTAACAGTAGGATTTTAGAATTGAACACGTCTTTAACTTAAAATAGTAATTAATTTAAATGAGACTCAGTGATTCGCCTAATGTTGATTAAGGAAACTAGACCCTTACCAGAATTGTGCCTTGTATTTTAAAAAGTGGGAATTTTTATTAATTTTACACATCACAAATAATATTTTGATATTCATTTCTATAAATGTAAACTACACAGCTTAAAAAATTTTTAAAAATTACTTAGGGTTGAAGAGTTTTTAGTCTTGTTCTTCTTTTACTTTGGTGAAATTTATGTACTCAATGGTGGTCTTATCCTATGCAAAATGAAAGAAAAAAATGTTCTCCTTTTCCACCAGAGTTTAAAGGAAATCAAATCAAATCAACTTGTACTATAACCAGCAGGACATTTTTTTCATGAGAGTACATATTCGAGGAAATGAATGAAAGTTCCTGGAATTTTATAAGGTGTGATTCAGATTCAGGAAAATTATTTAAATAACTCTTAAACTACTTAAGTCTTGCTAAGCATGGCATATTTCACAAAAACCTTTCAATATTACAATTCTAACATCATACCTGTTAGCATGATTAGATTTTACTTCATCATTCTAGAATTTGCTTTCTGTGGTATGTCTGGTTATGTGTTTGACAAGATTTTTTTGGCAGCATGTAGAAAGTTTAATAGCCAAGCGTGTGGGAAAGTGAGAGATTTTCCATCTGTTAATTGAGGAAAGCCAAGAGGAGGAAACGCCATTGCGCAATTCTAGAACAGCGTGGATTACGTAGAATATTTCAAAATGTGGCTCTCATCCTATTTGATGTTAAAGATCAGTGTATTTAATTCTATTTTTTTCTTTTTAAAATGTTCTCTTTTATAATAGCTTTATTCAGATCAGTTTATCACTGTTGCAGAGATGAGAGGAGAGATGAGAGATGATGCAGAGATGAGAGGAAAAGGAGAATTAAATAATTTATGTTCATAATATGAACATTGCCCTGCATACAAAACACATGGAATGAAAAGCAAGGGATAAGGATGAATTTGAGGGAAGGGGAGTAGATGACCAGAGTAGGACAGAAGAGTCAAAGTTGATGGGCATGGAATTCTCAATTTCTTGTCTTTGGTTGTCCAGTAAGAAAAAGCTAAGGTCTACTCTAAAAGTAAAAAATGCTTTAAAATGTAGTCACTTTTGCCATGATACACTTAGTTTAAAGAAGCTGCAAGCTAAAATGGACGCCATTTAAAGGAAGATAAGTTTGACTCTGTATTTGGAAGCAAAGGAGAAGCATTCCACAATCCCAGTGTGTGTGTGTGTGTGTGTGTGTGTGTGTGTGTCTCAAGTTATAAATCACTGAGTTTCCATTCCCTGTGCAATTTAACACCCAATACTTCTGTTTAGTCTTATAAGTAGATACTTCCTTAGCACAAAATAAATAGAAATTAACTTTATGGTTCAAATTGAGAAATTATTGGAAGAAATGAGTCTCAACTGTAATTTTAGAAAATAATCTTTGAATCCCAGTCTAAAAGCAATATTCAAAATGCACAATTTTAGTATTTCCAATATGGCATTGTTTCAGAACAAATTCCATGATCAACTGGCAAAAGTGATGAAGAGGTTGAGAAAGACGGGAGAACTTATAAAAAATTATGTTCAAGACAATATTGACAAAACAAGAGACGATTCAGACCATTCATTTGACAATTGCAATGCTTCTAACGTAGCAAAAAACCACAAGAAATGAGTGTTTTGAAAAGTTGTTTAAAATAGAAGAAAACATTTAGAGATACTTATTGAAAGGTATCAAATCCAAAAGATGTAACACTTAAAGAAAATATTTCAAGTTAAAAGAATAGAGGACATACAGAAGGACGGAAATAATCAGGGTAAGATACAAACCAAGGGTTTGAATCTTAATTTTGCCTGATTGAACTGGATAAGACATTTCCTTTCCCATTTCCCATTCCCTTTTCCCATTTCTATTGTATAGTTCATTTTGTTTTTACTTACAAGATCCCATCTCTGACTTAAGTCTAAATAACTTCTGGTAGAATCATTGCCTCCTACAGAGTATATTTGAGGATGAGGAAAATTCTCGGTGGATAATTTCCATTTAGGCTGTGAAAGAATTTGAAAGCATTTTTCCCTGCCCTATCACAGCCAATGACAGTCAGATAAAATAAGAAGCCACAAGGTAAACTCCCCAGAGACTTTGCAAATTGAGAAAGCTAACTTATGAACCTGAAATGGAAAGGGGCATTATTCTGGCTCAAAAGAAGTGATGTACGTGAATTTGACACAAAATGCTGGATGCTATTATTTGAAAATTAAGGCACACTATGTTTTCTCTTTGAAACTTAACATTGGTGCATAATTTATGACAAAGTAAAATAAATTATGAGTAGTTACTAGGGATTTGAGTCAGAGACATGGGAACAGGTAGGAAAATTCAAAAGTACTGCCTTTATTTCACTGATGTTAGTTTCCTTTACAGGACACTGGTCATTTAAATGCATTCCATCCAAGAGATATAAAAGTGGATTAATGTTGGGATTATCAAAGACATTCAATTCAGAAAAATCACAAGGTAGTTTGGTAACTACTTGTACTATTCACTGATATTTTTAGAAATGTTAGTAGAAATGTGCTCCTTGTAATCATCAGCTACTACGAGATTATAATTCAGCTTCAATTCACTATGTGAATATCTTTTTTTCCTAATGTGCTGTTAACTCCATTATTTTCTTAACCTCCATTTAACATGTAAAAATATGAGATTTTATTCTATACTAACCTAAATGTGACATGCACTGGTACTCTTTTATGATTCTATGAACATTTATAAATCCTTTAGTGACATATCAAAAACTTTAAACAATATCATCCAAAAATCTTAGTAACGTGTTAATACTACAAATTTTAGCACTGGTTTCCAAGTGGTGAATTTGTTCAGTTCATTTTGATAAAAAAAAATCTAGTATACTTTTCTTACTATCTTTCATAGATCTTAAAAATGTCAACACGTTCTGTTACATACAGGTCATTATCCAACAAACATTCATTCACCACTTTTAAATTTCAGGAAGATATGTCTTACCAGAGTTTGAAATAATGGTAGAGTTAGGTAGATCCACAGCTGGAGGTAAGCAACTTGGTTTTCCTAGTTCTCTCGTTTGATTACCATACAAATAGGCAGAATCCTATTTTTCCTCTTTACCTTCAAGGAGAAGAAGTTGGAAGCAATTCACAGCAGGGAGTAAAACTGTAGGCAAGGAGCATGCCATCTGGTAGGAATATGCTGGAAAATCTTCAGGCTTCTCATTTCAACAAAAGTAAAAGCAAAAGTCTATTAATTCAGCTTCTAGGCTGGCTGAGAAATAAATTCCACAAGTCTCAAATTGCATCTGGTTTACTACATGTCTGGCTCTAATATGTACAATAAAAGCCAGACAATTTGGATGAAAATATTGTTTCTCTTTAAGCTTTTAGCAATCTGAGGCAACAAGAGTGTTATTCCTTTCTTAAATTCAGAGACCTTCTCTCTTACGGTTCTATGATATTGATCTGGAATGCACAGTCTGTCTGTTTGGGCTGTTCCTTGAGTGGTAAAAAGAACCCAAATTTGTTCATGAAGAGGAAAGAATAATCACAGGAGAAATGGTTCCACAAACCAATACATCCGTTAGGGAGCTCCCATGCCAAAATTACGACGACACCAGTGTTTGTATACTGCACTGGCAAATTCTCTGAATCTCTAATTTGGGTATATAACTGCCTTTGGAAGCCTTGTGCTACACAATTACTGTATAATGATGATCAAAGTCTTCATACTCTATACATACACAATCACTTCATATGTACTTTACAGCAAGAGTAATGCTAATAGCTATCTTCTCGATATCACCACATACTGTATTAAATATTCTAGGAAACAAAAATTGTATATGCTATTCCAAAATCAATATTAACACATTCAGGAAGTAGTGACTTTGGACATTGTATTGAGTGGATCGCATAGTTTTTCGTTGGTACCATCTGCCTCTGTTCTGTCTACATCTTCGTAGTGTAAGTGTAATGGAGCTGCCTTTCACATCATTATTAAAAATGTGTCTCCTTCCATGACCTATTTCCTGTTGGTACATTTTGAAGAGCACTCCCTTTCCTATTCTTGAACCTATTTCTATTTGTAATATTTAGTGCTTTGTTTTGTCTTACAGCAGAGAGATAGAACTATTCTCAACAAATATTCTCACTTTTTTCCCTCAAATGCTTTCTATGTGGATGTACATTAAATCATATCCCAAATATCTAATTATTAATATTATTATTATTTTCCATTATCAACCATACCACTGAAGCTGAAGGCTTATGTGGTATGGCTAAGTTCCCTTGGTGTCAGCGTCCTTTCTCTAGCAGTTACTCAGGTTGATATTTTAAAATCGTGGCAGATAGTTCAGTCTCTCCAGAATTTTCACTGAAAGCACAGCACAACCCAAATTTCTTTTATGAGTGCATGAAATTCTGTATTATCTTCCCTCAGATTACCTGTACCATTTTAGTTTCAGAATATACTCCTATTACCCACAGCAATTCTACTTCAAGGTCTTTCTGCCCGTCTACCTCTCCACATAATTACAGGTTGAATATTCCTTATCCAAAATTCTTGAGTTGAAAAATCTTGCAAATTTCAAATTTGTAAAAAATTTGGAATAGTTAGATATACATCATGAAACATATTTACTTGCATTACATAAATAAGGTTATTTCCACAATGAGAAATACAAACATGAAATTCATTTGAAGTCAATATATACCTTATTTTTTATTAATATACATTAAAGTACAAAATGATTATATTCATTATGGGAAGTTGGTACCTGCATGTAACACATCTTAGTTCTTTTTTTAAAATTCCCACTCTCTTCTTTCTTTCCTTTGTCTTCATCTTTTATTCCCCTTCCCTTTTGCAAAAGTTCTATCTACCTGTTTCTATAATCTATCTTTTATTTCACTGTTTAATTTATGTATACTTTGGTTTTCTGATATAAGGGAACCCATGAAATATTTAAGCTTGTGTACCTTATTTGTCTCATTTAACAGTTTATCCATATCTGAGAAGAAATGTCACTGTGTATTTTTAGTATACATGGGTTTTAAATGCAGCTTAGCACATGTGGTAAGGTATGGAATTTCCTACTTGTGGTACCACGTGCACACTAAACACATTTACTACCTTGCAGCACTGCATCTTTGGATTTCCAGATTAGGGATGCATTGTGTGCACCCCATGAAGTACTTCCTACTTCCTGGCTTTTCTCTCATCATAACTGGATCCATTTATATTTCATGTTTCAGATGTAAAGCCATTTACCAGTGAAAGGTACCTCTCGGTTATTATATATTAAATGATGTCATTTTAATTCCTACCCATTGCTATTCTTTATTTGCTGATTTGTGTGTTTATATTCTTATTTTCATTAATGCAGTATCAACTGGAGTAAGTAAAGGATTTTTTTTAACAAATCCATTCTTACTAACTTGAAAGGGATCTGGAACATTTCGCCTATTCCGTAACTATTCGTTACATGAAGAATGAGTGGATTGCAGTGGTCAATATCTATACTAAGAATTGTGTTTCTGAAGAAGTATGGTTCTCACTGTCCAGAGATTCTCTGTAAAATAGATTTAAGTGTATGGAGGACTTGTTCTACAGAATGGAGAGAGATTTATCCATTTTTCACTTCAAAGTGGTAATCTTGGAATCCAACACTTCTGAAACTCTTCAATGAAATTGAAAGGGAAGCAATTCTTCCTAAGTCATTCCTGGAAGCAAATATTATTCTAGGTCCAAAACCAGAGAAAGACTCAACTGAAAAAGAGAACTATAGGCCAATCTTCATAATGAACATAGATGCAAAAATTCTCAATAAAATATTGGCAAACAGGATGCAGGAAATCATCAAGAAGATTATACACCATGACCAAGTGGGATTCATCCCAGGAATTCAGGGATGGTTCAACATATGCAAAACAATAAATGTAATTCACCATATCAATAGATCCAAAAGGAAGAACTACATTATCATCTCTATAGATGCAGAAAAAGCTTTTGATAAAGTCCAACACTCATCCATGATAAGAAACTTACAGAGAATTGGAATAGAGGGTCTTTATCTCAATATGGTAAAGGCCATCTATGACAAACCAACAGCCAGCATCATATTAAATGGTCAAAAATTGAAAGCCTTTACCTTAAAATCAGGCACAAGGATGTCCATTATCACCACTGCTATTCAACATAGTACTGGAAATGCTAACCAGAGCAATAAGACAGGAAAGAGAAATAAAAGGAGTAAAGATAGAAAAAGAGGAAGTTAAATTATCATTATTTGCAGATGACATGATACTTCACATAGAAGACCCCCAAAACTCTATTGAAAGACTCCTAGATATAATAAATAAATTCAGCAAGGTAGCTGGTACAAAGTCAATGCTAAAAAATCAATAGCATTTCTATACACTAACAACAAAAGTACTGAGAGAGAAATAAAAGAAGCTACACTCTTTACACTAGCATCCAAAAAAATGAAATTCTTAAGAATTAATCTCACGAAAGAAGTAAAAGAGCTATACAGCGAAAATTATAATACCCTGAAAAAGGAAATTGGAGAGGACCTCAGAAAATGGAAAGACATTCCCTGTTCATGGATAGGAAGAACAAACATTGTAAAAATGGCCATTGTCCAAAAATTACTATACATATAAAACACAATCCCAATGAAAATGCCACTAACATACCTCATAGATCTAGAGAAATCACTCCTAAAATTCTTCTGGAACCAGAAGAGACCTAAAATAGCAAAGGCAATTCTAAGCAACAAAGGCAAGGGAGGAGGCATCACAATCCCTGACTTGAAATTATACTACAAAGCTACAGTAATAAAGTCAGTATGGTACTGGAATAAAAACAGACCAGAGGATCAGTGGAATAGATTGGAAGATACAACCACAACAACAAACTCACTCAAGCAAATTTATCTTTGATAAAGGGGCCAAACATGCTTGTTGGAAGAACGACAGTCTCTTTAACAAATAGTGCTGGAAAAATTGGCTGTCCTTATGCAGAAGACTAAAACTAGAGTCATGTCTATCACCATACACTAAACTAAAATCTAAATGGATCAAAGATCTAAATATTAAAACAGAAACACTAAAACTGCTGGAAGACAAAGTAGGTAAAAACCTCAAAGATATAGGGGTAGGAAGAGAATTCATGAACAAGAACCAAACTAAATGGGAAATACTTCCCAGAATCAATAACTGGGACCACATGTTATTAAAGAGTTTCTGCATGTTAAAAGAGGTTTCCAGCAGAGTGAAAAGAAAACCCACAAATTGGGAAAAAATCTTCATGGACAGTTCCTCAGACAAAAGACTTCTGTCTAGAACTTATAAAGAATTTTAAAAAAATCAGACCCTCGGAATTCAAAGACCCAATCCAAAAATGGGCATCTGAAATGAATACACAGTTCTCAGATGAAGAAATACAAATGGCAAATAAATACATGAAGAAATGTTCATCATCATTAGTCATGAGAGAAATGCAAATTAAAACCACACTGAGATTCCATCTCACTGCAGAAAGAAGCCAGGATAGAAAACACTACCAACAACAAGTGTTGGAGAGGCTGTGAGGAAAAAGGAACTCTTCTGCACTGTTGTTGGGAGAGTAGACTGGTGCAACCACTTGTGGAGGTCAGTCTGGAGATTCCTCAAAAAGCTGGGTTTGGAAGTCCCATTTGACCCAGCTATTCCACTTCTGGGCATGTTCCCAGAAGAACTGAAAACATCATACCACACTGATATATGTGCACCCATGTTTATAGCAGCACAATTTGTAATAGCCAGATCCTGGAAACAACCTAAGTGCCCATTAACAGAGGAATGGATAAAAAAGTTGTGGCATTTTTATACAATGGAGTACTACTCAGCTATAAAGAATGATCACATTGAGATATTTATAAATAAATGGACATGACGAGACCATTCTCTTAAGCGAAATAAACCAAACTCACAAGTGTAAATACCGTATAGTCTCCCTAGTATGAGAGTTGATAAGAGTATATAAGATTTTATGGTAAGCATGAGTCCCCATCTCATAGCTTTGAAGCCTTTCAATGTTTTCAATCATCAGTTGGAATAGTTTTATTCTGTTTTGTTTGACTATATCATGCCTGATGATATGAACAGCTGTTTTGTAGAAAACAAAACTATGACAGCTATTGCTGATTTAATATCATCCTTCTTAGAAGTCCTACCATGCTTCTATTCTTCTACTACCATTGGTTTTATCTATCACATTGCGTCTATCACATTCTTCTACTACCATTGTGTCTATCTATCACATTGGGATTTTAATATGTGTGATAGTTTAAACAAAATTTTTCTATCAAAAATGAGATATTATAGTACCCATTGATCATTTTTGTTATTCGGTTTAGAAAGCCCTGTAATTCTTTCACTCTTTGCATGGCTTTATACTATTGTGTTATGTTTGATATTATTGTATTTGAAACTATGCTCAACTATAGCAGAGTAAGAGATATTGTGATAGCTACTGTTGATGTCCGGTTGTCTTAATGTAAAGTACTGTGCTGCCTATGTTGTCCTGTTCTGATCTGCTCTGTACTGCCCTCTTTTGTTTTATTCTCTCTAAAATAAAATTTAAAAAATTAAAAAAAAAACAAAGTAGTAATCTTAATGATCCCTATATTGAGGCACTGTCTTTTTCCTTTTCTTTTCAATGACTTCTGTTCCCTGTGCTACACTGCAGATTCTGTGGCCCATCAAGCACTGTGCATCGTCTCATTTCTGCTCACCTCTTATGAGTACCAGAAATGAGAATAAACATTTAGAATTTTTGTCGGAATTTAGCATCTTTGTAATTTCAAACTTGTGACCATTTTTGTAATTATTTTGTTCACTTTTTAAAGAGTTTCCATTTGACACATTATAGGGGAATGAAAGCCAGATTTTCATCTAAAGTGCACAGAGTAGCTTCTGTGGAGACTTAAGTTGAGATGAACCCCAGAAAATTTTCATGAAGCCCGGTGCTAGCTAACAGTTGTGAAGGTCAGAGTACATTGATAATTAGCTAGCATAAGATTTCTCAAACTTAAGAGCAAAGAACTCTGTTAAGGGAAAGCAAAAGCCCTACAACTCTAGCATGTTCTTACGTTAATACTGGAGAAAAGTACATAAATTCCTCATGTGTATAAAAATATGCACGTGTAGAATCAAAACACCTTAAAATCAAATTGCAAAAGTAATAAAAATATGTTTAATTAACATTCATGCATAGTAATATGTTTCACTGAAATTAAATTGATAACGTTTCAGGAATATAAAATCAACTGCTAAAATGCAGGCTTTGACAGGTACAGAAATTTGCAGAACAGAGATCAGTATACATTTTCTGTAAAGGGCAAAATATCAAGTAGACTGGATTTGTTGATCAGATGCTCTCTTTTGCAACTTATGATGTGAAGACAGTCACAGTCACACCACAATGAATGGATGGGATTGTGGTCAACAGAACATTATTTATGTAGTTAGTATCACGCCACATTTGGTTTGCCCTGGTTCTTGAGTATATTGGGGAGTGCAAATCACCTGAGGGATGTGATCATATCTTATCCCTGCTAATACTGTGATATTTGGGGGAGGCTCTGGGTTTGAAGTAATGGCAAACAGCAAACACAAAATCAGATTATAGTAGTAAGGTCTTTGGACAAGGAATTGGCATCCAGTTTAAAGGACATAAAGGAAAAGTAGGAGTACTAGAAAGAAACCTGAATTAACAGATATACAATAAAAAGAAGTATTTAGGTAGTACCAGGGGCTGTTCTTTGTTATATCTGGCTGAAATTTTATCACCAGACCATAGTGAAGACAAACTAAAAGCCTGCATTATACTTAACATAGCCTCAGTAATGAAAGCAAATGATACTGATTGGCGTATTTTGAGTCAGGCCAGTCCGATTTGGGCGGCTAACTCAGATTGCCAGACTCCACTGCCTGTGCTCTTCATCAGCAGCACTGAGAGTTTCATTTTATCCATATCAAATTTGAAATGTCCCTCTGGAGTTTCTGAAAGAGCTCTTGGCTGTAGCAATGAGTGGGGAGCCAGGAGCCCAGATAGTCTGCCCTCCGTGTGTGTGGGGTCTAAACCCACGGATTCAGCTAATCATGGGAAAAAATTTATGTGTATTGAACAAATGCAGACATTTTACCTTGTCATTAATCCCTTAACAATACAATATGTCAAATATTTATATTGCATTTACATTGAACTAGGTATTAAAAGCAATCTGGGAACACTTAAAATATGAGAGAGACATGCAGAGTTTATGTTCACATACTATGCTATCTTATAAAAAAGAATTAAGCATCCATGGATTTTGGTATCTGTTGGGGTCCTGGAACCAATCCCTTATAGATACCAAAGGACAATTGTAGGGGGTAAAATGAGCATGAGTTCATGCAGGAAAATGTTGTAGGTTTTCTTCAAGGGTTCAAAATAAACCATTGAACTCTTAACACTGATACATTAACAGAATCCAGGAACAAGTTCTGGTGTCACCTAATTTTACTCTATGTATCACAGAGAATTTAAAAAAACCACCCAAGACTAGAATACTTGGAAAGCCATGTAATTTATAGAAGATGCAAAATAAATAAAGATTGTCTGAATTTTTGTGGAGAGGAATGACTGTTACCACTGAAGCCCACGGGATACTGCAGATCCAGTTAGGTATTAAAGACTCCTACTAATGTAAAATGAGGAAATTCAAGGCTTGTGCCAAGGACATTTTCTTTAAAAAAATTCACTTTACAAAAATTCTATCTGCATTAGGGGACATAATCTTGGAAAGTCTGTATTTCTGTCATATAATTAGCACCTCAGGTTATATTTATTTAATCTCTTGAAAGTCAGAAGAAGCACAGCTCTATCTGGTAATGCCTTGATGAATAATACTCCTAATGGAGTTATAAATTGAAACTAATTGGTTTATGTGATTGTTATTAAGTCTAATTTAAGTTAGTTAATGGAATTTTGTTAGGCAAGGGAATAGAGCTGATCTTTGCACCTGATATTTTTACTTTTGAAATAAGTTGTTGTATTACCCTTTTGGAATCATAGATATAAATAAACATGATGTGATACTCTTAAGTCAAAGGTTAATTTTGAAGAAATGTAGCAAGAAAAAGTTAATAATACACCTAATATGTTAGTGTTACCATCTGCAGGGTTTCCATACCCTCTCTTTGTTTTCAGCAGCTTTCATATAAGACCAAGGCACTGAGGTCAGTGTGACAGGTTTGTGGAGACCAAACTCATTCTGCAGGGGCTTAAAAAGACTTCCAGGTAATCTAATGAAATAAATGATCTCTTACAAGAATCAAGTTCAGCAGGAGTGTTAATAAACCTATGTAAGTAAATAAAACATACAATTTAAGGAGTCTTCTACATTATTTGATTGTTTCTTAACTGGCCTGCAAAATACAGCCTAACTGAATTTGGAAATCCATATTCATATATGTGCTCCACAATTGGATAATGTGTTTAACCTGTGTGCAACGCAGTTCTCTCACATTTTCCATTTAATGAATCTGTAATATTTAAACAAAGAACAATACGCTTCTACTCATACTCCATATTTTTAGTGTGTGATTTGATTTTATAAATGCCAACGAGGGTTTGAAACATTTGGAATGGTAATGGAGCCCACTTACCACTGTCTGCCATCTCATGTTTGGCTCTTTACTACTTTGCAGCCTCTTTCAGGAAAACAAGGAGAAAGGAAACCTAAATGGAAAATGAGAGCCCTGCCATCTCTTAATTAGCTTCTGGATAAGTCTGTTTCCAAAGTAGCTCTCCCCAAAATCATAAATTCCAGCTTCAAGATGTACTGAGTTCAGCCAGATGGACTTGACTATGTCTGCACATGTCAGGCACATCATTTTCACTTGGGTGCATGAATTTTCATGTAAGAACATCATCCACAGAAAACACGGACCACAAAGAGTAAAGTCTGTTCATGCCCAGTGCTGATGCTCTTTATAGTGTCTTGGCTTCCCTCACTCTTTAAGAATTGATGAGTTACTCTAAAGCCATCCTGCAGACTAGATTTTATAACCATTTGGGTAGAAGCATTAAATGATTTCACTTCCCTGGACTTTATAACCACTCTCTAACAACTTTACACAGCATTTATCTCACAAATTTCCATGCTAAAAGAAACATAAGAAATATATTATAGACAAGGCCCCTAGTTGTTTAAGTGTCTGTAGCAAATCATACTGTTAGAAGTTATTAAAAAACCAAGTTGCTTGATTTTAAAGCCAATGAAGGGAAATGTAACTAATATGTATTACACATACACACTTCGTCTTTGTAGACTGTTTCTGTATATTAACTTATTCAGTGTTTACCATAGCTAAACTGTGACTGCTATGTAGTATTATTCTTATTTACAGATAAGGACTCTCATAGTCCCAAAGGCTAACACTTAGCTAAGATTATTCAGTTAATAATGAAATTCTGAGATTAAATCAATGTTCTTTTCAACACACTATGTTATCCACCAGATGATGGAGAAAAGAACTTGCCCTTCTATACTGGGGAAGAATTTGAAAATGATCTACTCAGTTGATACACTGAGTCATGAGGGAAAAGGAGCCGATTTTTCACTGTTTTACTTACTAAAGTAGAATTCCTGAAATGAAAACACTTATGGAATATGATGCTTAATATAATTGAATTTTCTTAATTTCTAAGACTTAGCCTTGTGGTTTCTATTCATTTTGACAATCTGGCTAGACCAATGCAGTGATTCCTTTGCCTTACTAATCCTGGCAGTATTTTGATTTCCAAAACTTCTGGTAAACTTAATGATTGCAATCTTGTCTGAAGAATACAGAAATAGTGTTGGGTATTTATTGATCTCTCCTAAGTCCAAGGTCTCACATATGATACATATTTAATATTAGACTTCAAGTGCCAAAATTATTTTAGGACACTCTTAGAAAGTCATGCATTTCTTTTCTCTAAAAGAAGGGAAATTCTCAGACAGAAGAAGTCATCCAAATTCAAAACATTTAATATACAAACTATTACTATATGCTAAGTACTAAATTATAAACCAAACAACCTTCAGTGCATTGCCACTTCTAAAAGCTTCTGTGGTTTCACGTTGCTTACTGTATAAAGCATAAGAACTACACAAGAGGTTTCACAAATTCCAATCAATATATTCTTCTATTACTATCTTTTCTCAGCTTTCCCCTGATGCCACCCTGACATTTTCATAACATGACTGACTATTCAGAATAACCAGCAAACCCACCTTTATGCTTTTGCTAATATTGGTCCCAGGGCTAGAATTGGTTTTTTTTTTTTTTTTTTTTTTCCCAAAACCACATTTCCGTATTTCCTTCCATCTTCATCCGGGCACTCAAAAAGTTGCTACTACAAAGATCTCTGCAGACACCCAGACATGCAGATTCGCCACTTTCTCAGATCTCCATGAACCAGGAGTGCAATTTGTTATCTCCCATTCTATTTGAATTGTTATCTCCCTTGTTTTGTTAGAATTTACGTGGCAGTAAGAGTTTATTAAAAACTCACAGCTTCACCAGTGTCTGATACTATTTGTACATATAACGCCACCCTCTGTGATTACTCAAGATTTATATTTTAATCACATTGCAAATTACCTACATAAAAAATAAAATTATACAAAATGCTTTTCACTGTCTTATTTTATGAATATATGTATATAATTGTTAATATAGTTTTTCTTACTTTCCATTGACAAGAACTGTGTATATTTGAAATGAACAGTATGTTGTATTGCATTATGTACTGTTATACAATTTCTTTTCCTCAGTTTTTCTTAAATATTGCCTTTCAGAATTGAAAGTCTCTGCCTGGTTACGTCTTGCGTGGATAATTTTGCCTTTTCTTTCCAAGTGCTTAAATAAACTTGTATTTCTGCTTCATGTTCAGTAATGAAAACGTCATCTAGATTGGTACTTCTTTTTTATGGCATATTTTACTAAAATATTGTCAATTGTTATTTTTTTTGAAAAAACAAAATTTCATTACAAAACATAAGAGAATAACAATAGTTAATACACTGTATGCACTTACCTTCAAAATAGTAACTCAGAGTACAAAATGTAAACAAAAAGTTTTGTACAAAAATAAAGATAATAAAAAACTTTCTGTTCAATGAACTAAGATTAACTAGTAGTATAAGTGAAAAATATTAGCATACATTAAAATATTTTTGAAATAACAGAATTCTTAAAACATTGCAAATTTCATTTTATATTTATTTCAAGAAAATATTCTTTTATCAAAAGTTAGACAATGTACACTATTTCTTTGCTTCTTGTAAATATATTTTCTCTCCTTCAATTATATCAATTTTACCAGTCATATAATTGGTTAAATCCTTTGGCTTTTTTTGTTTGCACTATTTCTATTTGTTTTGGCTTCTTTTCATTTGGCAATTTTATTTTTTAGCTGACTGCATGTAGTTCCTTGCAGATTCTAGTTTATATATCAATTTGCTAATGATTTTTTTCTAGTTTTTAATACACTTTTTCACCTTTTGTTGTTAGTTTATCTTCATGATTTGGACTGTAGTTTATATTTCTGACTTTGAAACTGGTTTATTGGGTTCATTATTATATTTGTTGAAGAGTGAAACACTAAGGAAAATTTCCCCCATCATTTTGTTTATTGTTCCTTTGATAGTTTGTCTTTGAAACACTATATTATTCTTTTTTTGTCTTTTTTTTAGTAAGATTTTATATTGTCTAAGCCATTTGCTTTTGCAATTTTTGCTTACTCCTGGGCAACTCTGTGTAAATCTTTATAATCTTTGCTATACTGCAGGTGATTTCATAAACATTGAGGTGTTTTCATGCTTATTCAAGGTCTAGTTTGTTTTTTGAAGTAAAGAATGATCTGTCATTTTGTTTTATCCTTGCAGTGTTTACTTAGGTATCTTTATTCTGGTTTATCTTTCCACATTGTAAAGTCTAATCCATTCTCATGGGATAATGTTTTGAATGTCTCCAAAAGTCGATGTGTTGAAAACTTACTCTCTTAAATTCATGTGTTGATGTCATTTGGAAGTGGAAACTTCAGAGTGATTTAGATACAATCATGAAATTTAGATCCCCAAAATGCGCTTAGTGGCTGTATGAGAAGTGGGCAAAAGACCTGGTAACATGAGTTCCCTGAATCTTACCATGTGATGACCTCTACTATGCTATGCTAGACTAAAAGCATCCTTTCTAGATGACAGCACCTTAATAATGGATCTCCCAAGCTTCCTCAATGTAAGAGATGAATTTCTAGGCTTAAGGTTACGATATTCTATTGCAGCAACACTAAAGCACAAGTTACCATTGCAGTGTGGAGAGTTCTTCCATGTCACTCATTCTGCAGCCTTGGGTTTATACATCTAACATGGATTTCTACCAACTATAATCACTAATTACTAGGCGTGGAGATGCTGGTGAAGTCTCAGAATCCATCAGTTTACCAGTAAAATCAAGAGCTACGCTGAGATGTAGAGACACAATTTGATTCTAGATGAAGTTTTATCTCAATCCGTGATCTGGTAATTTATGCAGCATGAGAGGATTTTCTTTTTCATGTTTGGTTAAGAATTGAAACTTTAGCCAGGGATTTAGCTCAGTGGTGTAAAGGGCCTGCCTTGCAAGTGCCAGGTCATGAGTTCTATCCCTGGTACAAAAAATAAAAGAAAAGAAAAGAATTGAAACTTTTTCATTTTTAACATATAAATCAATTTAGCAACAGCTTTATTCTAATTTTTTATCCTAATTTTTTTTTCTTTTTTGTACAAGGGATTGAACTCATTACCTCTCACACTTGCCAAGCAGGGGCTCAAGCCGCTGAGCTAAATCCCTGGCCCCATCCTGAAATTCTTGCTCATCTCTTTTCAAATTATCCTTCAGTTGCCTTCGTAAAGATCCACTCTGACATTTTATAAAAAAAATTATTTTTAACAATCTTCAACTATAATTTTAAAACCAGTGTTGGTCAACATAAATGATCTTGCCACAGAAAGTTTCATGAAATGAGTCTTTCTTTTACCAGTGTTATCACTGACACCTTGCATGATCTTAGGGACTTTTATAATGGAGAGGTTAGAGACAGCTGCTGGCCAGAAGTGTGCAATGTTGCTGAGGAGAAATAAATGACAAATCTTAAGAAATGTGGTCACATCTGTAAGATATCAAAATTGCTACAAAAGAGGTAGTAAAAAAGAAAATGATATAAATGCATAATAAATAATATAAATATTATAGATACATATCTATATATCTATGTATGTACTACATATATATATATATTTATATACGTACTACTAGAACTGAACTCAGGAACTTTACAACCTAAGCTATATCCTCAGTCCTTTTTCTTTCCTTCCCTTCTTTAATTTATTCCACTCAACTTTCTTTTTCTCTTTCTTTTCTAAACAACAGTGACTCTTCCTGTAGGGGGCTGGGATTGTGACTCCTGGCTTCCTCAGAGTGGTAGAGACCTATGTAGAATATTAGTCCTTAGGATGTGCGTGTATTTTCTTGACCTTTTGTCTTGAGGCCTGGCCAACAACGGGAGGTGTCTATCTCCCCACAGTTACAGGGTATCTGGCCTCCTGCATTGCCTCCTTTGAGCATCCAGCCCTGTCTGACTGCCTAGAATATTCCTATCTAACTCAGTTACCTGTAACCCTCCCTTCCTCCCTTCTTTCCTTCCTTCTTTCCTTCCTTCTTTCCTTCCTTCCTTCCTTCCTTCCTTCCTTCCTTCCTTCCTTCCTTCCTTCCTTCCTTCTTTTTCTTCTGTTTTAAGACAAGATCTCACTAAGTCACAAAATTGTCCAGGCTGAGGTTGAAGTTAGGATTCTCCTGTTTCAGCTTCCCAGAGTACAGGATTTACAGATATGCACCCCTCACGCAGCCTGATATTTGAGAGAGTACAAAAGGCATGAAGGCTCGATTAGATACTTCTCACAAATGAAAAATTTGTGATAGGAATTTTGCATGTTTGTGGAAGATGAGAAATCTGAACAGGATCTTAGAAGAGTGGTAGGACATGAAATTTGCAGATAGGAAGAAACAGTACTGGTAGGCATGGGTGATTATGAGAGCAGGAGAAAGGAGGGAAACCAGTGGAGATGTGTGTGTCAGCAAAATTTTTAGTTTGGCTCTTGTTTGATTTCTAAGAACATAGGATATTTGCAAGTTTTGTTATAAAAGTAGACTGAAAGTATGGAGACAATGAGTGACTCTAATCTTTATCCTTAAAAATTGCCCCACAGACTGAAGATGCCACCCTGGTCACCTTCCGGGTCTCCACTGAAACATTTAAACTGCTTTGCTTTTGTTTAGAAAAATAAGCTTTACCAGCAGGACAACCTCATTCCACTGACTTCAGATTCTAGCAGGCCAACATTAGTAACAAGAGATTAGAGGTGTGAACTCCCTCAATTTATGTTAACAAGGTGCTAAATGGGAAGGCCAATTATGGCTACTCCTGATTTCCTGCCTACTGAATAGCCAGTGACCGGCTTGATCAGGGCATGGTCCTTGTTCAGTGGTATTTATAGTATTCTCAGTTCATACTTATTGAATTCCTGAAAGTATGGGTCGGAGATTCCTCGGGGTATTGAGGAATTTTGTGGGCTCACTATAAATGCCCCAGATGCTTTCCAGAACACCTGGCAATAAATTCCAGCTTCTTTAACTTCCCCCCTTTTTTTTTTTCTGGTGCAAGGTTATTAAATATGAAATACTGCATGCTGAAATTCACATAAAGCAGCCTAATTAGTAAGAGGAGGAAGTGAGAGTGAGGGCACACATGGTCAGGAAGGATTATAGCCAGGCTGTGGAGAGGGATCTATGATCACAAAAACACAGGGAACTCGGTCCCCCTCAGTATCCTTCCTGGCATTACAGCCCTTTCTGCTGACATACTTGTCCTATTCAGGGTTTTTTTTTTTCTGCTCAGAAGTATTGCAAGTTTTTCTCTCTTTCAATCTTTTTTTTTTTTTTTTTTTTTGCACAGTAGCTTTAGATTCACAGCAAAGTCGGGAAGATGTAGCATGGAATCATGTCATGTGCCTTTCCTCCAAATGCTGACTTATAAAAAAATACCAGGACACAGGCTCAATTTGCCACAGGAAAGAAGGGGTCTGTTTTGTGTCTCTTCCTTTTTCTCCTACTACCTTCTCTACTTCATCAAAATATGCTGCTAGTTAAGTACTCAAAAATTCTGATAGAATAAAGTTACCAGAATGATACTCGGCTCAGGTTTATATATACTGTGCCGTGTCCCTGCAAGCTACCAAAGCAAATTCAGTGAATCTCTTCTGGTACAGAGTACTCATCACTAGTGCTCAGAGCAGTGAGCAGAGTGAGTCAGAATTTAAATTCTCTACACCAGTGACTTTCTCATAGTGAGAACTGATATGCATTCTGTTGCCATTCTCTGGTAACTTCTCGTTGCTTTCTGTGCAGGAGAAGTAATATCTTTTGCTAAGTCATGGCTGAGCCCTTTATAATAAAAGACAGGTTAAGGAAAGAAAGCATACAAATCTATTTAATACAGTTTTTATGTGACATGGGGCCTTCAGAATTGAACACCATAAAGGAGCAGGGGGAAACTTTTATTATGGACAACTGTGTAGAATTATGACTGAAGAAGAACAAACTGGGTGTAATTTAGCAAAAGGTGCTTAGATTCTTGTCAGTGTCTCCGTGTGTCTTTCCTTCCCTTTGGGTATTGAGAGGATCTGTGCAGAAAAGAGGGTCTTGTGACTGCTTTAGAAGATGGTCAGAAAATAGTTTATGGTCTGCTGTAGAGGAAACAGGTGTGAAGGTAGGAGTGGTCTTCCTGTTTCTATGGATTTGTTTTTCAAATGCCAAATTGTTGTAGTTTGATTCCCAATGTTTTAAGCCCTGTCACTTCTCTATCTAAAATAATCCTACACATTCTTCCAACCCCTTCCATCTCCTGAGAAGTGTTTTACAGTCAATAGGATTTTTTCCCTATCCACACAGACTTCTCAGGATGTCAGACAGCTGCTATAGAAACTGCCACAACACAGCTCGAATGCAGAGGTAATGCCCTAAAACTGTAGGGAAGACTTAGGTACACGCAAGATGATTCACAAGGGATGAGGAATTATACAAATTTCAGTTATTTTCAGTTTCATTAAAAAGGACAATGAAAGAAATAGATATAGGTCTCCATATGATTTAGGATTTCTTAGAAAATGACTGTTGATTTGATTGGGAGTGAAAAACCAGAGGAGCAATAAATAAACAGAAAGTTGACTATACTGTCAATCTTTAGTAACTTTTAAAAGTCTATCATATACTTTAGTTCTCAACATTTTACTTTCCACTACTTGCAATGGCAGTGTTACAATAATTTGCTTTGTTTTTCATCTGTGTGAATGTCAGAAAACAGGACAGTTTTGTTCAGTTTTTAACCTGAAAATCTCTCGGAAAAGCAGAAAGTATTGCACTACTGCTGACTATATTTTATTTCCGATGTTCTAACTATATACTCTTAATTAGTAATAACACCACAGAAAAGCGGTCTTTGTTAAATTGTGTCAACGTTACTTCTTTCACGGTAAACGAAGAAACTCTGTGTGCTAGGCTTTGGGTCCAGAGCACCAATTCTCACTGAAGGATGATTTCTAAAGCAGGTGATCTTTGGCACTGTATGGAAGTACATTTGTTTAACACAAGCATGATGTGTGTTACTGCAATCTATTGTATAGAGATGAGAGATGCTACTGAGCATGCCAGAGTGCATGAAAACATTCACACAACAAGAAAGAACTATGTTTCAAAAGGCAGTAGTACTAGAATTTTGCTAAACAACAAACAAACAAACAAACAAACAAACTAGACAAAATACTCATGGGGACTTACCCTTCAATGTGGCAGTGGACAAAGACCAGTAACCCAAATTAATGGCCTTTGTATGCTTTCTAAAAATAATGCCTGATATAAATCATGGGGTGACGATAAGGAAAATAAGATCAGAAAGCATTTTCTAGAAAATGTGAACCTCACGCACAGAGGTATGAAAACATCAAAAAAGGTGGATACTGGAAGGAAAGATCATGTATTTTGGTATTAGCTGTATGAGAAGCAGGTGGAGATGAGAGGGGTGATAGTGACTGGGGACCTTGGGTTTCTCTGAAAAGAATCACAGAAAAGGATGAGTTGCTCAAGAAATGCTGTGCTCAGAGTTCACAATCTGAATAGTGACCGTGGGACCAAGAGATACACAGTAGACACCAACACAGCACAGAGGGCAGAGAAACAACCAAAACAGAAAAGGAATGGAAGGACTTTCTGGACGAGTTGACATAGGTTATGTCTAAAATAAATCCTAAGAAACAGGTCACCGCAAACTCTTGGAGAAGAGAAAGCCGTAGGGAATTTATTCCAGGTCAAAAGGCAAGCACATAAAATGGCTGTCAAGAAGAATTAGAATTTTTTTTTATATTTCAAATAATGCAGCGTAAGAATCATGTATTGCAAGAGGTTAAAAAAAAAAAACAATCAAAGGTAAGGATAGAACGGAGGAAGTAGAGACCAGAAACTCATGAAGTTTCTTCAGTGTCACTGCAAAGGTAAGACTAACCCAGAGCTCCTAGGGAAGGTTGTAAATGGAGTAATCATATCAGATGAGCCTTAGGGTAATCACTCTGAGGAGACAGAGTTTAGAGAGAGGCCAGACCTGGAGTCCAGGGAGCCGCCCAGAGGATCACGGTGTGTGTATAGGGAGGGCACATAAGCGACACTATCCAGTGTCCCAGCTGGATATTCTAAATGAGAATTTTAAATGAGAATTTTAAGGCTTCTGACTTTCAAAATGTGAAGAAACTAAAATATCCATAAAGCAAATAAGTATAAATGTTTCTCTAATTATATCACCACTCTAGAACATGTAGATATACACAGGTGAGTCAGGCAGGGACAGTGACCTCCAGAAGTGGCAAGGGAGACAGAATATGTGTATATCGAATGAAACCTTGAGTCAGAAGTGCCGAATGTCATGAGAAAGGCATAGAAACCCTGCAAGGGACTAAAGAATAAGTGGAGGAGTAAGGCTCAGACAGGCCTCCCTGAGGACATCATGACACTTCATGTGAAAATAAAAGACAACAATTATGAAACACTTGGAATGAGAGAAGTGCTCCATGGACATTTTATCCATTAATCCTTAATGTTATGAACATTTATAATTTCTATTTTACAGGGTAGGAATAGCTCAAGATACTTGCTGGTGGTCACTCATCCTTGTTAAATGGGAAAAGTCAGGAATCAACTCCTGCATGGATGAAACAAATTCAGACAAATAAAGGTGAGAGGAAGAAGCTTCCCCTGTGGAAGGGAGGTTGCTATGGTCTGTGTGTAGATGTCCCCCTAAAGCTTCATGCACTTTGAGACAGGGTGTTTTGGGAGTTAACTGAATTTAGAGTTTGTCATTGAGTCATAGTGCAATGCTGGGATTAAGGGTGCTGAGATTAAGGATGGGTGATTGCTGGATCAGTCCACTAATTGGATTGGCACTGCTCTAATCCCAGCAGTCTGGATAAAATAAAAGAAGTGGAATGAGACTTGTTTTCCCCTTTGCTCTTGTTGCTTTTGTTGTCTTCTGCAGCCGCAAACTATTACCCTTCTGTCATGAGCTACCCAGCCTTGGAGCCAGATATTATGGGCTGAATCCACTACAAACTGTGAGCTAAATAAATCTTCCCCTCTTTAACCTTGGGTGTTGGGTATCATGTCTCCGGAATGAGAAAAGTAACTAAAACAAAAGCCATCACTGTAGATACAAAATTCAGATGACTTAGGTATACATAAAGACAATAAGCTACAGTTAGATAAGCAATCATCAATAAGCAGATTCTTTTCCCTTGACATGAGGGCAAACACCTAAGAATCTATCATTAAGCAGTGTCATGCCGACTAAATTGTGCTTCTAAGGTGAAGGACAGACAGCGTTCCACTGTTTCCTTCCAGCCCTCTGAGATGGTCCATCTTGAATAGTTTAGAGAATTATTTGATCACACACTTCCTAATTGGCAAAAAAGAAAAAATGAAAAGAAAAGAAAAAATAGTTAATAGTATCTTCAAAATCCCTCATTCCCTAGCTGCCAGTGGAGCATGCATGGAGCAGATGCCAAAGACAGCTTGGAAACTTCCAAAAGTGCTGGAAACCGCAATTACTATTAGTCTCTCTCTCTCTGCTGCCGCCAGGGCTGGCATCAGCAGCAGCTGTGGTGCTTGCCAATGGCTCAGGTGGCCTGCTGGAGTGACTTCTTACTTATAAAGCCATGCAGTGATTTTTATTCCCCTTCAAATTCCAAGACAAAATAGAGACCAAATATAGAGTTAAAATTCAATTGGCAAAAGTTAGAATAGATTTCAAGGCAAAGTTGTCCTTAAGAGTTTACCATACAGTTAAAACTAAAGATAAGGCAAAGATAAAAAAATTAAAATTAGCTAAATTTTGTGCAAACTGAAGACCTTTCTCTCATATGTCTGCTAAATGCCTCCTGTGCCATACGCAATGACAGGGGAAGGATGCCCTATGCCACCAGTCGGCCACACGACATCTTCACCACCACGACTCCTCTCCTCACTCCCAACCCTCTGTGAACTGCTGTACAAAACTGTGACTCACTTCTGCTTCTATCTGCTCTGCTACAGTCTTACTGTTTTTTTATTAAACCATCTCTCCTGTACCTATCTAGCCCAACTTCACTTTAGGTACATTTATTTAATATGTAACTGTGTTAATTTCTACCTGTTTTAGCTCTTTTTCGAAAGTCCGACTTGATGGCAAACTATGAAAGAACGAGAGTCAACTACCATGTGCGCTTAAATATTAACAGCTACAATATTGAATTCTTACTGTGGAGTTGTATATCTCACCAACTAGACTTTGAGTGTTCAAAAAACTGTCGCCAGGTCATTCATCACTGTGTTCTTAATCTTGGCACAGCTCTTCTAAATAGGAGATGATAAATCAACTGTTAAATAAATGAAACAAGGTCCTTCTTCAAAAAAAAGTAGCTCTGGGCCCCCGTATTTTGAGTGAAAATTTATTTTTTTCTACTAGTTAATACAATGTGGGCTATCAAGTGAATTCCAGGGCCAAGTTCTTCTAGTTCTTTGCACTTTGTTGTGTGCAAGGTAATTAAACATCGTGAAAGTGCTACTTTACCAATACTCATCTTGTGGCTTCATAGCAAGAAATCATGACTGTATGTATGGCCTCATTCCAGTGAGTACTATGTACCAAATTCAATACATATTAGCTGTGCATTTGTTATAGTTAATAAGCACATCTTGATTACTCTCAAAGTGTACTGGGCTTACCAATGTCTTTGAACTCTTTTTTCCTCTGTTCTTTTACTTGGAAAAGCAAAATATAATTCTTTAAAAGATGAAAATTGCTCTTTTCTTTTTAAACTTCAATCATAGGCACTTTGATTATCACAGTCCAGGATTTTGCATATGAATATGTACAAAGACCAGAACACAGGACTTTAATTTTGAGTAGCGCGATGTTCTTATGACCACTCAGAATAGTCAGGAATTAGCATTCAGGTAAACCCAGGTCTGGAGATGTCTCAGCATGTAACTTGTAGCCTAAAGAAGTCAGGGAAGGAAGAAGCATGGGAGGGGCATGAGGTAGCTGGTACTGACTCACACTTAGGAGCCCACTCAAGCCCTATAATCAGATCTTTGCTCCCCAGAAAGAGGGAGCACCAGGAGTTGGGGAGGTCAGTGCTCCAACCATGCAGGAAATTTTGTTTTTTTCTTTTATTCTTGTCAATGTAAATAAAATTTTTGAAATACTTGAGAGTAAACTTAGACTATTCCCTTGCTGGCCTAAATTAATTATATGAGGTTGAGGAGACACAACATTGTTTTGAATTCTAATTTCTTCTACTTACTAGCTAGCTATTTTCTACTGAAAAAAAAACTCCACTTTCTCTTTCTTTATTTGTAAGAATATTAGATTTTTAAAATTAATCACTATTTTATTTTACAATGGAGAATTTCACAGTCTATGTAATTAGATGCTAAGGAAAATGGAGATGAAAATATTTGTTTATAATCATAATTTTATAAGTAGCTTACTAAATTAAAAGTATGTCTTTTAACTCTTTTTAACCTACCTTTCCATATAAATACATTACTTATAAAAGAGTATGAGGAATTCACTGAAAATAAAAAAGTGTTATTTTCAGCATTTGGTTGTATAAAGAAATAAATAACATGAGATCTATTTAAGTATTCTACACAGCATTGTTGATTACAAACGCAACTGAAACTTTATACCCATTGACCAGTGACTTCTCATAGTTTAAAAATTCATGAATAGAAATATGTATGTAATTTTTGTCGTAATTATCCAATTAGTTAGCTACATACAGACTATGAACATATTTCTTGCTTAGCTGTTATTCATAAACTAAGTGTTGTTTAGGTTCTAATAGTGTTCTCCAATAAAATTTGTTTATCACTACTTGGGTTCTTTTGTGGCTTTATGCTGTTTCTAAGTGAATGAAATAAGAATATAGTTAATATGAAGATATTATATGTTGCAATATTGATACTGTTGATATATTAATTCACACTATGCTGATAGATATAAAAGCAGTCTTACTAATAAAAGTTAATTTGTACATACCTAAAAATAATGTACCCATTATCAGAATGATACATGTGACCATTAAAGCTAATATTTCACTTACGCAGTAAAAATTATCATTGTCTCCATTTTACAGACAAGGTTGCTGAGTTTTCAAAATCTTAACAAAATAGTCTGAAGCTCAAGTATTAAGTAGTGAATCTATTATTCAAAACCATAACTATGAGAAGTGGCTGCTCAATTGGTGTAAAGTTTCAACTGTGTTTGCACTCACCAAGGCTGAACAGAATATTTAAAATTAAATAGATCTTTTGTTATGTATTTCTTTATATAATAAAATGCATGAAGATAATACTTATAATTCTCAAAGACTTTTCTCTTAATATTTTATAAGTAATTTATTTGTAAGTAATATATTTATATGGAGAGGTAGGGTAAAAAGAGTTAAAAGACACTTTTATTAAGCTACTCATAAAATCATGTTTATAAACAAATATTTTTACTTCCTAAGTTTCCATTCCATATCAAAGGTGATAGGGCTTCAGTCTTTTGTGATTCCATATTATATAGAGCTTCATCTCAGCCAAGGAAAGTCTCTTACAAATGAATTTCTATGCTGTCACTACTTGTTGAGAAAGCTACGCAGCAGTAGAGAAATGTAGCTCTCTTCTAAGAGCAGAGGGTGTCAATGTTGTTACTGCACAGGGCTGAATTCCACCGAAAGCTCTTTAGTTTGGAAGATACAAATCTGCACATTCGAAATTTGAATACAGTATTTTGAGATGCCAACTTGATAATTAATATCTGGATTCTTACAAAAAATTGAGACTGAGGATACAGCTCTCAGGGTACTTACACAACAGAGTATGTGTGAAGCCCTGAGTTGGACAAACACCACATAAAAGTGATGTAATAAATATGTGAAGTTTTAAAATGATAAATTTGTCACAATTTGTTACATAACATTAAAAACCAGTAAGTGTGCTACAGGAAGAATCCAAGGTTTCCTGGAGAGAAGGTAGCATTGAAGGGAGGAGGAGGGAATGAGGTCCCTGGGATGTGTGTGTGAGATCAGTGCTACTCCAAATGTGAGCCTCTCCTCCCACCCAACTACCCAATTTCCACAACTACAAAAATGAAGTGTGTTACACGTTAAAGAGTTATATTTAACAAAGGGGAGTGTAAAGACAGCACAAAGTCCAGAGGAAACAAACAAATTCTTGAGAAATTTTAGTCTTTTGTTACCCATTATAAATCCAAATATTTGAAATAAAAATGAATATAACTTAAAGAAGAGCTAGAAAACCCAGTACTATAGTTAGAGACTTTAACACTCTCTTGTCAGTAATGTTTAGATCAAGCAGACAGAAAATCAATAAGTGCATAGTTGACATCACAGTACTATCCATCCAGTTGATTCAATTGACATTTATAGAATACTCCATTGAATAAGAACAGAATACACATTTCTCTTACATTCACATGGAACATACACTAAGATAAAGTACAGTCTGAGCAAAGGGGAGAGAGAGACAGAAAGAGAGAGAGAGAGATACATGAAAACACTCTCAATAGCTAAGTGTGAAACAATTTAATTTACGGAATAAATTAGTAAATACTATTAGATTACAATTCAAATTATAAAATACCCTTAAGTCACACAGATATAAATAAAAAGAATAGAAACAAACATTTTGTGTATAAGAATAAATGTTTTACACATAGGACTGGGTGCATAGCTCAATTGTAGAGCACTTGTGGCCAAGGTACAAATCCCAGGGCTCAATCTCCAAAAAAGAGGTAAAGCGTAATGCTGCATGCTTTAAGTGTGGGTTGTATTTAGTAACTTACTTGCAGAAAAGTAGTTTTGAAATGGAAGAATGAAAAAGTAGCTACAAACAAAGGCCACCTCATGTCAGGTAACCATCATTAATATAAAAAGAAAAAAACACAGTTATATTGGTAATATATATTCTTGATATACTGTGATAAAAATAGTGCTTTACCTCTGTGCTCTTCTATCTATGCAGACATAATCCAAATGCATCATAAGGAAAATGTTAGCTAAATGTCACCCAGAGTCATTCTACAAGATATCTGATTAGTAGTCCTCAAAAGTGTCATCAAAAGCAAAGACATCTGAGAAGCTGTAATAAGCTAGAGAAACCAAAAATACATGAATACTGTATTAATCGTTTTTCCCATTTCTGAGACAAAATAACAGACACCTGAAATTGAAAGAAGACACGTTTATTTGGGTCACAACTTTAGATGTTTCCATGCACAGTTGGCTGGTTTCAGAGCAGAACATCATTGTTCCTGGGAAGCAGGGAACAGGGAAACAGCATCCAAAAGGCACATGTCCTCCTAAGGCTACATCCCCAGTGGCCTCATGCATCAGCTGAATGCAACCTCCTAATGGCACCTGTAGCTATGAGCACCAGTGGATTCATCCATTGGAGAATGTAGAGCTCCGGGATCTCATCACCTATCCAAGAGTCTGATAAACCAATCAAGTTGACAGTTAAGATCAACTGGCACAATTACTGAATATAATACAGCATATCAGGTGAAATTCTAGAAGAAAAAAAGGAATTGGAGGAAAATGGAGGAAATATGATTAAATCAGGACTGAATTTGTCAAACATGGTTCATTAAGTGTGCCAAATAGATTGCACTATTGAGAGATATTGATTATTGGGGAAGCTGAGTGCTTGGGACATGGAAACTAAAATCTAAAGCTCTTCTTAAATAATAATTCAGTTTTTAAAAAAATATCTAAGTCTGGAGTTCAGAAATAGAATTTGAAGCACATGACACATTGGGGATGCTGCTGACTTGATAAAGGAGAGGAGCAGCTGTGTGGCTAGGAATGTGTGTGACCTCTAGGACCTGACCGCAGAACCTCACAAACAGCAAAAAAAAAAAAAAAAAAAAGGAGACCTGTTTTATAATGACAAGGAACTGAATTTTCCAAGTAACAGAAATGAACTTGAAAGTGGATTTTTCTCCAAAGCATCCTGATAAGGGCTCAATCTATGCAATACCTCCCGATCAGCCCGTCACCCAGGGTGGAGACTCAAGATATACTTTGATTAGATTTCTGAATTACAGAATTTTGAGCCAACAATTAGATATGTTAAATCACTCAGGGTGTGGTCATACAGTATGCAGCAGCAGAACAGAAATACAGAGTTCTAATGAGAAACACACTCATCTTTCTGCCCATGCCTACCTTATGTGAATTTCCCACCTTGATAAGGACAAGGGGAAGACACTGGAAAACCTGCTTCAGCCCACTGTCTACTCTGTCAGTTTGGCCTTTTGCTGAAAGGGCAAATTGTCACCTTTTTTGTCCTGGTGCTGTGAGCTGACCAATTCAGGATCTGCTCCTGCAGTGGGACTTGCACATTTCTGAGGGACGCATTCAAAGAACGGAGACAGGAACTTTGAAAAGCCTATTTGATGGCCATTACAAATCACGCTGTGCCTCCATGTCTGCATTTGAGTAATGGAGTTTTGATTTGAATCACTGTGTGTCTCATATTTTAAATCTCAACTGTTTTGAACAGGAGAGAGCAAGATAGAATTGTTATTTATACAACTCCTCCAACTTCATCTTAAAGTGCTATTTTTCTAGGAGTCAGAAAGGCATAGAAAATGAAAAACACTTCTTTTTTAAAAAAAGATATTATTCTCATTAGAACTACAAAGGAAAGTGGGGTCAGGTTATAGAAAACTATGAATAACAGCATGAAACGTTTTGATTTAATGAAACTGAAACTTTTTTCTTGAACAGGGTATGACACATTGAGAATGAGGTTTCAAACCCATTAGTCTGGCAGTGCCGTGCAGTCCATGGGGGAGGGGGTGGTATGTGTGGAAACAATTATGCCTATGCAAATGCTCTATAAAATGATTTACCTTTGAGCTTCATATAAAAACTGATCTTGGCTCAAACTGAGATTGCTTAACAGGCAAGAAGAAAGCAAGGTATGAAACATAAAACTGCCTCCTTAAAAGCTTCAGACAGGCATACGTGCTTATGAAAGTTGAATTTTTGCCAACGGGCTTATAAAAAATAAAATGTCATCTCACTGCTCTTAGCAGTTGCAGCTGTACTTTCATTTCCATTTGTAGAAGAAATGATTTTCAGAGAATTTTTCATAATAGTCAAGTTTGGCAGAATACAGTATTTAAGTGTCATTTTAAGGATTCAGGTTATTAAATATGGGGTTCTATAAACCTTCAATAAAAGTATTTACCTGGATGTCTGGCTTTTCTTATTCAAACTGTGAAAGTTGGCTTATTATAGTGAACAATGTAAATTTTTAAACACTCTAAATCTATGAACCTCATTGTGAGATTGTGGTCTCTGGCACTTAAATGCTATTAAAGAAAACACTGTTTTAAATTTGCTTTTCTCTGGTATTAAGTATTGTAGATGTCACTTGAGTTATATATATTCCTCAAAACCTGTGGTCAGTCCTATATGCCACAGAACTGGAGACACAAATACGACCAGAATCAGAAGTCAGTCTAGATTCCTGTGAGTAATGGCTGGAGGTTGATTTGTTGGCGAGAGTGAAATACTTCCACCTCCACCAAACAATGTCATGGATTTCACGACTTGCATGCTAACCAACCAGAACGCTGTAAGATGCTACTTCACGTTGCCTTATGGTAGGCTTGTAATTCACATTTCTCTGCAAACATGCAACCTCTAGACAATGGAGGGTCTCAGGATTAGTAGAATGAGTAGATGAGTAGATGACTAGAATACAACACAGTGTTTCTAGATTGTATATTGGGCTTCTACTATTTAATGCCTCTGTGACTTTAAAGTACATTATTTTTTCACAGAGCCTTAATTTTATCTGTTAAATGAGATAAATAAAATTAGAAAAATAGAGCAATACTGTTAGGAAATAAAACATAAATAGTCTAAGTATTAGGGAAGCACCTCCATAGAAAGAGACAACTGGATTTGTATATACACACACGTTACATATTTATGAAAAATATGTATTGACATATGTGCTGTATGCATTTGCATATGTGCGTGTTTTATATATCCTTAAAGGAATGATGAGAGAGGGAAGGCTAAAAGAGTAGAGAAAGAAGGAGATTGAGAAAGAGATTCAGGTTAAGGAAGTAGCTGACATGATTCAAGGCTCATAAGTGTTTACATCTGCAGACTATGTTTGTAAACTGGAGACTCAAGGAGCTGATAAGGAAGCTTCTGTCAGGGTGAGAAGTCCTGAAAAGTATGAAAATTAACAGAATATTTCCCATAGAAATGATGGTAGGCCCAAAGTCCAAAAAGATCCAAAGTTTTTTTTTTTTTTTTTCAAATCCAAAGACAGGGGAAAATGACAATGTTTTAGTTTCTAAAGCTATTAGAAAGAAAGGGGTGTCCTCTATTGGAGGAAGATAAACCATTCATTCTACTTAGAGATCAACTGATGAGAGGAGGACCACCCACACTAATGAGAGCAACCTGCTTTATTTATTCTACTCATCTCACTGACAGGAGTCTTCATAAAAAGGATAGAAATAATTTTTTTATCAATATCTTCACACCCAGTGACCTAGACAATTTGCCACAAAATTGAATATCACAATGTATTTAAAGCACAGGTTTTACTGTGAGGAACATATTGATTGATCCTAGTCATTCTTTTTCATTAACCATTAACCCAATTACATGCGTATTGATAATACCTCTCAAGTAAGCACTCATAATCATATTTTTACACTAAGACATACAGATTTCAAAGGGGTTAAGAGTCACATCCACAGAGACATAGCTACTGCACAGCAGAGCTAGCATGCAGAGTCCCTACATTTTGGCTACAAAATTCTGCTTTTACAACTAAGTTACATTGCTCATCCTCTTTTTTAAATAAAAAGAAAACTGAGAAGACAAAAACCACAGGGCCCAATATCCCTCCAAAGTCTGATAGCTTCAAATTAAGTTCCAAGTCAGTGAGCACGTTTATATATAACCATGTGTGAAACATCTATGCCATTTTTCTGAGGAGTTGAGTAGGTGGCATGTATTTCAACAGCTCATCTCTACCAAATGAGAGCTGTAATATATATTTAAAGATGATGTCAGCCTTTCTAAATATAATTTTCAACTGTGCTGGGAAAAATATAAACTGCAGCACTGTAATAATCAACATATAAATAGCTCCCGCATCTTTGCCATGTAAATTTGGATAATGATATTATGGAAGAGGACGAGCGAAAGAGACCTTCTGTTACCACTCTTTCTGCTACCCAGGGAGCAGCTGGGATAAATGACATTTTTAGTTAAAGTCGGTTTGGAAAGACTTTTATCCCATGGAGATAAGCTAAAGTCTCAAAATAAAACAATCTGAAACTGCCAATGTTTGATTGGGTTGCATTTGAAATGGTGATATTTAATGCACGGTTTTCTCACAGTTTTGGAGAAAAAACATACAGCTTTCCGTTACCCTTTGACAAACTGAACTTCCAGGTCTTCTTTTTTTTTTTCTTTTTTTTGTATGTTTCTGCACATTTGGTCCAATTGCTATGATTTAAGACATTCAGCCCCTTATTGCCAAAGCTGAGAATAATGTCTTATGCAATCTTGTGCTCACCCAGGCTCTTGCGCTGGTCTGTGCTGGAAGTACCGAAATCACAACCCTGCAAAGTGATACATGTGCTGGTTCCCACGTGTCCCATGTCAGCTGCAGAAAGACAGGACTCTGGAGGAACTTATTTTACTGGAATGCTGATGATTCTAGGTCATACTGGGTAGATAGTTGCATGGCCAAGATCACAAACAGCTATTTTTACCTACCTGCTTTGAAACAGATTTGTTGAGAGTTCCATTAGTCATTAACTATCAATCTGAGTAAGACCCTGACTCTCTTCACATTAATACTGATTGAGTTTTGTATTTGTGTTCCTGTTTTTGATGACTAATTTTGAATCCCGAAGTTTCTATTGCACTTCGAATAACTCATCTCCATGATAGACATCTGGAGAAAAAGCCTCAAGTCATACCTGTGATTTTCTGTGAGTAAATTTTTTTAAAAAAATGACAGAATTGAGTAGCAGTTTCTCATATCCCAGTTAGGAAAATGTAATGGGAGTCTTTCTTGCATAGCAATTTTGCTATTGAACATCATCTAAGGGGAGATCTGCGTACCCAGTAAGGCACCTAGAGCCTTAGCTTCTCATTTCCAGGGGAGGCACAAGTATAGGCGTGACATGGGAAGAAGGGGAACTGCTGGGAGCAGCAAACATGGGGAGTTTGTCACTCTGTGGGGAGAATTTTAGCACTGCTTCTAACTGTTTCAGTTTAGAAATCTCTCCTATAGAAGCAGAATAGCAACACATGTTTTAAAAGCAAACTCTTGGGAGCTGGGGGTTTAGCTCAGCAGGCATAAGTGCCTGCTTGGCAAATGTGAGGTCGTGAGTTCAATCCCCTGCACACACACAAGCAAAAAGCAAACTCTCTTTTACTTTGGTTTGAATTTTATCTTTTATTGAGTTAATCTGTTTCCATGGTAGATATTTCTCTTCTTATTTCTTTTCAAATTCACTCATGATAATTCACCTTACCACCATAGGGAGACACTCTGTGGTCGCTGAGCCATGCCTTCTACCCTGAGAATATTTCTTGGCTTTATTTCTCTACCTCTCAAATTGGCATAGACAGATGAATTGCTTTGGCCAGTAAGACATTAGAATATTTAACATGAATGAATACTTGAAACATGCTTGCTTACTGACATTTCACATCCTGACCAAGTACTACTGTTAAGTGCACATATGACATATGACATAAGACATGTGACATATGAAGGCAGCCATTGAAGAACATCTAGCACTAGTTGTCAGCTAACTGCAAAGATTAGATGAGCAACCCAGACTAAAAGAGCGATGCATTAAGACCCTCAAAATTCAAAGACAAGTCAGATGAATGCTGTTTTAAGCCATTAGTTTTCAGAAGGAAGAATGCTACATAGCAAAAGTTAACTGTTGTGCAGTGTAGTGTCATGTGACTGCAATGCCACCTACTTAGGGAGCTGAGGTAGGAGGACTGCAAATTTGAGACTGTCCTAGGCAACCCTTTATGACCCTGTCTCAAAACAAACAATGAAAATAAAAATGGGAAATGTCCTGGAAATGTGGTTCAACTCTCCCATACTCTGATATATTTCTAAGCCTCAATGTTCTCAAATTCTAGGATTGCAGCCTCCTGCCTCGCATTGGTAGGATATTATAAGTAACTTCTATGTAATAAACTGGCTTAAGACAAGTTCTCTGTAGAGGATGGCTGTGCTGTTCTTTAGTTATCAAAAATTAGTTGTTTCTAAGGCTCTTAACATTAGCACACATTGAATTCTGATATATTTCCCTGCTCCTGACAATTGATCTCAACTGGGAATTTTAAATTTTGATAATCAGTTTTAGTGTTACCCTTTGCTTACTATATAAAATACTAATTTAGAGAAAATGATACTAAACACAGCTGTACATTTGTGACTGTAAAACTAACAAATAATAAATGACAAAATTAAGTAGCAGTTATTTTCATTAAGTTAGAAACTGAAACTGAGTTTTGAGGCTCAATAAGTACATCTTTTTAGTTAAAAAAATCCTCAGAGAGCATCCTTTTATTCAAACTAGGCATATGTCTTGCTGTATTTAAGAATGAATGATTCTGTATCATTTTTTCTCTACAAGTTGTCAGAATTTACTTAGGAAGACATGCTTGTAAAATGTAGGTACTCTATAAAACAAACAGGAAATACATACACTTCTGTATTAGACAAAAAGGACTGGATCTAATCTAAAAAATCCTGAGGCAATTTTAAGAAGAAACAAAATCAAGTAGGTCTCTCTCTCTCTCTCTCGCTCTCTCTCTCTCTCTGTCTCTCTGTCTCTGTTCCTCTCTCTCTCTGTCGCTCTTTCTCTCTCTCTTTCTGTGTGTGTGTGTCTGTCTCTGTCTCTGCTCCTCTCTCTCTCTGTCTCTCTCTCTCTCTGTCCACTATTCAATCCATTTTCACTTTCATTTCAAAAAGCTCTAAATCAAACATCTTAGAAAACAAAACAGAAACAAAAATCAGCATTTCACACATCTGAGGTTAGAGACGTTTTACCTTCAAAGAATGCCTGTATCAGAGGTCCAAATGTATGATCAGGCCTCCTTGTCTCTCAGCCTTTGTTAGCCCCACTCGTTCTTAAGTGAAGTGTCTGCCAACAACATAATCAATCCCACTCCAAGTCTGTAACAATGAAGTAGTTATTTCTTAAAGTCTGAAATGAAAGTATTAGGTCTGATTCTCGTTAGCAAAAATTGGGTCATGTATTCAATCCTTAGAAATGAGAAAGAGGTCAGTCCACCCATGCTCTAAGCAAAGGGCTGGAAGTAGGTAGGCTGCTCCTATCAGAAGAAGAAGAGGGCAATACTGTACCTGAACTTCTGAAAAAAATACTTATTTTGGAAATGTTGGATTTTTATTTTGTTGCAGCAGGGAAGTGGATAATAGTAGAGGACCAATAAGGAACTCTTTCCTTATTAGATCAATAAGTTGACACATGCAATTAAAATGGACATATGTTTACTATTTTTCAGTAATTACATACAATTTGATTCACGAAGTTGAGGCTGCCATTTTGGTTTCGTTTGATTTTATTTCTTAGAGGAAAAAGAATATTTCACCAAAGAACGACAATCCCAGAAATCTCAGATGGTTAGTGGTTACAGCTAGTCAATTAGGTATTTGGCTTACATGCAGAATGAAATAATTCAATGAAGCCTGGTACCAGCGGTTTGAAGTAGAACAAATGTGAGTAACCTCATCTAGCAACATGCTCAGGGTCTGTTTTTAAAAACACTTCTGAGTCTAGGCCCTGAGATCTGGCCACGGCCATGGTGGAACCCAGGCGACTGCACAAAAAAGCAATTCACCTGCCCTCTTGGTAAGTGCCTTCCTATGGCGTGAGCCAAGAGGAGACCTAGTAGTATCTCTTGAGCCTAACGGTGCATGGGCTTGGAATAAAACATTCCAACCCCCCCCCCAATGGCAACTGGGGACAGAGGACTGAGCATCTCTTGGCAGGATGACTGTATGCAACATAGCAAATATGGGGGGTCTCCTCTATCTTCTCTTTGAAAGCAAGTGTTGTTTTCAGTTTTGTTTTCATTATGATTAATTGCTTTACTCTATTCAATATTCTCTTTGGATTGATTTTATGATGTTCTATCTTTGGTTTGACTTTGCTATACTTAATTGACTAGACAACTATTGTGACAACAATGAGATATACTATGGCACCTATTACTGTTATCCCGGCAACATGCTGTGAAGTTCTGTACCAAATTCACTGCACTGTCTCAATTGGCTTTGTTCTGTTTTGTCCTGTTGTATTTCTACTACCTTCAAAATAAAAAAAAAATATTTAAAAAAACCACTTCTTTGCTAACTCAGAAGCCAGAATATGAAAGATGTCACATCATATTCCTGAAGAGGAGTTAGGGATACAAACCACCAAGGAAGGGCAGAATTTGGAAGGTAAAAACAAGGCATGATCACAGTGCAGACCCAAGAATAAACAGAAATCAGAAGTAGAGAATATTTGTGGAGAAGATGCAGAAAAAAGCAATCCATCTCATAGAAGGCACACAAGTTTGGTAAGAGTCTGGGCACACTGTGGAAGTTTTTAGGATCTGAAGACACTAGGTTTCAGCACTGAAGAAGCATACAAATTGTGGGTTTTTGAGGTCTCAGAAAACCTGCAGTGTTGTGGATTTTTAGGTTTCACTTTGGTTTTGGTTTTGGAGCTTAGTTGGATAAGTCTATAAATGGTAGGCAATCACAGGTGAGTGACCTCATTAGAAAGTGGTAAACAACAGAGTTGGAATACAGTGAAAGTATTCTATTATACAACCCACATTGAGATTTCCTTGCACATAAGATACACAATTACCTGAGGCTCCTCATTAATATATCTACTAATTCCTCTCTTCTCAGACTAGCTATTCATATTCTCACATTCTCCAAGGCTTCCATGCTTGAGTCCCCCTCATCTAGAGATCTCATGCTGTCTTATAATATTGCCAATTGTATTTTACATACCACTTTGTCACCCTGCTTCTTCCTGCCAGATCCATGATTCAACCACCATTGTATTCTCAGGACCTACATTAGTGCCCACCATTGTTTCTTTGTCTGTGCTTTGTTTTTCTTTAAATAAATCAAGATGCTTATGCTGAGTTCATGTCAAGCAGTAGTAAGCAAAGTCATGGTGAGATCCATGTGTGAGATGTCCAGAAATAAAATAAAGCCATTGTTTTCTGTCCTCTTCCTTGTGCCAATGACAATTTTACCCCTGGAAGCTCAGGTATGAATTTTATCTTAATAATTTTGTCATTGATGGGACAAAATATCTGACATCCACAACTTAAAGGAGAAGTTTATTTAGGCCCATGCATTTTAGAGGATTAAGTCTCTAGTCAGCCTTTTCTAAGGCAAAGAATGCATAGTGCAAAAAGTCAGAAAAAAGAAAGCCATTCATGTCACGGTAGCCAGGAAATAGAGTGAAATGAGAAGACACAGGGAAAAAAGTGTACTTTTCCAGGTCACATCCCAGTGATGAACTCTTCCAACCAGGTGCACCACTAGCAGCACATTGAGCTACTGAAGTTTTTAACTGACAAATGCATCAACATTTATATTTTTCCCATGACCTGATCATCCAAATAGCTTTTGGGTTTTTTTTTTTTTATATAAATCATCACACTCCATTTTGGTCCTTTGAGGAGCAGTTGTTTTAGTCCTGAGGACCAGTTTGATGTCCAGCTCTTTATGTAAAATGCATTTAGTCCAGCTCTAAGGGTTGCTAAAGTTTTAGCAGTTCTAGCAGTGCTGAAAAGCCTAGATCTCTTCTGAGACTCAAGGCATAAGCCTAGCTGTGAGACCCATAATGTGACTGACTTTCCTTTGCCAACCCCTTCCAATATGCACTTTCTATTTTCCATGCACTGAATGCTCTAAAAACCATAAACCAACATAAACTTCTCCTCCCTTAAGCTGTATATGTCAAGTTTATATTTTAGTGAAAATCAAGTGACTAAGACAGATTTTGTTACCAGAATTTGGATCATGTTGCTGTGACTATACCTAACCTTGTGTTTCATATGCCATTGTAACTGGTTTTCAGGAAGAGTTTGGAAGGATTTGGAGTTGCTAGCTAAGGAAGCCCTAGAATTCTGTAAGTAGAGTTGATGGTAGATTCTTGTCAGAACTCAAAATATCAGAATGTGGATAGAAAGCAAAGACACAGTAAAGACAAGACTCAGGATGTTTCAGTTGTAACACTGACAGTAGGACTTGAGGCCACATGTGTTATGCTCTGGCAGAAAGTTAAACACTGCTAACATATAGTTAGTCCCCAAATTACTGTTTTTTTTAGTCCCCAAATTATGAATGAGAATATTACTTAGTCAAATGCATTTGTAACTCTGGTAAGGTGATCATTGAAAAAGTGGAGTCTTATACACTGTCAGTTCTCCGATTGAGCACTATACTATTATACACTGTTGAACTGCACAGTAAGCACACAGCAATACAACTGTGACAATGCCTGACAGACGCGTGAGCTACTTTCAGGATTCATTCGCATCTATGAAAATTTGTAATGTGAGGTCTGTTTGTAACTGTGAAAGTTGTCAGTTTGAATGTTCCTCAGTTGGGGACTCATTAAACAATAGCATGAGGTAAACCTTTCCATTCTACAAAGGAGACAGAAAGAATGGAGCTAAAGGAATACCAATGCTCAACACGGCTAACATTAAAACTGGAAATTCAATGTCCAGTACCTGGAGAAAGTTGTTGCAAGAAATGAAATTCAAAGGACTTCAGTGGTTCCACCTGTATAGCATCACTGGTTATAGTCCTCATGGCCTCTCTCTTGTGATGACTTTTTCATTCTCTGTGACCTTCCTTAGAAGTCATCCCATGCTTCTGGCTTCACTCTTATGGATTTATACATTCCTCTCCAGGGGTATACTCACAGGGCTTCTTCTGATCTGGGTGGACACTTCTCTGATACCACATTCTTATATTATGCATGCTCATAAAACCAGAACCACATGGATGACAACAATATCTTCTATCATCTTCAACAGTAGCTAAGACCCCTTGCATCATGGCTGAAGAGGTCCCAGAAAACCCAGATGCCTAAGTACTATAAATCACAACCTAGGAGTCCAATTTCCTAGGCATCCTTTTAGTAGGCACTATGGCTTGCTTTGCAAAGAAAGTGTTTTATTTTTCACCTTTAAGCATGTGAATGATAGGTTTTAGAGTTTGATAAGATGCTTTTACGTCATCTTTCCTATTGTCTTGATGCAAAATACATGGCTTCTTAGTGCCAAACTTTTCAAGAACCAATCTTTTATGTTTTTCTACCTTTGCAGAGGCTTCTTAAATAACTAAACTGAAAACTTTTTAAAATAGGTTTTAGCTTCCCATTTTTATTAAAATCCAGTTAAAAGCCACCTATGTTACCCAGTGATGCAACCTAAACACTGGAATACCTTGAAATTTCCTCTGCAAGATCGATTCATTCTCTTTTATCTCAGTCTTTCAAAAAGACTCAGGACATGGGTAAAATGTAGAAATTTTCTTCTGCCAGACCATAATATACATGACTTCAAGTCCAACTGTCAATATTTCCAATTGAAACCTCCTGAGTCTTATCTTCACTGAATGTATTTCTACCCATATTCTGATATTTGAATTCTGACAAAATTCTCCCATCCAGTTCTACTTGCAGAATTTGAGGGCTTCTTTAGCTAGCAACCCCAAATCCTTCCAAATGTCTACTGAAAGTCATGTCCAAGGGCATATGAAACACATGGTTAGGTATAGTCACAGCAACATGACCCAATTTTGGTAACAAAATCTGTCCTAGTCACTTTTTTGTCACTGAGGCAAAAACTACACATATGGAACTTAAAAGAGGAGAAGTTTATTTTGACTCATGATTTTTAAAGTGTTCAGTCCATAGTTACTTGACTCCAAGATAGGAAGGATATATTGGAAGAGTTTGGCAACTTAAAACCACTCATATCATAGTGAGCAGGAAGCAGAGAAAAAGGAGTAGTTAATACTCGTTTAAGTCATGACCCCAGAACTACCTGTTCCAGCGAGGCCCCAGCTCATAATATCACAGTCAGCTACTCAGGCCATTACTAAGTGAATCCATTGATAAGTATAAAACTCCAGTGATCCAATCATCCTCAAAATATCTCAGCCCTTAGGGATACAATTTTTATCTAAGCCACAAAATATTCTCAAATATTTTACGTATGAATTTTATTTGTAGGAAGATTTATAAAAATAAAATAATTGACCAACTGTCAAGGGTATACTGATAAATAAAATACTATTTTGCATTTGAAGGATACTTTCTTCATAAAATAGCCAAATAAGTTTCCAGATATCATATCATTCATATGTGGAAACAAATTATGAACAGAGTTATATAGCATCAAAGAAATCACTTGATCACATATATAAAATAGGTGGACTCAGTCCTAGTCTATACTTCTGTAAAAGCACATGACTTCAGGTCCTTCGGGATTTTCACACACACACACACACACACACAACACACACACAGACACCAAAAAAAAAACCTTTTCAGAACTAGACACATATGTGATATATATACATGTATATGCATATATATGTATATATATTCCAGTATTAAACATTACATAGCAATGTATATATGTATATTTATATATATGCATATGTATGTATATATATTCCAGTTTTAAACATTACATAGCAAAGTTCTACTGAACTAAATTTTACTCCTCAAATTTTCCTTAATCTGTGATTGCAGCAGAATCTCCCAAAGCAATATTCAAAGTCCATACCTCTTTCTCTTTTTCCATGGTTCACAGATTTGGGCTGAACCCAGTAACCTTGATTTTTGAAAAGTATTCAAAGAACATTGACTCATTTTGTCAGCCACGACTCATAGCTTAACTCCCCATTTCCTGTGTTTCCATTCTTATTATAATTCTCTTACTCTAGTGTCTACTGATTATTTTCAAGTCTAACATTTGTTGTGAGAAAATGGGTGGAACCTAACAATCATCATGAAGTGTTAACCCAAAGCAAGGATTCTAAGAATTAGGGAATGAATGTGTAAATGAGCAAATGAAGATAAGTCTCTAAGGAAAAGTTTGGCAGTTTTTCTATCACTTCACAAACCCAAGAGCCATCCAGCCTCAGCTCTCTGCCAACTCTGGTACAGACTTGCTGTCCAAACCCCCAGCTGAGTATGTTCAATTAATAAGTCCAGGAGGGAAGAAAGTATGATCAGGAATCAGGTAAGAGAGGGGCCCACAGGAGATAGTTAGCAGAGACTGACGTCCTAACATATAATAGGCAAAAGTTACCATTCAGAACAAGCCCACAGGAGACAGCAGGTTCTTGCTTCAGCCAATTTAGTTTCCAGTTCAGAAAGTTACTAGCCATAAATGAAATTATTTTCTGTGTTAAACCAGTTCAATGCAAATGGTAAGGCTGCTGCTTTGGTACCTCATTAGCTGGGGTTCCCTGGACTTACGCATGAAAACATAATAATGAATATGTGTCTAAGTTGATCTTTAAAAAGAATCGGCATTGAAACAAAGAGAAATCAGTATTCGGCATTGAAACAAAGAGAAATCAGTATCGGCATTGAAACAAAGAGAAATCAGTATTTTTACAAATATTCTGATATTGTAAAGTTGCAATAATAAAACCTTTATACATGAATCTTCTTTAGATCTGTGCTTTGAAAACATGGATATTACTCATAAGCACTGTGGGTTCCACTCCCACACTGCTTCAATTCACCTTCACAAGTTGTTCGCAGTTGTTGGGTGCCTGGTGGGCTCAATCCAGGAGGACACCATAGCTATATCCCCCCCTGCCATCTCCACATGGTGCATTTTCAGATTGGGGCTCCCTGAGGTGGAAAGGCACTCAGTTTAAACAAGTGGTTTGCATTTTTGACAGTAATATTGAAACTACCTAGTTTCTTTGCATCTCACCCCTGAGCTCAGCTCCTGTCTTCTCTCTCTGATGTGATTTCTGTCCATTGCTGCTGCCCCTGCAGTATCCTCTACCTGTACCTTACCTTCTGTCTCCATCGTAACAATCCAGGTGGTAGTTTTCACACGATCTAAGGACCCTCTTACTCTCATCATTCAGTATGGAATCTGCAATAAGAGCGTCAGCTCCTCTTTTTGTCTTTTTTGTTTTCCAAGGTTCTCTTCTTAAACTTACCTCTTCCTCTCAGTTTTGAATAATTTTACTTCATTGCTTGATAGTATCTGTCCATTTCTGAACAATAGATGGTAGTGCCTAATCAGTCTGCATAACTTTTAATACGATGTATTCTTTTTCCCAACTTCAACAAAATTCTTTTATGAATATCATTTTCCCCTAATAATACTTTTGGAAAGTTTCAACTGAATTCTATCATTTTACATAAAATTGACTTCATCCATTACTCACTGTGTATCTTTATATGACAGACACCTTTCTGGGATGCCGAACAGATGTGCAGGTGGATTATGAAGTCATCAGAAGAAAGACTGATACAGATACTAATGCATAATAGAAAAAGGCAACAGCAGAAGTTGACAAAAAGTTTCCAGGAAAGGAGGCTTTACAAGTATGAGTCTGAAAGGATGAAGAGGAGATGGTGTGGTAACAGGAGCAAGGACAGTACGTATGTAGTGGACCGAGGCTTGCTGGAGACAGCAGATACTTCAGATGCAGTTTGGGGCTAGAATATATATTTCAATACTGGGGAGGAGTAAGCAAAAGATGAAGCAAGAAAAGATCATATCATGTAAGATTTTCTCTCTCAGGCTAAGGAAGAACTCTTCACCATTATTCAAGGCCAATTCCTCACTAAGTAGGCAGAAACCTAACTTTCCCATCTATAGGATGGGTTGCAAAGAGGGAGATACTCACTATGTGAAGATGCCGTGAGTTACACAGGACTTGTTAGATAGAAACTGATCTACAATAAGAATTTTATGTTTATATCAGACAAAATTTACTATATTATGAATCTGGCATTTTTTTAGAAAAAAATTTAAGAAATCAGACTTTTAGAGAAATGCAAATAAAGTAACACTATTATTTCATCTTACCAGAAAGAGTAGTGATCATCAACATATCAAATGAAAAGGAAACCTTCCACATTGTTGGTGGGAATGTAAAACCAGTACAACTGTTGTAGAAATTAGTATGGAGAGTCCTCAAAGGACTAAAATCAGAAATTCTGTTTGATGCTGTGTCTTTCCAAAAGATGTAAAGACTTTGTATTACAAATACATATGTGTGTGTGTGTTTGTGTGTGTGTGTATGTTACAAACATATATTATACATATTTGATATATTAAAAATATAATTATATAATATATAAATAATATATTTATATATGATATATTACAAACACATATATAGAAAGATATCTATATAACTAGAGATATCTAGAGATATCTATACAAATATATCAGTGTTTATAGGAGCACCATTCACAATAGTTAATGCTTAGAAGCAGCCTACATGTTCCTCTACAGAGAAATTAACAAAGAAAATACTGCATCTATATATAATGCAATACCACTCAACACTAAGGAAGGATAAACTTGAAATACTTGTAGAAAAATAGATACACATAGAGAATGTAATGTTAAGTGAAATAAATTAGATATGCAATCTTAAATACCATATGGCAGCTTTCAGGCAAGAGGCAAATAAAAAGCAAAATAAAGGTTCAAAAGAACAGATATTTTGCAAAAAAGACAGGTTCCAAGAGACCTAGGTGAGGGAAAGTATAGAGGGTAAATTGAAGTAAAAAGATTTAAGAAGTGTCGGGTTCATGTACTAAATACCTACAGTGAATGTAAATTTTATACATTGTAAACATCAACTAAAAGTAATAATAACACCAGTGGGAATGTGAAAAGGGGATCTAGAGACAAAAGGAGCAATGTAGGTGGGGAAGCGGAGGGGAAAAAATGGTAAATGTACCCCAAGTTTAATTTACGTGTGTTGCAAACTTATACTAATAAAATTTTTAAAAACAGTATATCTAAGGGCTATCTTAGAGACTACAATTCCCTGCATATTTCCTCTTTTGTTTTTTAAAGAGATTCATAGCCACTGGAACCATTGGCTCTAACCAAAACATTACTCTGAAAGTTATTCTACCTGGGGAAAATTGATCTACTATGGGTCCATGAATTAGACCCAGATTTGTTTGCTTTTTTTGGACTTTGTAAACCTAAGAATTTTTTTGTGTGCAAATTTGCGCTATTTTCTGGTTTCAAAGTTTACTTACATTTATAACATCACCAAATTGGTAGTGACAGAAAGAAAAAATAGATCACAGAGGCTGAGGCAGGAGGTTCTCTGGGTTCAAGGCCAGACTGAGCTATAAAGAGCTCTAGGTCAGCCTGAACTGCATAGTGAAACCCTGTCTCAAAAAGAAAGAAACAAATAGGTAGATTACAGATGCAAAGAATCATTAATAATAAGAGATTGCTGGATGAATAGCTAGAAGATATATAAGCAAGAGAAAATTTCAAAAATATGTTACTAACTGTTGCTATTCTTTGTTTCTTATAAGCTCTTCTACCTTTAGAAATTCCTACTAGGTCTTCCTGAAGCACCTGTAAAAGGGAGAGAAACTAAATTGTTATACTGGGCAGGGGCTTTCAGAGAACAAGAAATACTTTCATTTAAATGTTAGTGTCTTGTACATTTGTGTCTTGTCACAGGTACCTTTGATACGTGGTCCTAGTTTCATTTACCTAAAATGCATTGTTTCACTCAAGTAGAAGGACCTTTGGGACAGAAACGTTATCTGATCTTTGGAACCCGAACACTATAGTACTGAATCTCGCTGGACTAAGCAGATAGTGGATTTGAGGCATACATTGCAGACCCGCCCAGTTTAGTTCAACAACATGATTTGAACATAATATCCTCAGGTCAGGCGAGCCAAATGACTGGAGTTCAGTTCTAGATGTGGAGGGGCTTGCTGACTTCACCTCAGTGTAACCTTCACTGATTCCTAAATTTCCTTTTGATATCCCCATCAATGATGATACAGTTTCCAAAAAATCATTTCAGGAGGGTCCTTTCCCCAAGAGTGAAATGTAGATGGTAGTGTCCACATGAGACTGAAACTGTTTAAACATGGCCAGGTAGGAGAAGAGAATTCAGAAACTTCAAACAGGAAATAAATTAATATATTTTAAACTTACAGGATAGATCTAATACCTTGAAATACAACTTTGTGTATCCAGATAATGAGTACATTATTGTGGTGGTTTTCCCTCATATTATTGATGCAGGTTGAATTCTTAGAACACTATGAATAACTATAGCAGGCATTGGGACTTACTCCCTGACAGCTATTGGCTACACACTAAGCCCTGCAAAAAAGCGATCCTGCATGTGTTGTGCTATCATATCATTTATTATGGGAAATATACTTCAACCTATACTTTATTCAAGAAAGATTTTGGTATTATTGAATTATCTATGTTAATTTTGTACTTGGAATAATTAACAATTTTGGCAGATTGTCTTCTAATGTGACAAAGCATGTTTATTTCCCTTATGTAATAACATTTATAGCAGTATGAGTATCTAGCAACAGTATTTGATTGAAATAAGGATTATTTTCAATGACAAGCTGATTTTTATATATAAGCCAGTGAAACAGTTGAAAACCAGAATTAGATGCTGAAATGAGCAACAAAGTAGAAGAAGAAATAGGACCCAGGGCCTGAGAGTTTACACTGAAGGAGTACCGGATGTGACGAGTTTTGCATCTCCATACACAGCCCCTACGGAAGCTGACATGGAATATATGAGCCTATGCAGTCTCATTTCTCAATCAACTTCAATTAGCCTGATGATTCACTATCAATGATGACTTAGCTTAAAGAGTTAGGTTGGGTCAGTGAGTTTCTTTTGCTTATAATGTTAGAAATTCAAAGCCAGAGAAGCAAAAGAGAAATGATAATTAAGTTTGAGTTGCTTAAGAACAATTTAGGGCAGATTCTTATTTTACTGCCATGTGCCAAGTGAGTATAACACACAAATCAAAAGTCTTGGAAACAAGAAGGCCTGTAGATAGATCTGGGGTCTCTGAGAAAAACAATGACAAACTCTGCATGTTGATTCCCATGCACCTGTTTCCCTACTTATTTTCTATTCTTGCAGAGCAGTGTATTTCTTTATAGTTGATGAAGCCAGAAGCAAGCCCTCTTTTGTAGCTAAGGGTTTGTCATGTGGACCAACAGTGGCCAATAAACCTAAAAGAAGGTACGAGAGGAGATATAACAAAGACAAGAAACTGTTTTTCTTGCCCTGTGATGGTGTCAAATAAGAATATGATGTCTATAGCTGTGGCATCCCTTTTATGACCATTAGATATCAAATAAAAGTACCACAACCTAAAAACTAAAGCTATTAGATTGGAAGCAAATGAAGAGCCTTGTTTTCTGGTGAATGTCTTACTATTTAAGTAAAACTCTCTACTCTTGTTGCCTCTAAATTTTTCAGATTTATTCTATCTTAAGTTTGGATGTATAGTCTGTATAGCAGTATGAATTCTAATTTATAAGTACTCTTATTTCCTGAGTTTTACCTTCACAAGTAGATTAATGTTCATGAAGACCAGCTGAGCCTAACATAGTTTTTTTGTGATGTTGTCCAGTATTATTTTAAAACAAACTGGATTTCTATTCCTTGCAAATAACCATGACCTTGATACAGGTGTGAAGTGATATTTTCTGAATTTAAGCACTTTGAGTAAAATCCCAACAGAGTTCAACTGTAATGCAATTGTACATGCACTACGGGTTAGCCATGTGGGTTTTTCTAGTTATTTAGCATATGTTATTTTTTTAAATGTTGGACAATAGAGATATCATTTATGCATAAACTATATAGTGCTACCCAAGAAATGCCACAATAGCCATTTTAAGAATAACTTCAAAGCACATAGTAACAACATTTAACCCACCATAAAATTGCAGGATAATACCCAATGAAAAAGAGTTCAAATGTTCAAAGAGTGAGATGAAAATGGAACCTGAATATACTTGGTCACTATTTGAAATTGTTAGCAGGGAAGTCATTTCATTCTTACCCATTTAGATGCATTTAAAAGGAAGCATCTCTCCCTAAAGCCTCTCTATTATGAAGCTGGTCTCCAGATCACCAACTCCATTGTCTAAAGAACAGAGTCTTTGGAAAAACTTGCCAGATAAACAAGTTCTCACAAGCCTGGGGAGAGGTTAAGTAGTGCTACGTGTAGTGTAGTTACTTCCAAGGGTGCCTTCGCCAACACCCCCCAGCTTCGCTGCTGCTGTGAACCTGCCAGTCCTGGAAATGCACTGAGTTCTGAGGCAGGGAGTTATCAAAGTGACAGGCTTAAAAAAATACTATTCACCTTTTGCCCTTCCACTCCCAGCTGCAGAATTCTAGGCCTTCTTGAAACTCAGCTTTGTAAAAATGAATATGCACTGATGTTAACAAATAGACTCTGCCCTGCAGGGCCACAAGATTCCAAGTGTAGTTGATAAATAAAATCTCTTTTACAAATGCAGATGATTAAATGAGGACATTTATGATTCAGAAAATAAGAAGAAGATATAATTTGTATCTCCCAGCTATACACTCCAATCTGTTTTTTTTTAATTCATAAAAATAATTAACAGCAAACCCAAACTGATTTCAGAATATCTTCTCACCTAAACTGTTGTTCACAAAGGAGAAAATCGAGTGACACTAAACTTATGAGAATAAAGCGATCTTCAATGTTTATATTCATCATCAGCAGACTCGGTCAGCCCAGGGTGATAGAAGAGGCTGAAGACAGAAAATCTTACTCAGTCTCTGACACCAAGAAGTTTCATGGCATTGCTCACTTTGAACATTCTTCCTTACATGAATTTAGGACATTTTATTTCCTCTCTGTGTTTGCTAGCAGCAGCTTAGGTAATATGAAATTCTGGAAACACTTTGAGTTTATAATTCACTATTTCTTTGAATTCATAAGAAAATCGAGTTTAGAATATATAGGTAGGAGATAGAAAAGATATAATCTTTAATAAGTCTAGGATTCTGCCATTTTCTTTATTAATAACATTTGTTTTTTGAATGAAAGACACAGAGTTTGAATAGGTTTGAATTCTAGCTTCAAATTTCTTATCTATGAATTTCTAGATAAAAAAAACTGCTCAGAACCTCAGTATCCCCATTATCCAAGTGGAAATGCTAATACCATTATCAAAATTTTGCAGAAAGGTGCAAAAACACCATATACAGAGTGATATTTGTAAGTTACAAGCTTCAGTAAACACCTATCATAATCTCCAGCATAATTACCAATCTCTAAGAAATAATATGTGGAATACAGTGTTTGAAAGAAAATCATAATCATTAATCACTGAAAAAGTAAAGTATTCATACTAAAGCTGTACTCAGCTTGTCATCTTGCTTGCTGCTGGCCGAAATATGCAGCTTTAGTTCCTAGCTCTGTCTGCATAATGAGACCTGTGCAAAGGTATTATGAAGTCCAGTAGAATTGCAGCACCTTCAGCAGCATTTAAATTGATTTGGCAGAAATACAGACTCAGAACAGAATGTGTGAATGCCGAGCAAATGGACATTCAAGACGAGCTGCTAGATCACTTTTCCAAGTAGATACATTGCCTTAACTCCCACCATTTGCAGAGAAATTATAGAAATTCTGAAGATGTCATTGCAAATGATGATATCACTTTGACTACAAAAGGAGAGGGGCACTCCTGCCAGCTGTCAGACTACCTGGTGCAGTCACAGCATTAATAGAGGGAGGCAGGCAAGTGACTGTCCCTGTGGTTTCATTACACATTCCTTAGAATATATGAGTTCTCCCTTCTGACCCACTTCCTTCCTTCACTGGAAGTGGAAAGACATCTTCTTTTCTCTCTGCCCTTGATTCCTTTTTGCCTAAGCCAGTATCACAGTTGTCTGTTTATAGGTGTGAGTCCCCTATAAGGCTTTTCAAGAAATGGCCTTATTCCTCTGTTTCAAGAATACCTAGCCGGGTGCCTGGCTATGGTGCCAGATAAGAAACCTTTAGTGAGTGCATGCATAAATGAGTGAGTCAGTGAGTCGTGAAAGTCGAGGCAGACAGTTTTCTATATCTAACGTTTGCAGAAATCTCTCTTTGATTTTTCAGGAAACTTCTCATATTAGTGCAAATGAATTTGTGATAATAACCTGGGACTCGAGGTGACTGAACAATGCTGAGGATTGAGCAGTAAATTGATAGAGAGTTGAAATCTCTCATAACACTACCAGCATCTTTTTCTTTTACCTGTTTTTTTTTTTTTTGTGTGTGTGTGTGTGTGTGCTCACATGCGCGCGAGCGTTTCTTTTTCTGGGTAACAGAATTCTGAATAGCACCGAATAGAATCAGCTGAATAGTCAACTGAGTAAGGAGAGAGATCAGTAGCCCCATACACCAAGGTCTCCCCAAATGCTGGGAACTGTGTGTGGCATTTTGCACAATTTCTTTATATTATTCTTCACAAAAATCCTAAATATGACCATCCTTACAATTCTGCTTTTCAGAAGAGGAACCTGGGGAATGGAAAGTCCAGAGGTCACTCCTCTGAGTGGCAAAATGGGGATTTGAGGAATTTGTTGCTAACTCAAAACTGTTCCTTTGGAATCTGAAGACACCTCTGAACACTGTGCCCATTGCTCCCTTCTTGGTGTTATTCATGCCTGGAAATGTAAGCAGAGCTAGTTTCAGAACACTCCGTGCAACCCTAGTGCGAAGTTCAGGCAGAGGGCAGATGGCAGCGGGTAAGAGAGGAGACTTGCAGGGATTATTTGTGTCCCACATGCTTGGCATATTACACACCCTCAGGTCTCTCAAACTTGACTAAAAAGAAATCTCTGGCATTGGAAAACTCCAAATCTGCCTTATTGCTGGTACCGATATTCTTTTGTCTGGATGGGAATGACAGACATCTTTTGTCCAGATCTGGCAGACACAGGAAAGCAGAGCTGACTCCCTCAGTGCAGCACAGCTGCCAGCAACATAGACATCCCTAAGCTCCCTAAGTAATACAAATGTCCTTCTTTCCTTTGTCTCCACAATTATTCATGAAAAAATATTGAATAAGCTGAAATGCAATTTGATTTATGAAGCAGCTGAACTCCGAATAGTTCTGAATCCTCCCATTCCTCATGAAGAGTAGAAAGGGAATATAAACCAGCCAGGATAATAGGGAAGTGATAGATGCCAAATTTGTGGTTCCCAGGAGTCCTTCTTACCAAGGCAGTTCATAGAGGCAGAAGGCAGGACTGAGTCCAAGGTAAAGCTGATGAAGGAGAACTGAGAGTCAAATGCTAGAGATAACAAGTGCACCCCGAGTTCAAAGAGAAGAAGAAAAGAATATGAAACATAAGCACCACATACCACATGTTTGCTATGGGACATGTTCTACCCTCAGCATATTTTAGGAGTCACTTCATTTAATCTGGGCAGGCATTGTCATACTTAGTAAAAGATGAGGCAGCAGATGCAGTAACACTTGAGAAGCTACACTGAAGAGGCAAAGCAGAGAAGGTCTATGGAGTGCTTAGATAAGTCACAGAGCCCTGATGCCCATCAAACTCAGTATGGACCTGGGAGTGTGTGGCAGGCTGTAGGTGGACCTCTCTTATGGAAAGGGTTCAAGGAAGCCACCAAATGCAACTTACCTCAGGCGTGGTATGTTATGGTTTGTGTTTGGATGTCCCCCCAAAGCTTCATGCCATTATGGAGGCAACTGAGTATAGCATTTGTGATGGTTCGTTGTCTTGGCTGTGTGGATGCTGCACCCAGCCAGGGGTGGGTAGCCTGCATACAATATAAGAGAAGGAAGGAGATTTGCTTTCCCTCCTTTTCTCATTTTGCACTTGTTGCTTGCAACCACCATGAATGGTTGAACTTCAGCCATGCCACCCTGCCTTGGAGCCAGCTGAGTAAAGACTGAAAACTCCAAAACACTGTATGCTAAATAAACCTTTCCTTCCCTAATCTTGGGTGTCAGGTATTTTTGTCTCAGTGACTAGAGTAAAGTAACCAAGGCAGAAATCTTTAGTGGCTCTCTTAAACTGACATTTCAGTCAAAGCAGTTAGAATACAATAAAAACTGTCAACTAAATTTTATAACTAAAACAACATAGTCTAATAGATAAGAAAGAAATTGTAAATCATAAATTTGTGGCATACCTATGGATATGATATTTTGGATATTTTTGTTTTTTTTGTTGGTTTGTTTTGTTTTGTTTGTGCAATAGTTACCTGTGTTTAGACCCAAAATGTCCCCGCAAGTGCCATATACTCAGAGGAGGGGCTTTTGCAAGGTGACCGAATCATGGAGGATCTGGAGTCATCTGTGTGTTAACCCACGGATGTGCTCATTGCTGAACGTGCTGTTAGGAAGGGCGCAACCTGGAAGGGTGAATTATTGCCCCTGACTCCTTTCTTCCTGGCCACCTTTCTTCTCCATTCCCCGTTGCCATGCTGGTTTTTGTCTCACTGCCCGACCAGACTCAAGAACCAGATCCTCTGAAACTATGAGACAAAACAAAGCTCTTTTTCCTTAAGTTTCAGGCATATGATATATTGTACCACTGCCTGGACCTTGACCATTGACCACCTGCCCCCTGCCTGTTGCTGGCTATAGAAACACATACAGAAGCTGAAGGAATAAGAAAAATGACAACTGTCCTTGTGCTGCCTATCAGATTTTCACTTTGCCTTTATGGAAGAGAAGGGATGGGAAATATTCCAGGTAAATAGAAGTCAAAAGAAAATAGTTATGGCAGTTACATAGATTTTAAGTAGCTAATTTAAAGATAAAAAAGTTCATTAAAAACTAAAGGGGCAATCAATTAGTAAATATAAAAATTAAACTATATATGTGGTGTGGCTCGTATCTAGATATCCTTCCTAGTCTCATGTGATCATAGGTGAGGCTGTTGAGAAGTGGCTGGATCTAGGGTGTGTGATGCTGGGATCAAGGATGAGATGCTGAGATGGACTCATGGTGCTAGGATCAAGGCTTTCCCACCCTAGGTGTGAGTGCCACCTACGCTAAGGGAGGGCAGTGTGGATAGGACACAAATGACAGAAAGTGTCACTGCTGGTTGGTTGCTGCTTGGTGCCTTCTGCCTGCCAGGATTTGTTTGTCCTCTGCTGTGCCAGCCTGCCTTGAAGCCAACCAACTACAAACTGAAACATCTGAGAACTGTAAGTCAAATAAACCTTTCCTCCTTTAACTTCAGGGGTTGGGTATTTTGTCTCAGCCACAAGAAAATAACTAAGACTGTATGCAAACCACATTTGAATCTAAATTATGAAGTCTAAAGAGAGCAGCATTTGATGCAATATTACAATAGTAGAGGCATGTAATATCTCATTCTCTACCAGAGATTGTCCATACGCAAAATAAATAAACACTGCATTTCAGACCAAGAGCATTTACCAATCATACACAGAATACACCATCCAGTAGCCAGATACAAATTCATGTCTTTGCTGCTTTAATTTTGTCTATTTTTAGTGGCACCCAGGAACATTAAAACATACCCTGTATAGAATGTAAAGGCTTTAGGCTAGCCTTTGACCATACTTTAGCAACGCCAAAGCAAGAAACTGAAACAATAATTCAGTCATATGTGGCCTGGTGTCTTCAACTACATCTTTTGGATTAATAATATTCTAACTTAAAATTGTATGCATGTATGGCATGTGATGTCATATTTTGATATGCATATAGAGCTATGAAATGATTGTATCAAATGAATTTGTACATCTGTTACCTCATTTACCTATTTTACCTTAATTTACTTGAAAAAGTCTGTTATTTTAGCATCACAGAGCTCCACATTCAGTGTACACTATGTTGTTTAGCTACCATTTTTTAATGTACTCAATAATGAAACTATTTAAATATTTAAATAGCCATTTCAGTTCCTGTTATGAGCAATCTATTCAATTTAAACAAAATATGATATGTTCTAACAAATTGATAGTTTCTTATATAACTTTAAAGCTTACATTGAATCCACAACTTTTTCATCCAACATCCTAATTTTGATTTTGGAAAGGACTATCATAGCCACCTGGGCCAGAGTTAGGTAAATAAATATTACGAGTTAAATCATTTTTAAATCATTTTTAGTGACATGGGGTCACTATTTCTCGATGTCATCCTATCTACTTCCTGCCTCAATCTTCCTATCTATCTTCAACAGGAACAGCTTATGGATTTCAATTTATTTATCCAGAGAAATGTGAAATAATCATTTGGTTAAATGATAAGGTTGAGGCAATTGCCCCATGGCACGTGAGGTTGGTATATGTTGTTTCTTTTTGAGAAATAGTGAAATGCTTTCTGAAATGCTAGAATTATTGTGTAGATAGCTAACATGGAAACTGGAAATTAATATTATCAAAACTATAGCTATCAGGTCATTTATGTCAGGTAATTTTCTCCTTCATTTAACAGTGACTCAACAAGTGGGAATTCTTCCAGAGGCTGTGCTATTAATCATACAAAATGATTAATAGAGCAAGGTTTCAAACTTAAATAACATGAACTCATTCAGTAAATAAGATCATTATAGAATTAGCACCAAAATGTGATAGAGCATTATGACACAGGAATGCCGAATCTCATGTTATTTTAGAGAAAGGCTGGTCACCATTTTTTTTTTTTTTCTGGTAACATTGATTGAATTCAAGGGCTTACCAGTGAGCAATATCCCCAATGCATCCTTTAAGTTTATATTTTGACAGAGGATCTCACCAATTTCTCCAGTTTGAATTTGAACTTCCTCCTGCCTCTGCCTCCTAGAGTTCCAGGATTACATATGTGCACCACTATGCTTGGAATGCGGACATTTCAAAGGGCTTATGTTAGCAGAGGAGTTAGTCCTTGAAGGAATCAATTATAATTTGCAGCAATGTACAACACAAAGAATGCAGCTCTCTGAGTGAGGCTTACCTCCTCACTACGGCAGGACCACAGAAAGGAACATTTCTGAGATTCAGTGACTAATTCAGTTCCACACAAAAGTGAAATGTGTGTGACAAGATGGTCAGATATGGCAAGAAGATATACTGGACAGACATTAGAAGATAATTTAGAATAGATTGGAAGTCAGTCTAATGATTGAGTTTCTGAGTCCTCTCTGGTTAAATGAGGTAGTTGGAATAGTGGAACAGCTTTGGTTAAAGAGGGTTGATAGTAAAGTGCTGGAATAACCCACATTAAAGGAAGTAATACGTGGACCTGACTTTAGGGGGGATGAGATGGAAAACATGGCATATATTCAGGAGACATGACACTTTTCCCAGAGGTTGTCTTTCAGTCACTTAGCAGGACTGTAAATCCTGAGGGTTAATCTTTGGGAGAGAAAAATCAAGGTTTTTTCTGAACTAGAGGTTAGGAGAGGAGCAATTCTTGGTGATGGGAGGACATTTAGGAAGAGCTGACTAGCAGCAACAAACTGCAAATAGAATTTGTTGCTTGGCCAGAGAATTTAAAGTAGGACTTTTAATGTGTAAGATGTCAAAGAACACTTACGATGAGATTTCAGAGAGAAAACATTTAGAGGAAGGTGAGAAAATGGATGTCAAAAAGAACAAAGAGAAATACACAAATGAGGATTTAGAGAAGGGTGATTTTGCAAAGGAAAGGAATGGTACAAGTGTGAATGTTGGCTTGCGGTCAAAAATGATGAGAATGTCTAAGACTGTTACTACATTTCATCAGGACCAAGCAGCAGTTCTGGGAAAGAGGCAAGGGTGGGACACTAATCCCAAGGAGTCTATGAGGGCAGCTGTGTGAGGATGCAGATGGAATAAGGGAAAATGCACTTCCAGTGATTTTGTGAGTCAAGAGGAATGTGGATATATGGAGTGTACACTTGATGAGACATGTGTCTCATCATGATATGTGTCCTTTGTTTAGGCTAAAATTATATACTGAATGCTGGTTTGTGAAAACACTAATAAATCAGGTGGAAACATCACAAATGGGAAGACAATTCACGTATGTGTAAATTATACATTCATATGCATATGAACAAATTTTAGATACATATTAGTTTGAAAAATGTATTCAAGTTCAAGTTTATGTGTTTTTTGGTTCGCTCAGGATCTTTGTCATACTCATATCCTGTAGAGTAGAATTCTGCGTAAATATGTCCATTTTAAAGCCTTTCAGGTTTTTAATATTATCAGAATAGTAATCTTTGGATATTAGCTTTCTTCCTACTCTGTCATTTTAGGGTGGTTTGAACCACCACTATCTATATAAAGAGCGTAAATGCAGCACCATGAACAGAAAAGGCCCGCCCAATGAGGGCAGGAAGCTCCAGGAGACAGTCTGTGTCAACAACAGATCAGATCACTTTTGAACATCGTGGGGATCAAAGAGGCAGCTCTAGATAACCATAGGAATTTGGACTCACAGCTCTAAACTTCAGCCAAGAATGCTGAAAGAAAGCCCTTTGCTATTCCTACCTTCCTTTATCCTTTCAAAGAAACTAAATATGTAGTGACTTTAAAGTACAGATTAAAAAAATACTGTTAAAGAGAGAAAATATGAACATGTTCAATGTGGAAGAAGCTTCCAATTGGTGGAGACACTGAAGATGAATTATCTGAAACCCTTTATGCCTATTCATGTAGAAATGCAGGCAATTTTTGGCATTATTTGTATCTTAAAAGAGGGTCAAACACCTTCACAAATTTTATCACAGCATGCAAACATATTCCTTGGTATATATACAGCATGATAACAAAAAATGAATCTGCCTGCAAGTAAAAGTTTTACTATTGATTTATATTCTAAAATCTTTCCAACAATTTGTTCTTTATTCAATGTCTTTTTAATAAAATGTTATTGTACTTTTCAATTTGTTGATTTCTTTCATAATACAAACACAAAGACATCCTCGCTCAGAATCATCTTATTTTTTACACTGAGATGGTATCCTTTTCATATTTATCATTTTTGTACTTGTGAAAAACTTCAGATTCTTGGAAAGACTTAGTGTATATTTACAGAGTAAACTGAATACACCCAAAGAGCTACTTCCCAAAGCAATTTCTGCACATAGAAAGAGTTGTGGTTTTTATCCCCCACCTCATTGACTTTCACACACAAAATAAAGAGCTAATATCACCAGCGGGCAAATTTTGTAAAATTGCTCTCCAAGTGTTTCAGCAAAACCTGCCAACACAACTCAAAGCGAAGAGTCTCCCGTCCCCGCATTGTGGCAAAGGGCCTCACTGGGATGGGATGCCAGTCACACAGACGAAAGCCAAATTGTTCAGTGGGTTTTAGAAATGGACAGATGTTCTCCGGGGATGATGGAGACAGGCACCGCCACATAGATTTTCACTTGACGTGTTAACCAATATTCCTAGCCAATTATTCAGAGCACCCAGCAGATAATGTATGCAAAGGCAGGAGCGGGAATCATCACTCACGGCTTCCACACAGCCCCCAACTCCTGCCAGAGTGTTAAATTCCTCTCGGGCTCTGAGAGACACGGAGTTCATTTTGTGGGGCCTTGGATGTGTTCCTTGAGGCTTCTATGAGAACATCCAAAACTGATTATCAAACCGGCATTGTGGATGAATAAATATGAGAAAACAGAGCAAACTCTGAGCATTTATACTTCAAAATCTCCAACATGAAAGCATGGAGTTTCACGTACAAGAATGCGTTTGAGGTCTCAAAGGTAATTACCCTAAGGCACTGAAATAGGGCAATAAAAATAGTAGCAGCTGGACCACACTTGTGTTCTACTATACTAACTGCTGTTGGCTAATTTACCGCAGAAATATGATGTAATAAGATCAATTACTATTAATGGAAAGATAGAAAAACAGAAAAGGCTATGCTGTCTACTTTATTTGGCAGTGTGATAACAAAAGTACACTGAAGATTGGAATCTCTACTGCCAAGTACCCTCTGTACAATGTCATAGTATTTCTGCCATCTCCTTTCTTTCAGCTAGGCAAAATTGGAGCTCATACCTGGAAAATATGAAGATGAAATGGTGTAAATTTTGTTTCCAATAAATTTACACTGCTAGGCAGCTTTTTGAATGCAACATGGTTTCCCTGCTGGAAATTGTACAACATGAAATATAAAGATATATTTAAATATATATACTAGTTATAAATATATGTTACATAAATATTTATTTTATGTACTATTTATTTGCATAATATATATGCTTATAACCTACATATTATACCCATTTTAATTATTTCTTTTCTTCATTTTTTTGTTTTATTTTGTCTTGTTTTCTTTTTTGAGAGACAGTTTTACTCTGTAGTCTAGGGCAACCTCAAACTTGCTATCCTCCTGCCTCAGCCTACCAAGCAGTGGATTATAATCATGGGCTATCATGCTTGGCTCTATTACAGTCATTTCTATTACAAAATTTTTGAACAAAGGCATCAACATAGTGGAACATATACAGCTGTACCTATCAGTGTACAGTAAGTCTTTAAAAAGTAGGTAGTTTAATGGAGATCATATGTTAACAAGATGATAGAAGCTAAGAAACTAAAGAGAGGCCCAAGAGACCAGCAGACATTACCAAGTATAAGGAGCAGCTCTCAATTCTGTAGTGAGAAAAAAAAAAATCAGGAGGAAGGATGTCCCGGGAGCTGATAACACCTCGCGGGCAGTGGAACCATGCAGAAGACTGTCTGAAGGAGAGGCCGCCATGGAAGAGAGTGCCTGACTGCGGAGGAGACCCCGCCACTGATTAAGAACTGTGGGGGGGTGCAGAAGTGGGGACACCACTGTGACCATCCTTCTCTACCACCCCCCAGACTCCTGCCGGGGCTTCAGTTTGAGGGTCCTGGTTCAAACCAATTTGCAAGGGAACCTGGATACCACATATTCAATGCTTCTGTCCATTCAAAATTGATATGTTAAAAACAAAATGATGGTATCTAGGGATATTTGAAAGGCTCTTATGAAAAGTACTGGTGTTCCAATCTGGATACCTCAGAAAGCTAACACCCAGACCCCAAACTTTCAGCCCCACAAATGTGAGACATGCATATTAGTTGTTTGTAAAAACGCATTTTTACTTCCCCTTTCCCCCTCCTTCTTTCCCTCTCCCTCTATCTTTTGGTCTCCTTCTCATTTGCAAAAATCTACATCCATTTTCTTATTATCCTTTATTTAGCTCTGTAAGTTATATACCCTTTGATTTTTCATGTAAGAGAAAACATGGTATCTTTTAATTACATGTGTCATTTCCAAGGACATTTCATTGACCCAAATCTAATCATACCACTAGACTAAGCCAAATGGAGACTGAATAGTCATAATGGTCTGAAAAATGCTATTTCCACGAAAGAAAGGAAGTGCACATATAGAAAGAAATCTGGAGGAATGAGCTTCACCAAGCAAGAGGAACAAGGAGATACACATAATTAGAGTAGGTAATCTATTTTGGAGAGACAAAATTTTGCACTGTGGTTAGATGATGAACATTACTTCAACAACAACAAAAAAACCTTGCAAAATATTTTAGGAGAAAGTTAAGGCTATTGTGTGAAGTGCTGTGTGATATAATTGAGTTACAATATAAACTGGTGGTAGGGTGCGTAGGAAAATTTCAAACACTAGTGAAAACTACTGTATCATTGGCATTACCACTATATTTCCTCAGAGAAATGACAAACTGCAGGGCAATGAACCACCTTCCAATCCATGCAATACTCAGTTTTCTTTCTATATATAAGCAGGGCCCTCTTTCCTTGGTTGTAGCCTGAGTTTAATGGTCAAGCTATAGAAAAACAAACAAATCAACAAAAACAAACTTACTTTCCTGTTGTAGAACTTATTGTCCTACAATAGACCTGAAGCCAGCTGAAGGTTCTAAGACTGTACGTAAATTATTAGGCTCACCTTGGGTTATATGCTCGTACACTGGAGTTTGCAGACTTTTTTGTAAAGGACTCAGCATCAATTAATTGGGTTTTAAGTCTTGCTGCAGCTACTCGGCTTTGCTGCTACAGCACAAAAATAGCCACAGATAATGTGATATGGAAGGAACATAGTTACTTTCTAGTAAAACTTTGTTTACCAAAGCAGGCAGCTGCTGACCCCTGAAAGTTTTACTTGGCAGACACCAGGTCTTCACTGTTATTTCCTTTACCTTGGTGCAGGGTACACATTTTCTTTATCACTTTGCCAAAGTTGGACAAAACCATGAGCCTCCTGCTGCCCTCCCTAACATAGATTATTAGAATATGGCATGGAGTTTGCTCCCTGGTTAGTGGTGCAGCTCACGTGACTCACGAGCAGCAGAGAAGGAAGCAATGGCCTTCAATGGAAGGAGTCACCAGTGGAAGCCTTTGCAAAGAAGGCAGATTGGAGCTAAGTCACACAGGCTCTCTATTTAGTTGATGCTGTTTCACATCTTTATCAGTTGATATATCGTATTATTCTCCAACGTTTCTGCGTAGTCTCACAGCCACAGTGAATTGAAGACACTTCTAAAGGACAAAAAACTAGCAAGAGATGGAGTTAAATTAAGATTCCAACTTCATTATCCTGTTAATATTATGAATTTGAGTGGCTTGAGGAAATCACTCCTTGTAAGAAGATTGTCACCTGACATCAAAAACTCTGTCTTCTCTACACCAATCTCTTCCATTAACATTCAGGTCTTTTCTGGGGGATGGTGTGTGGCAGTAAATCTCCATAAATGATCTCAATATTTTTTATAGAGTTGTGGTAGGGGAGACAGTGGCCATTAAAAAAAAATAATATTACCCTGAACGATGCCTGGAACAACTCTACAACTCAGTCAATCTTACACCAATTTATTTCACATTTAATGACTTTCTGAAATATAAGTTCCACTGTATCAAATATTCAGCACAGGGCAGAGGATAGTAACATTTTTCTTTGCATCCTCCTCCTTGCTGAGCAGCAGTAATGGCTCACCCAGACATTAGAGGACCACACTCCACGGGAGCATCCACCACATTAAAGGCTGGCAAAAACAGGGGACTTCACTCAGACTTTAGAAAGAGCATTTCTATTTAAATAAAATAAAAACACAGGTGGTTTAGTGGATTCAGTCTGAGCTGAAATCCCAAAATGCTATTTAAAGTATGAAGTGCTTAGAATCTTTTATTTTTCTGAGCAGCTCTACCCCGTGTAGAAACAACAATCCTACCACTACTGACAGTGTGGGGTGTCACATATGTTGGGCTCTGAGCGAGTTCTTGTATTAACGTTCTTTAACTGGGGAGAAAACACTTCTATTAAAATGCCAGAGGACTTTGGAGCATGATATTGCTAATAGTATGTTTTTTATAGCTCTCTAAACTTTCTTATGATCATAATGCTCATTTGTCTCTGCCCTTTTCAGCCTTCACCAGTCATAACCACCATTGGAGGGCTGACACTCATCTTTTGAATCCTCCCACCCAGAGATTATTCCATCACCTTGTAGTTCTATTTCTTTATATTCTGCAGTAAGGAGAATGCACCAAAGCAACTGTTGTCTTGGGAGTATGCATCTGGATAGGAAACCATCCTAAACTCAAGTTAGTGACCGACTTGTTAACAACCACTCCTCAGCAGCATCACATTTTTAAGGTGTGACATACAATTAAGGCAGAATGAATGAAAATTTAGGAAGCACTGTTCAGCCTCAAAGTACCTTATGATTAAGTTATGAGTTATTTGACAATGACAAGCATTAATTTGAAAGCGCAAGGATTTATACCAGGCTGTTTAGCTGTAGGCCCAAAGTTAGCCAATGTCTGGTTAAGGAAACATAAAATATCTACTTATTTCTTCTATTCCTCCATATCATCATCTGTAAAGTGGGAATGATAATGTAGCCATATGGATAAGGATAGAAAAAAGAAGGAGCAGTAAAACTCATTTAAGTTTTTCTGCATGTGAGCAATCACATTTAGTGCTTTATTTGAATTAGTTTGTGTATTTACCTTCAAAATAAACCCGTGTGATGCACCTATATACAGCCATTATGTGGTAGATATGGACCTGAGAAGGATTATATAGTGCTTGTTGTTAATTAGTCATTGCTCAGTTTAACTAATAGGAAAGAGAAGATGACTTACAAAGGGAAAATGTGCCTTTTAAAGTGAAAATGGTAACGATAGAAAGCTATACTTTTAAAAGATAGACACGCAGCATAGAATATCAGAATATAATGTTACGCTACCTTTGAGCCTTGATGAATTAGATGTTAATAAAAATGCATCATATGTTGTGAATATTTTTACACAGGAAACCCAGGAAATTAAGAAATAAGGGAGCCAAGCCAGAGAATGATGTTGTTAGAGCCGTAGAGAGCTATTTAAAACAATTTTATTTTGAGAGTGAAACTCATCCTAGCAAGCCTAACAGACATATAGGCCCTTTAGTAAATAGTCACATGATGGAGATGATATTTAAAATGTTAAGAGGTTAGAACCAATGGATCAAAACACACATAGGCAGACTTGGAAAATGCCAATCTGAGAGTACTGTGACTTTAAATACAAACTTACCTCGTGCAGGTTTTGTGATGTTTCCCTAGTTAGTCAGCCTTTCTAGCTTCAATTGCCTATAAAATGAGAATAATAGTTTCTCTTTTATAAGATTAATCTGAGTTATTTGGTTTGCTTTAGAAATTAAACTGTGGAAGTATAGGATGGTGCAGTTCTTATTTGCAACCAAAGCATGTTCTCACAATCTTGGCCATTAAATATAATTTGTGGCTGAAAAAATAGCTCAGACAAATTTAGGCTGCATTAATAGAAGCAACGAATCCAGATCACAGGAAGGAAAAATTTTATTATATTTTACTACACATAAAACAATCAGAATGATAATGGCATTGTGAGATATTATATTACTACCAGACAGGATAGAAGATGAGTGATGGTAGCTTTATCTATAAACTGATTGTTTTTTAAACTATGATTGTAATATTGATGTGTGGCATATGTGCCTGCACTACTTGGTTGGAATACATGAAGCACACTGCTGATTAGTCCTGACCTTCAAGCCCATTGAGCACTTTGGAAGTCGTCTGGGGCATCATTTTCAACAGCCACTATAAATTGGTTGGGATGTCATCAAGCATAATGCATTTTCACACTGAGATTATGTTAAATAAAAATGCATAATGATTTTATATATTGTTTTTTAAGCAAGGCTTTTTGTGTTTGATAATCTAATAGCAATCGTTGTGACTCTTGATTGATAAAATACTATTTAAAATATTATTGGTATACCTTACTCTTCTAAAACTCACCTTATACTTAGTAATCTTATTTCAGTGGTTTATTTATTTATTTATTTATTTATTTATTTATGGTACCATGGACCGAACTCATGACCTTGTGATTGCCAGGCAGGCACTTATGCTGCTGAGCTAAATCCCCCACCCTTAGTAATCCTATTTCAATCTCCTGCACGAACACTGCTCAGGTCCACAGCTCCTGCAGTCTCTCCAAATTCCAGGCCCAGTGATTGATCAACCCCATGGTAATCCCCTGCTGCTCACTTGAACCATCAAGACGACAAATGGGAGATAGTTGTAGGTTTCTGTTTCTCCACCTGGGCTTTGGATAGCCTTTGTTCTTATCTACTTCCTTCCTCTTCCATTAGAGCTCTTGCCCTTGGACAACATGGATAAACCTGGAGAACATTAGAGAACCAAACCAGGTGAAGAACATGAAGTATTGTGTGATCTCTCATAAGTGGAATATAAAGGTGTTGGCTCATAGGTGTTGAGATCAGAATGGTGCTCATGCGAAGCTATGGTAATCATGAAGAAGGAGCAGAGAGATGCTGCTCAGAGTGTACATAATTACAATGAGATGGAAGAGGTGAATTTCAGGAGATCTATTATACAGAAAAGTGACCATAGATAATTATATGCATTTGTTAATAATACACATAAAAAGAGTGGATGCCACAAGCTGCCACTACCAAAGGATAACTATGTGAGGTACTGTATTTGCTACTTAGCAATGACTACTTATGTCCCAAGGCATATATACTTTAACATAACATTGTGTATGATAAAAACGTGCAATGTTACTTGCCAAATTTAAAAGTATATATATATATATATATATATATATATATATATATATATATAAAAGTAGCTTTTATTTCTCCATAGCTTCAACTAAAAAGTAAATGAATATATTTATGTTGATAGTATATACTTCAATTTTATATTTTAGAAAACTACCACATCAAATTTAGGCATTCACAGATACTTACTGTCACTCTCTATCATGGTGTGAATATGAAGTGCCCCCAAAGAGCTGTAACTTGCAATGGGTCCTGAGGCAGAGGTGGAGCTTTTGGAACATAATGAGATCACGGGGACACTAACCTGATGAAAGGATGAATGCACTGAATTCCTAACTGATTAACTGTCACCCGGGAGGCCTGGTTGGGGGAAGCAGGTCATGGGATATGTAACCTGGAAGGTTGGATTCTTGTCCTCATCCTCTTCCTCTGTGGCTCTGGCCCTTTCTCTGTTCTTTGCTTTCTGATTGTCTTGAGGTGAAGATCTCTTCTTTCATGCTGTCACTGTTAGTCAGCTGATCTTAGAAGGAAACCTCTAAAATTGTGAGCCACATTGAGCCTTTTCTCTTTTAAATCGGTCATGACAACAAAAAGTTCACTAATACAACATGAGATTAAACTTGTTCCATTCAAAGAGAAAATAAAAGAAATGTGACTTTAGGAAAAACAAGTTGAAACGATGAAAATCATAAACATGATACAAACTGCCGGATCTCAATAAACCAGAGAATTCTGGTAGGCTACAGGAGACACAGAGGATATCCAGAGAATCTGGAATGTGTAGAATCTGGAACATGAGAGAATCAAAAAATAATTGTTTAGTAATATAAAAAAGGAAAGAACAATCATTATATGCCACAATTACACAATACCATTTAATTAGACATTTCTTTCATGTATCTCTGTATTAAACCAAGACCAGAGAAAAGTAATTCTCAACAAAGACTTATTGAGGTTTGCTATGTGATCAGTTGACTAACTGCAGAGGAACAATGGTGAATCTGTGAGACAGGATTTACATATCATAAACAACAGAGGTTTCCTAAACCCTGTTTTCAAACATACAACCAGGCTTTGATGCTTCCTGTCTAATGATTGCTAGGTAGGAAGTGTATTTATTTGTGAGGCATTTAGAGGAACTAATGGGGAGTGTTGTAAGTCAGCTCCCAGAAGAGTGCAATATTACCCGTGTCTTCTAAGCTACATGATCACATCCATGAGGTGGCATCGATATGCACTTAAATTCAGATGTACTTAACTGTGATCCATTAAGATCATTTGATATTTCTTTTCTTTTTTATTTTTTCCTGCTGATCTATTTGTCAACAGAAGTAGCAAAAGATAAGGCACCTACATAGAAAATACAGATTCTCTGGTTTACAAAAATACCTTTATTATTCTGAAGAATTCATTGGATCATCATCTTCCCAATGATTTGGGGAGAAATAGTTATGTCCTTAAAATACAACAGCAAATATAGGAGTCATAGGATTAGAACAATAAACAATGGCAAAAAAGAAAGCACCTTTAACAAGGAAATAAGGAAACAGAGTTTCTGTTTTACTTCATGTCACTTGACAAGAGCAGGACTTTGGTGAAGTAAGGAAATTTTCCTCTGCAGCCTATGTGGTATATTTGTTTGACTAATAATAGCAAAATATAGTTCTTCAAACTCTTACTGTATGGCTGGGATTGCTTTAAGTGCTTAAATATTGATTATTTTAGCTCTTAAAACACCTATGAATGTTTAAGTCAAATGAAATTGCTAAGAAAGCTTTATCCAAAGGATATCTTCTGGAAAACAAACTTTCTTATACTAGTAAGTTACATACAAATATACAAAATATTTTCCCTAACAAGACTAAAGGAAATCAGAAAAACTAGATGGCAGATTTTTGGTTAGAGTTTTCAAATTCTATCTGGATGCAGTTATCATGATTTTGGTACTACAGTAAATGGTTACCACATTTGCTCGCATATGTATAATTTATTTGGATAGGTGTCAGAATTTTTGTATAAGTTTTTCAAATCTGCCTTTCCCCAGTAAGACAATAACTATTGATAAAATCTTTAGTCATGCTGAAACTTCCCATGTGGTATGGATTAGTAGCTGGACAGGAACAATGTCATAGCAGTGTCATTTTTAGGAGCCATTACTGCTCCGGAGTGCAAAGATTTTCTTGCTGAAGAAAAAAATGGCCCATGGCGGATTGTGAAATCTAAATGAACAACTGCCACAAAAAATGTGTGAATTGGATTTTTGGGGGAAGTACCTGAACTTTAACCAAATGTTTTGTAAGTGCTATGCAAGTTTCATACCATTGAGATACATCCACTGGACCTGAAACACAACTTTATAATCGACTGAAATATAAATATCTGTAATCATGAATTCTCATGGCATTTCCTAAAGCAATGTTGTAGAAAATTTATGCTATGAGGAAAACTTTGAGTTTATAATTCAAGAATCATAACTAATACTATCATTGAACGTTTTTGGCAGTCATGCATGTATCACTAAATATACGTATATAATATATATGTTAAACTGAGTTTAATTGCCTTAATATTTCATTAGCATTATGCATATAAGTATTTTTACAACTGATAAGTCACACATGTATACATATATATGTATGATGAATTCATGTTATCTCTAAGTGCCTTCACATTTATGTAAAATCCTATTAGCTGCTTACAGCAATCTTAACATCATTATCTACTTTTTACAGCTGTAAATAACTGAAGTTCAGAAGGATTAGTCAGCTTTTCAGGCTCCATAGGAAAAACTCAGGAAATTAAGATTATTGTAAACCATTAGCCTAATGTCTACATGGAAAAGTTAAATGTGGTGTTTCGCATTTTATATTGGTACTTATTTGCCAAGAGGAAGACAGTCTTGTAAATCATGGTTTGAATTTTGAATCAAGCATTCTGATGCTTGTGCAATGTTTCTACAAACAGCACCTCTGATACCACCAGGTGTCCTAGGAGGAGAAGCACTCTGTTTTCTTCCATATTGAGATAAAATAAATGATATTTTCTACTTGCCCAAGGAATAGTAATAGTAGTGACATTTAAATGACATAAAAAAGGGCAGCAATATCATGGACAACTACTAACATCCCCTGAGCAACAATGATGAACTAAGTAATTTTTTTATATATTACTTGTAACCATGGCACTGTACAACATGGCAAATTAATAATGAAATTGTTATGAGTACAGCATACTTCACCACCCACATGCTTTCTATCTCTTCAAAATCTACCAAAGTTTCCACTGAGGAGAAAACATTATTAGAATCTGTGTCTTTGCTTTCTACTCTGTAAGACAGAATTTATAAAAATAGTATTAACTTCAAGTCTCAAAACATGCATTTTCTAGGGCTGGGGATTTAGCTCAGCAGCATAAGCACCTGGCTGGCAAGTGTGAGGTCTTGAGTTCAATCCCTAGTACCAAAAAAGAAAAGCAAACAAACAAACAATACATTTTCTAATTTTAATTTAAAAATGTGTGGAGAAAAATCACTTTCTTTCTAAGGGAAACGTTACCAAATACACATGGAGAAAATTTTCCTACATTGTCTGTTTTCATAAAGAAAATTGGATAATCAGCATTTGATCAATAAGATTGTTTGTATTACACAGACTGTTACTAGCTATAGTACAATCAAGTTCTGGGACTACTGAACATGGAAGTAATAATTTGGTTTTTCTGTGAGGAAAGGATAGGAACAAGGAAGTATTTTGTGCTCATTGTTCTGTTAACATCTCCATTTTATTTTATTTTTTCTCTCTTTTTAAAATTTAACAAAATTTCACTCTTTTTGGTCACTAGGAAGTGTTACCACGCCACAATACAAATTACAAGATCAAATACATGATGATAGGAGAAATAAAGAAAATATGGACTATTAAAAGGAAAGAGTTTTCTTTTTTTATTTTAAAGAGAATAAAACAAAACAGAACAAAGCATATCAGAACAAAACAATGCAAGCAACACAGGATTTCAAAACAAGACAACAGGAAATCTATGGTAGCTACCATAATGTTTCTTGTTTTCTTTGAACTAGTTGTCCATATATTCACACCCAATGAATTCAAACAAAGCATAATAGTATAAAGCTGATCAAAACAAAAGAATTAAAGCATTACAGGCCTTCAAAACCAGACAATAGGAAAAATCAACAATGGCTGCCATTGTTCTCTTCAAAATAGCTGTCCATACCTTTGCATATATTGTAATCAAATATTAGAAAACAGACTAAAGCCAATCAAAACAAGGAATAAAACCATTATCAAGCTTCAAAACAAAATGATAGGAAATCAGCAATGGCTGCCATAATGTCTTGTCTTCTTCAAAATAGCTGTTCATACCATCACATGTAATAAAATCAATTCTTGTTTTTTCTTAATTTTAAAACAAAAAAATAGAAACAATGATTCAGAATTTCAAATCAATAATAGGAGATTAACAATGGTTAATATATTGCATGTTGTTACCTTCAAAGTAGTTGCTCATAAATAAAAGACATTGGCATAAAAAAATTATCAAACAATGAAAGCACAAGCCCTTCTTTTTGATGAACTAACAAATTAGTAGTATATTTACCTATCTTAGGTATGTATATATAATCTTCTTTCTTTTCTCCTTTTCCCTATCCCAGTTGTTCTTTCCTTCTGAGCACTTTCCTCACCTTTAACTTTCACAATATCTATTTTATATTTTGGGTCTTACTTACTCTAGGAAACAGATTTTTTATGTATTGATTAAATTTTATATGAATTTCTTTTGTTTAAATCATAACAAAACAAAGTTAAAGGTATGGAATATGCCTTTGTTTTTAAGAATCTGTAGCTACCTGAACAATTTTTAGTTGTTCTCCCATAAAATTTGCCTTTCATCCTAAAATTTTACTTACAAATGCAGCTATCATGTTATGAAAGAACAAAGTGCATTTAAAAGCACAAAGTGTCTAATGTGCATGCTTATCCACAGTTCATTTCTCTTGGTGCTATTTTCTCTAATTATCCATGAATCTGTTCTTTTAGAACCATTTAGAATATAAAAAGATCCAGATGAAAAATTCTATTTAGATTTATTGAGCCTGTGCGGGTTTTTTGTTTATATACCAGATCCATGTTAGCTCTTGCCATTTGGTTTACTCTTTACTGCTTTTTAATATCCTTCAGAACAGTATTTTAGACTGAATTTTAAAACTCTCTCTCCAAATCTCAAATTTCACATTCATTCTGTATGTACATGTATGTATGTATGCATAGTCATACACACCTTAACGAGGAAAACATGCTTTGAGAAACGTGTCTTTAGGTGACCTTGTCTTGTCAACATCCAAGCTTAGATGGTATAATCCACTGCATGCACAGGCTGCAAGGGTAACTATCTCCTGCTAGGTCCATGATGAATAAGGCAAGGTTGGGTTAAGTCAAGCACAAGAAAAAAATGCTGCAATCAAGAGACATGGTAAACAGGAGATGAATGAAGCTGCTGTTGAAATAATATGATATACTCTTTGAGAGTAAACTTTGGCTTTTGTAAGTAAATCAAAGGCATAATACCTTAAATTAAGATTACAAGACATAGTATGGTGAATATATAAGCCAGTAGTAGTCATTTATTATGATCAGGAATTGTGTTGTACATAATTCTCTATGACTGGTGGAACAGGAGGTTTGTTTACATGCACATCACCACAAATGTATGAGTCTTGAGTTGCAGAACGATAGTACACCATCTGTGTTATCAGCAGACAAGAGGGATTTTTCACTTCCTTTATCTTCTTAGAGGAGTGTCATCATTTAAACCATGTGTCATTGACAAAACACTATCATAAATACTCATGTGCTACAGAATACTGGTGTGTACGTGCGCATATGTGTGTGCAAAGATAACAACTCCTATATTAGTTTTACAGAGATAAAGTGTTATAGGATATATATATATATATATATATATATATATAAAGATTTGTTACAAAGAATGGTTTCATACAATTACTGAAATCCTAAGATCTACACCAGACAACCCATTCTTCGGTTCTCATATGAGTCTGAAGGCCTGAGGACATGCAGAATGAATGGTGGAATTTCAGGTATAAAGCTTGGTTGTCCTGAAGACCAGAGTCAGTATTTCAGTGCAAGTGTGTGAGCAGGGAAAAGCCATGTCCTAGCCTTGCACGGAGAATTTTTTTTTCTTATTTTGGCTGAGGCAGAAGGGTGGGCTTCAAACCTTTGCTGTATTTAGAATTTCCAGTGGGTGGATGAGGCATACTCACATTAGGGAGGCAATTTTTTCTCCCAGTTCTGCTAACATATATATGATTTCAATTTTATCTTGTAGTAGTGTATGTTCCCCTCATTTTTAAAAAGATCTATATCATTATTTCCTATTATCTTTCTTTCATTTTGTCCTTTAGTTATATTTTGGGCTGCTCTTAGAAGAGAAACTATGTAATATTTAAGCTTGTGCATCTGATCAAATCTTAATCTCCCCCTCTGTACCCTCCAGACACACCTAAGAGTATTCAAACAAGTGTTTGGGTGACTTAATTTTATTTTACTGACAAATAAAATTAACCATCATATCTATATTGGGAGTTTTCTCTTAAAACATTGTTGTAAATGTTTGACTGGAAGACTTTGATCTAGTTTTCATTATCAAAAGTGATCTTTTATTTTCCTCTTATCTTCAATAGCGTATTTGATAGAATGGCTTGGGTAGATGCTTTGAGTTTGAATCTAAACTTGACTGTAACCTTTGAGATATTGCTTAACCTCAGTAATTGTATCTGCTTATCTGGGAAATAGGATACTATATGTGTATTACCCACCATTATTACTATGGCAAAACACATTTTATTTCTCAATTCTTTTGACTTGCTTAATGCTTTTCCTGGAACTTACTATTTTACATCTCAATGACCTGTTGTTACAAAACAAATTTCTCCAAAATACAGAAACTTAAAGCTACAGGGATGCGTCATTTCTCATGATGACCAACACACATTAGCTATGCTTCAACTCTTTCTTCTGCTCTATCTATAGAGTATTTGCCTCAACAAGTTACACAACTGCATTTGAGCTAGGAATAGGTTAGCTGTTGGAATGTGCCAGAACACTTTGCTGGCGATGCCTGTTAGCACTGACTGCAGTTGAGATGCTTTGGGTATATTTCCTGCAGCTGTTCTTCCTGAAGAAGTCTAGACCTAGTTCCTGTTTAAAGTGTGGCAGTAGAGAATGAAATTTTGGATACTGTGAGATCTTCCTTAGGCCAGTGCTGCAACTAGTATGGATTCACATTCACCTAGTGCTACATTTTAAAACTGTCACATGACCGGTTGAGGTGCAAAGTTAATAGATTCCATCCCATGATGAGAAGAATGTCATGCACCTAGGTGAAAAGAATGGAATTATAGATGATCATTTTTAAATGCATTATCCAAAATCAAGTAACTGGGAGGACTGGATCTTCTTCAGTGATATGTGAAGGAATTCTCCCATGTCATTTGCCTAGATTCTGATGTGTTTTGGTTTATAGACTCATTCCTTGTTTTATAGAAGCATCACTCTAATCGATATCATCTTCAAGTGGAATTTGTTTTATATTTGTATCTGTGTCCCTCTGACACCCTCATCAGATCTGCCTCAAATCCAGGGATCCAGTCGCCAGACCTCACAAGTCACAGAGGTGTACTAAATAAAGGTAAAATATTGTCCAAAAGAGGCCATATGTCTGAGCAGGCTACATCTGTCTTGGTGAGGGAATGGGAGTGTTAAGACAAATCATGTCCAATATGTCAGAAAATCAAATTGGGCCTGCAAGGGAGAGGTGAATTTTAGTCAAGGGAGCTAGGAAACTTTATATTCTCCTGAAATTAACACATATAATGCTGGTCTCCAAAACATTTTAATCATTCCATTTTCCCCCAAAACACTGAGATAAAAAATCAAATGTGTAAATACAAGTATCTTCTAGCTTATGCACACATATATGATATTTTAAAATTTATATAAAGCCTAATATTAATATTCAACTGAGTACATGATAGAATGTAGAAAAAATATTCAACAAATAATACTACTTTAGATTGCAAACTTATTTATATTTATTTAACTTCTCTTTAGGGATGAATATTAAATAAATAAAGATTCCTACAGTTACAAAATGTGTGCTCTTATATGAACATAGAAAATAATAATGCTGGTTTTAGGTACATGTAAATACAAGAGCTGTGGGTTAAGAAGGCTTCTGCCCTGATTTTAGAAGAGCTGAGAGGACAGGCACTTGGCCCTTGAGAGGGCAGTGCATAAAGCTGTGAGGATGAAACCAACGGGCATAGAGACCCCAGAAGTTTGAAAAATTCCCTAAGGAAACCTGCAACGAAGGAGCAACGTGGGCTGAAGAGAAACGCCATGGGAGCTGTAACCACCAGAAGTGCCGTAGGGGCAGAGTCACTCAGTCACTTTGGAGCTCACAATTTGCCAAGATGCTGCTGATTGCCTTAGATGCTGCTCAGGGAACTACAGGACTTAATGTTTTCCCTGCTGGATTGTAGACTCACGTTGGCCTCAATCTTTTGCGTACCTGTTTGTAGCTTTTGTAATCAAAATGTTTATCTTGTGCAGTTGAAGGTTGGAAGTGTTTAACTTTTCATTTGTGCAGGGGCTTGCAGCTAAGTTTACCTTACATCTTGTAAGATACTTGGGACTTGGACTTTTCAGTAATACTGAACCTGTTAGGAATGTGGCACCGTTTGGAGATGGACTAAATACCTTTGCATAAAGAATGTGCATGAGTCTTGTGGGGGCAGGGACAGATTTTATGGTCCTGATGTAATATAATGTTGATTGACCTAGTACTGGTTCTTAAGGATTGTTAAACTTCTGCTGTTCGAAAAAATGGTAATAAGTATGTCTTCGTATTTGGCAACTAGTGTAAAGAAATGTGTCTGGTTGCCACGTTGACAAAGAGTGAAATGTAATGGTTGATACATTGTGTCAACTTGAGAATTCTGGAAGTTTACCTTAGTAACTCATCAGGAGGTCCTCACTTGCTAACATGCAGTGCCAGTGCAAGAGGAGGTCAGAGAGATACCTTGAGAGCTACACTCACACAGCAGTGGGCAGCCTGATTACAGTGTCAGGGAGGAGAAGGGGCTTTCTCACCCCCCTTTCCACTCTTCCTGATTTTGCTGTTTTTTGCCACCATGAACTGTTATCCCTCTGTCATAAGCTTTCCTGCCTTGGAGCCAGCTGATTACAGACTGAAACCTATACAAACTGTGATCTGAATTAACCTTTTCTTCCTTCATTTTGGATATCTGGTATTTTGTCTCAGCAATGAGAGAAAAGTAACTAAGGCATCCAATGAGGAAATACAGTTCTGTTGTGTTGAACATTTCTAACAGATAAGTAATGAAAAATAATTAGCAACTTTAGTAGATGACCTCTGAAGATTAGCTCTGGAGGAAGTTGAGAGCTAAGGGATGTTGAAAGAGTTTTGCCTTAGAATAAATTCCTGTACAATTATGGCCGTGGTCTAACGTGGCGGAAGGCCAAAGCAGGAACGCCTACCACTTCCTGCTTCTTCTTCAGCCCTAATTGCAACTCCCCAGAGAATTCCAATCAGTTCTTCACACATCATCAATATCTGCCCCATATGCCACTAAAATCAGAGGTCATATAACTCTCTGCCTCTCTGTATCTGGTCGAAGGAGACAGCCCAGCTGCCATGGATTGTGTGCACCTTTCCACGTCCTCAACTCAATAAACCTGTTCATTTTGTACTTTTGCTTCTCCATTGCTCCAGAATACTCTAACAGACATTTGGAGTGAATTGAAGGGAATTGCAAAAGGCAAATTAGATACATCTTTGTAAATATCACTTTTGAGAGTTCACTAAGTGTTCCTAAAAATCAGAGACCATGCTGGACAATCTATGGACTTTCAGTCTTTCTGTGTAAGTCTGTGTTTTCATTGCAATGATTCATTCATTAGGCCAGGATGTAATGTGTCTAATCATTGATCTGAAATGGGCTTGTGTGCAAAATGGACCTCCTGATCACCTGCACTAGACAGAAACTAATGGAGGTTCACCCATCAAAGTAAAGTATAAGAATTAGGGAACCCAAAGTGTTTCTTTAGTATTTAGAACATCATTAGATTATCTGCCATTTTTTGGAACTAGTATAAAAGGAACAACTAATAATCATATAAGAGAAAACAATATTCAGAGATCTTATCTCAGGTGTTCCTATTTTCATAACAGTATTGTAAGACATGACTAGGCAACCAAGGCCCATGCTTTGGAGGTAGTTTGTTCTTCCTCCTCTTATGCCTCTTTCTTCTCTAGAAATCTATGTGGCTCAGTGTAATTCATCACCGTTTAGTGTAACTTTCCTTTAGGGCTTCAGAAAGGGTCATTCTGATTTAGTATTGGAATATTCTGGAGTCAGAAACATGTCCTCTAAATCTTCAACATGTAAAAATTTGTTTTAATTTTTGATTCTCTACCAATCAAACTTCATAAATCATGCAAATATAAAACCTGTATAGAATCAGAAGTTGACTTTTTTGAAGGGAGACACAATCTGCAAATGCTGAATCTTCAAAAAAATAAAAACATTGACTTTCTTATATGTAGATATCCACTTTTGGAAACTTTCAATCTTAACATATTATATGCGTTAAAAAAAGTCAAATTACATAAATTACCCATGAAAAACCTAAGTTTAAGGAAAAAATACTAATAGATGTAGATTATTCATAATACTATGGAAAATCACAGGTTTAAATAAAAGCACAATAAAGTGTATTTCTTAATGTATTAAAATGCTGCCCTAAAGTGTGAGAAATGAATTGGTGAGGAAAAAGTGCATCCTTCCAGAACTTGTTCCATGGCTGTGGAATGGAAAGAGTGATTGCATTTAACTGAAGGACCCATAAAATATGAAAATCATTTGAATGGGAAATGAGCACACATGAAATTCACCCTGCATTTATATAAGCTTTTTTGTACCAGATTGTAATTCAGAATGCATTATTAAAAGATGCAAATACAAATTGATGCTTTCCAGCATTTTTGAAATAAAATTCTGATGCACATAACAAATCTATCCAGATAATAAAGAACACTTTAATGTCTTGCAAAATAATATGTAATACTGTAGGTATTCAGCAAATCACATGACCTCTTAAAATGACAAATTTTTATGAAAATACAAACAATCTATTCAAAAACACAGTCTCACAAATATTGAACCCTGACAGTAATATCCCTTCCTTCAAAATTAATAATTGTGTTTTTATAGTGGGCCAGAAATCTAGGCAATAAAGAAATAGTTTGGAAAAGGGTATGTTTTTGCCTACATGGAACCTCATTATATTTAAAGGCATACATTGTTAGGTGAGCAGTTAACATGCTTTATCTTTACAAATATAATACAGAACAAGTGGATATTGTATTTAACACTTTTATTAAATTTATGAATGAAAATAAATCTATAGTTTTCATATGTGAAGATCTACCAAAAGAATTTTAATTCTAGTTCTAAAATTGCATAGCACAAATTCCTTTCAGAATATATGAAATCTCAAATTTAGAACAAAAGAAAGACTTGTGTAAGATATAATAGGCATGACCTTCAACTTCAAATTCAACCCAACCTTACTACTGGAAAGTTTTTGAAAGGTATAATAAAGTATTCACAGTGTTATAGAAAAAAAGCACACCTTTCTTTTGTTTCTATAATGAAAAGTGTATTTCTGGATAAAATTAAAATGAAATTACCAAGCCTGTTCCTAAGCAGTTTTACCATTTTGCATTTTTTCCAACAAAGTATAAGACTCCCACTTAATTCACTCAGATCTAACAGTTGGTATTATTATTGTTTATGGAAAGTTTCTCAATGTATTTTCATGCTTATTTCTTGGGTTACAATGATAAGAAATATATTTTCAAGTGTTTATTTGCTATTCCCATAAATTTTTATAGGAAGTTATATAAAATAGATTTACATATATTTAGATTATATCTATAGAATATATATATATACCTTATATAAATAAGATTTTGTAGCTGTTACGTAAAATATCTTGGATAAACTCTTTGGTCAAATATATTCATCTGATAGTCTTATTTTTTTAATAGTACTATTTTTGGAGGAAATATTTTAAACTTTATTTTTAATGTTGAATGAAGTCTACTTTCTAAATTTTCTGTTTTATTATTTTCCTTTTGTTTCCACTCTGAGAAATTTCAACTTATCCACACATTGCCTGGAATTTTTCTGATGTTTTACTTTGAAAGCTTTAAGATATTAACTCTTACGCTAAGAACTATTATACATTTTGAATTATTTTTGTGTTTTAATGTAAATGCATTGAGTTTCTGTGTAATAAACATTTGTCTAGAATCTATTGAAGAGACAAACTGAAATCGCATATTAAAACCCTTTTTAGAAAATCAAAGACCCGCTGAGTGTGCACCTATCACTGGCTTTCCTTTTGCGTTCCTCTGAGATACTTCCTGAGTTTTCTGCCACTATCACAGCTCCTGATTGAGAGTATTGCCTCAACTCAATTAGACAGTTTGTATCCACTCTCCAATCTTACACTTCTACCAGTCTGCTTTGAATAGACTAGATCCTTCACATTTTCTAAGGAAGGTTGAAAATTAGCTTGCTGATTTCCAAAGAAGAACATGCCTGCTGGTGTTATATTTGTGGTTGCATTTGACCTATAAACAATTTATGGAGAATCTACATATTGTTTTATTGAGACTTTTAACCTATGATGTATTTATCTTTATCAAATTTCTAAAGTGTCAACATCTTGCAAGATTAATTTTAATGTTTGTGTTTTTAAATTGCATCTGTCATTTCTGGCCTGCATCACATTTAGTTAGCGCCCTCCCCACATTTCAAAAGAAGGATCCTTAAAAACACAGACCAAAGCGACACTCATAGTTGTTTTGCTGGACCTTTGAGCTACCCCAAGTAATCTCTCTCTCTCTCTCTCTCTCTCTCTCTCTCTCTCTCTCTCTCTCTCTGCCCCCCACCTCTTTCCCTCTGATGTCATTACTCTAGAATTTGTTACACAACACATTTGCTGCACTGAAAATTTGTAAATCTGAGCAACCAAATTTCAGTTCTGCAACAGAGCTCACCACTCCATAAAATTACTATACAGTTTCTGCTTCTTTATTATTTTTATACCTAAAATGTTTTTACATTGCATTTCCAACTTGCAGATCATGATGGAAAATGTAGGATGGAACTGAAATGCTCTTTCTTTGGCGTAACCTATTTTAACCCCAACAAAATTAATGGTAAAATATATGATTTATTTAAGTCATTTTTATATATCCAAGTTATAATGCGGCATTTCTGATGTGTTCAAGTTCATATGATATTATCTTCACTTTATATGCAACATTAGTATCACACAGCCAGAAATTCGTATGTACTTTCATATTTTTAATGACACATCATAAAATATTTCAAAGTTATAGTAAAATAAAGAGGTTATAATGCAGAAATGAATACACCAGTGGTGCTCAATGTGGTTTATTTTCAGTCTTAGAACAAAATATTTGGTCATTTTTTTGTCTTAATTGAGGGTGATAGGGAAGTTTGCTACTGGCATCTAGTGGACAGAAACCATGGAAGAGACTAAATATAGAAGCATCCTACAAAGCACAGGACAACACCAGACAACAAAAATTTTGGCCTTTGCACCCATCGTGCAATAAGTGTAGAGAAATTGCTCTACGCTTACCATTAAACTGAACTAAATATAATTATTTTGCTACATCTGTTCCAACATTCTCCTGCAACTTTTAAACATTTAATAAAATACATTTGAAACATCCATTTATTCTTAATCTTATTCTCTACCTTCTTTCAGTAACAATAACCACTATCCTAAATTTAACATGCTTGTAACTCTGCATAGTTATATGAGTACATTTTATTTTAAGTATCAAAAGAAAGTTCTATTTTATAAATTTTCATACATATATAGAAGTATCAAGCTATCTGTCAAATATTCTACCAAGTTCCTCTTTTCACTTAGTTTATTCTAAAGATTTATCATTTTGATATTCCTAGATCTTGGTCATTACTTTTAATAGCTGAATAACCTTCATTGTAAGCTATTGATTAATACATCAATGGACAGTCTGTTATTTAAAATTATTTTTCCATGAAGAAAAGCTATGTGATGAATTGTCTCATTATACATTTCTCCAAGGGTTGAATAATTTCTCCTAAAATTTTATATCTTTCTGGGAACTCAGAATGTTTCTTTGTTTGGAGATACATTTAATCAAGTAAAGGTGAGATAATTCTGGGTTCAGAGGTAGATAGAATAATAGGAAAGAGCTGCCTCATATTTGGCTCTCTTTTTTTATTTGGTGAAGCATTTCTGTGTGATCATAGAAATCAATATGAAATATATGAAAGTAAAATCAAAGGACCTAAATCAAAACTGTTTAGTCAAAACGTGAGATTGATAGTCCAAAGTATATTAGTTTGCTTTTGACAATATTTACTTCTTCCCACTTTATATGCTTTTAATCTTTTTGGATTTGATTAGATTTTTTGCGTTCAACAGACTGTGGGTTTCTGTTTTTTGATACAGTATGCCAATCTGTGCCTTTAACTGGGGTGCTGAAACTAGTTACAGTGAGAATTTGTACTAAAGGGTACTGACTTAATCTTCATTGCATTCTCTTTGCCTTAACTACTTTATTTTCCTTTTTTTGTTTAACCACTTGCCTTGCTTGGTGTATTCATTGCATTTTTTTCTTTTGTGTGTGACTTTGCTGACTTCTTTGTGTCTGTGTAAAGATTTCTTTAGTGAATGTTGATTTGATGCTCATCTATCTCTTAAACTGTTTTTGTTGTGGACTATCTTTATTACTCCATCAATTTTCACAGATAGTTTTGCATGATATTATTCCAGGTTGAATGTTCTTTATCATGAGGGTGTGAACCACTTCACTCAAAGACTGTTGATCTTTAAAGTTTGTGTTGAGAATTCTGCCATAATCCTGGTGGGTTAACATTTATATATAGGGATTTGTTTTCCTTTTACAGTTTTTAAGATTCTGTCCTTTTGTTAGACATCTGGGATTTTGACTAAGGTATGTCATAAGTTTATTTTTTCATCATAGTAAGGTGATGTTCTATAAACCTTGCTTAGCCATATGTTAAAATCTTTCCTTCAATTAGGATTTCTGTAAACAGATTTTTTGTTCCATGTGTGACTGTCTCCTGATTTCTCTCTAATTAGCTTTAGATTATTCTTCTTAGCATCATCTAACTAGCTACTGGATGAAAATATCTTGTTTTCTTGTCACGTTTAAGGCTCTTCTGAATAATTTCTCATAATTTGCCTTTCTATCCCCTGATTTCTGAAATCTCATCTTCACATTGTTTGTCTTCAATGTATGAATTCAGTAAAAAGTTACCTCTACTATTTCTGAAGTATATTTGTTGTTTGTACATCTCTGGTAAATTTGTCATTTATGTTTTGAACTGTTCTGTTTAGCTCTTTTACATTTTTATTTGTTTATGCTGTATTGACATTGATAATTTATTACGTTAGTTCCATCGTACTTTGATGATAGTTCCGTCATTTTTCTTTAAACTTTTCCAGTTTCTTTTTCTCTTTTTAATCATTTCCTAAGTTTCTACTGCCAGGTGTTTGCTTTTCTCTCCAATGGGTCCTGTACCATAGGTTTTGGGAGAATTGATGTGCTTTAAGAGTATTTTATTACCTTGTTTATTCATGCTATTCTGTATATGTGGATGGATGGATAGACAGACAGGCACAAAGACAGACAGACAGATACATCAATGATAGACTCTTTGTGTGTGTGTGCATGCGTGCACATGTGCTTGTTCATGTGCTCAGGTTGAGAACTGAGATCAAATAGAGTAAGGACAGATTGTAGCTGGTGTGAGGATTTTCTCAGCTAGAGTCTGTTGTTCAGTGACGTGTTGATGCCTTTCTTTGCACATAAATAGTGTTCATGCCTTTAGGTTTTGAATTCAAATGAATTGGATCCTGTCCCACTGTGTTGTGAGGAGAGAATTTGTAATAGGTGCAACAAGATTAACGATCCGATCACACATCGCTCGTGTATATGAAAACTTATTTTTACACATTCACCCATCATCAGTCTTTTCTATACTTAAAAACAAAGGAAGGAAAAGAATATGATTCAGTAGGTTTGGGGTCAGTTTATTGGAGGTCTTTTATAGCTGGGATTAAAGGATTAATCCAAAGTGTTGAGGGGTTTTAAGGCCTTTGTGGGGGAGGAAGCAGGATGTAGAGGGATAGAGGTATAATTCAGAATTGAGGAAAGCGGAAACATTGCCAGAATGTATTCATATATTTGTGCTTAGATTTGTCTGAATCCTCTAAGCACAGCTCTGTCAGAGGATGGCTGTGAATGGTGTCCTTCAAATCCAGCACTGCTCTGCCTTCTCTTCTGCAAATACAGGACCTGAGGGTTATATGTGCAGTCAAGGTGAAGAGGCAAAGGGAGACAAGGAAATAGGTAAATTACATGATAGCTAGGAGAACTGAATAGGGAGGAGAATATTAATAAAAGAGACAGACAGAGAGCAGGCTGTAGGAAAAAAGTTAAATTTTTAAAAATAGAAGTAATTAAAAAATTAGTATTGTACTGTAATGTCTTTTGTTATCTCCAAAATAGCTATCCATACCTTTATATGTGTTGGAATTAAATAATATAAAACATACTAAATCCACTCTAAACAAAGAATAAAAGCAGTAGCCATTGTTGATTTTCCTATTGTCTAATTCTGAAGGCCTATAATGCTGTCATTATTGTTTTGATGTTTTATACTCTTTTGTTTTGCTTGAATTCATTGTGTGTGAAGATAAAGACAACTATTTAGAAGAAAACAAGAGATGGTATGGCAGCCACTGTGGATCTCCTGTTGTCTTGCTTTGAAATCCTGTGTCATTTACACTGTTTTCTTCTCTTGTACTTTGTTCTGTTTTGTTATGTTTTATTTCACCCTCTTTAAAAATAAAAAAATAAAATAATAAATATTAGTATTTCTACAGGATCCAGAATTGAAGGAAAGGGATGAGGAAGAAAAGAGAGAAAAAACAAAGATGACAAAACAAGAACAAAAAGCAAAATCCAATGAGAACCCAAAACACTCCAACAAGAAAATGGACATCACCTGTCACAAACTCTGTCTATGCAGTTCCCTCCCTGTTTTAATCATGACCCTTTTACAGGAGCCACACAGATTCCCCTGCAGTCTTACCAGCCCACCTGGAGTGGCGAGGCTTGTCACTTTCAACAAGCCACCTCCTTGGTGCAAGCTGTGCTCAGGGCCTGCTGGTTAACCACGGTCTTATCTCCGTACCGCCACACAAACGCCTCTGTTAATTTGAGAAAAGCATGTTAAATAATTTTCCTCATACTGAGGCCATGACCTATGACTCCTGCTTCACTTGGTTCAGAGTCACTTCAGAGATTTTTTTTCTAATTAGATTGTCACCAGATATTCTTTGTCCTAGCCTATCAGGTCTTTTGCTTTGTGCTTGGATCTCAAACTGATCTTGTCTCAATAGCTCCTCTTTCCAGCCAGCAGAATCTAACACGGTCCCTGCACTTGGTTCAGGAACTCTTCCTCCAAGCAGCATGGCGATCACTGTTCAGAATTTCCAGCTTTGTGGAAAGGACAGGGAAGAGCTCATTGTGCAACAGCTTTGTTTCTTCCCGTCTGTCTCCAGGGATGTGGTCTGTGGGTCCCCACCAGAGAACTTACCTCTGTTCCACTGCGCTTTGTGTGCTTAGCCTTTCTCTGCCTGGAGGGAAGAGGGTGCTCCCCTTGCCTGTGCTGAGCCCTGGAGAGGACCCTGTCTGCATGGGAACCCTCCCTGTTTTCAGGGATGATGATCTCACTCCACGGTACTAGTCATTTTTCTCTGAATATGAACAGCCCTTTCAAGATAGCTGCTCCCTAGAAGGTATAGGGAATGGGGTGGTGCCGTTTCCCCTCTTCAAATATCCAGATATTTGGTTTGATCTACATGGGTCATTTTTCAATCTTAGTGCAGGGTGTGACTGCCTCCTTCATTTCATGTCACGTGTATTTGTGGTGACTTTTCTTTGAGTGTCTCAGACATACATCCTTTAGAGCATTATGTTGGATCCCCTTTGCTCCCAGATTTTCTTTTACTTGGTCCAGGTATTAGACAAACTCCTGATTTACATTCTTTTAAGGCTGTTGTTCCTCCATATTCTGAGTTTGGGGTTCAGCTCATGAAGCCCTTGTTTCAGGTTCTAGAAGTGCTGTGATGGGGCTGTCTAACTTTTACTGGTGGCCACAGGGGAAAGTTTCATGTCTGGCTCAAGCACAGCTACTGTGGTCCGAGGCATGGGCCCCACAGAAGGGTGAGAAGGTCCTCAGGGCACACAGTGGAGGCCAGGTGCCAGGGCGGGAGAAGAACGTGGGGATGTGCAGTAGGGGTGGCAGTCAGCTCCCAGAAAAGGATTTGGAGTCCAGTGCCAAGAGGTAGTGACAACAGTAGTCATCACAACTTTGTAAAGCTGTATTCTTTTTTCACTGTAAGAGTGAACAATTACAAATAATAGAAAGACTTTCTGCTATTTTAGATTTCAAACCTAAAGAATAGAAACAGCTAGTCAAGAAATCATGCCCCCTTATTTTTGTAAATTTGAATTCCATGTTTGAAACTTGACTTTCGGAAGTTACTCAATTTTTGTTTCATATTTGTATTTCCCCTAACTTACTGTGTATGAGAATTGGAAATGATAGTTACGAGAAAGAAGAAATGGAATGAAGAGAAGGAATAATACAAGAATGGAGGGAAAGAAGGAAAAAAGAAAAAGGAAGGAAGGAAGAAAGGAGGGAAGGAAGGAAGAAAAGAGGGAGGGAGAGAGGGAGGGAAAGAAGGAGGATCAAATGTTCATTGGTCATTATTTCACATTTTGTACAAATGGAGCACAGATTCAACATGCCTTGAATATCTGCCTGTAACTTCTCATCAGCTTCACTGAACCCCACTGGATGCTGACTATGATTACTTTTTTGCTTTTTTGGAAACTAAAGATATGAAACTTACTTTAAATAAAGTAGCTTGACCAAGATGTCAAAGCTGTCATTTGAATTACAATCTGTTAGCTTTCAACAGGCTAGACTTTTCCTCAGAGAGGACTAGGTCATTTATAAGATCAAGACACACAATGATTCATCGAATGCAAGTCCAGCTCTGGAATATAATCTTCAAATTTAGGTGAGTAATAAGCTAAATGAAGGGAGTACATTGGATAGCTATTTAAAATGTGGAATATTTAACAATTCATGTGTCTGTGTCATGTTTCATTCAAGTACAATATGGTTGTTCAAGAGATCTAGATCTAGAATGTTGCAGGGTGACAAAATGGGGTGACAATAGAGCTAAAAGTTGGGCTGGATACTTTGGAAAACTATATATATATATAGTTATATATATATGTATATAAACTGTTTATATATAAAATAGTTTATATATGTATTAACTGTGATCCAAGTACTATAGTACACATGAAATATAATCTTTCATCTAATTATGTGAGATATGTGCAATTTTTTATTTTATAATAAAGGGGGATAAACAAGTCATGGCTCCAAGAATTGAAATATTTTTCCAGGGCCCATAACTGGCAAGGTACAAAAACCAGTCCTTGTTTCTTTTTTCTACAGTTATTATATGACAACAATTTTCTAGTGAAATGTAGTTTAGATGAAAGATAATGCATGTGTGTGTATATATTTAGATGTATAACCAGCAGGCATAGATGTGTATCACATAACGTTTCTCTCAATGATGGGCTCCATCAATGAAAATAGTCTGTAGGTCATGTTGCCTAGTGACTGTTACAACCATCTTAATTCTTGTAGGCTCTGTAAAATATTCACACGATGACACATTGCACTGAATGTGTCTCCACGGCTGAGCACCTGGTGACTCCATATTTATTGATGTATTTCCTATATCGTACATTACATAGATTTATATTTATCTGTATTTATTATATATCACATATATGTTCTCATAATAAAACAAATCTCAATAATAAATAAACTAATTTTCAATCCAAAGTCCTGGTTTCTTACAACTTTAATATAATAATACTTTCTTCATGGTAATGCCATAAGTATTTAGTCATTTGTTATCATTTGCAATAGAATTATGTAAAAATCTATAAAAAAACTCTCTACATACTATCTTTTATTTGTTTATGCAAAGCCAGATTGCAAAACTACGTAAGTGAAAGAAAAAGAAATGCTAAGATTTGACTATTACATGAAATTCAAACCTACACGCTACATCAAACTCCAGAACAAATCAGTAGCAACAAGCACAGTACTTCCTTCTTTATTCACAAAGAAGCAAAAATTGTACTCACTCACTTTGGAAAACCATGCTTTGTCCTAAGGATTATGGCAATGCTTTGTGTATTATTTAAAAAGAAAGCAGGGTTATGAAAAATGAGCTTCAGTTCTTGGGTTTATAAAAGGCATAAACAGAATCACTAGACAGCAGAATGAACTTACTTGTGATACAAAAAAAAATGGAAGAATTTGAAAAAAGTGGAAATAGAAAATGAAACAAATTGCTAGTTTTTTAAAAAAGGAGGTATAAAATGAACAAGTAAAGGAATTAAAGCAGCAATGCAAAAATGTTAAAAATGAAAACTAAAAATCTATCAATACAGATTAGGAACATGTAGCCTGGGTCTCTGTTGGAGAATACTGCATACAACTAGTTATGCAAAATGCTTATTGGCAAAATGTTACTTAATAAAACTGAGTCACATAGAGATTTCAATATGCATATGGTCATTGACAAAACATGTGGCAATTATCAAGTAAGTATCTCTAAAATATGACAAATGTAGGAAATTTATTGTTTATACTAAATTTTTATTAAAATGTTTAATTTAAATGCTCCACAAACTGTTTCCAAGAACAAAACATAGTGGAATATTGCACAATTTATTTTATGAATTTTGTTTACACATGACAAAGGAAGTACTAAAACAATGACATCATTTACTGGTGTAAATGAAAAATACAAATGAAGTATTATCAAGCTGAATTCAACAGGAAATTAAGAGAATCATCCTCCTTGTAGAAAAGCTCTTTAATCTTATTATAGATATGAATAATCTGACTAATTATATTAACTTTTTTGTAAGAACACAGTAAAAATTACATAAATGTAATGTCTCCCAAGTATAAGCCCAAGGAAACCGACTGAAAGACAGCTGGCCTTCTTCCTAGCACCATGAAGCAAACATCAAATGTTACCTGGCTACTCACTACATGTCCCAGTTCAAGTTAGTAACAAAGTAACAAGTATAATTTTGTAGGTTTGGTATGTTTTATAGATGCAAGTTTATTGTAAACAAGCATCAGGAAAGGAACTATCATCTTCGACTTTTGTGACATCTTTTTTCTACAAATAATTTTAAATAAAAGTAAAGGAATACTATAAATAAAATAAAAGTAAAAGAATACTAGTAACAATGACTTCATGGAAGAAAAATATAATTTCTACACAATCTTCTACTCAGAATAATTCAAAGAAAATGGTGATTTGATGATTGCAATTTAGTGAGCACTCACTTTCACCAAGCATTGTCCTGAACAAATTGACTAAATAACATAAATAGTCTTTTTTATTCTTAGGGTAGGAAAAAGGAGGCTCAGAAATATAAATTAACCTGTCTGAGCTCTTATATCCAGAAAGAGGGGAGCCAGTCGTTGAACCTGAGTTATCTAATTCTAAAGCATTTATTTATTTGTAACATTCCTGTCATACTGGTCATTGAAAGCAAGATCTCACACATACTAGGTAAGTGCTCTGTCGCTGAGCTACAGTCTTAATCCTTTTTAAATTTTTTGAGTCAGGATACCACTAAGTTGCTTGAATCTTGTAATCTTCCTGCTCAACCCTCCTGAACAGTTTGGATAACATGGATGTGCCACCACACCAGTTTATTTTATTTAGATAATAATCTCTTATTGATATAACATAAAATGTACCATCTTAACCATTTTAGTGTATAGATCAGCTGTAACCAAAGCCCATTTTATTAAATTCTAAATAAACTGTATAATATTGAAGTATCCATGAAGGTTAGTATAATCTAACTCTTTTACTGTTGTTGAAGATTAGTCCTAGAAATAAATCAATGAGAAACTATTGAAATACATAGATTAAATAGAGGAAATGTCATGAGTGAAACTTTTATTTAGGAGTAAAAGTTAAGTTACAGTCTCACCTCAAATAATATACAAAGAATAATCCTATTGATTAAATAATTAAATGCAAAGAGGCATTCCATTAATATTTTCCTAGCTTCTAGTTACCTAAATTTATAGTGATTAAACACATTGAAAGAAAGAATAAGTTTTACTGCGTGCAAATGGAATACCTGATTTTCATAAGTTGATATCAACTACATTGAGGCATATATCATAGGCTGTTACGATTGTAAATATTAAAAAAATTACATAAACAATTAGGGTAACTTCTATTCAGAAGAGTTATCTAGGAAATATAGCCTCATATATATAATATATATATAATAATCATCTATGTATTCACTTGTTTAATAATTACTGTTACACCATAACCCAGGAACTATGCTGAATATTAAAGGTCCAATTAACATTATGAGGGCAAGGGATATGGCTGAGTGTATCCATGCCTGTCTGGTAAGGATGAGGTAGTGAGTTTGATCCCCACTCAAAAAAAAAAAAAAGTAAGGAAAAAAAAAGAAAAGAACAGAAAAATACCATTATGAACCTACTGAAGTATTAGGAAAGACAGATTAGAAAAATAATCAACTGTCACATCACCTGAAGCATAGAAATCATGAAGATAATAAAATTCCAAGACCGCAAGGAATCCAAAGGCCCCATCAAAATAGTAAGGATAGATAAAATGGAGAGAAACTCATTTTTTGTTTGGAATATACAAAATAACTGTTGATTGACAGATTGTTATCTTGTTTCTACAATATGCCAGACCACTGACCTCCAAGATTGCCTAATTTTTCTGAGGATTACAGAGTCAAGAGAAAGATTCCTGGTAAGGTTGCCTAAGAGAAAACGTAGAACAATCTATTTGATTTCTTGATTCTAAGAAAATGCATCAAGCGATCAAGTGTATATCATCACTCTCTGTTGAAGACCATGAAGATTACACCAAAATGTAAACTACAGACCTGCCAGGAGGCACCCTGGGGTGAGCATACACGAATCAAGAGACTGCAAATTTCAGGAATATTGGAATGGGTAGACATAGGAGATGCCCTTAAACTTGGTGCAGTGTAAAAGAGCCCCTGCCAAACAAAACGTTATCCAACCAAACTGCCAATTGTGCACCAGTTGAGAAGCTGAGATTTGCTTCTTCTCTCCTGGTACTTAGGAAGCATCAGTTGTGAGCGGAATTGCAGATACTGTGTTGCTGATTTGAGTAGCTATGCTAAGCTTGTAATAGAGTGTTTGTCTGGATGAGCCAGTCTACTACCGAAACCTCCCATAGCCCTGATTCTTACCTATTTTTAAATTGATCTTAATGCAGAAGTTCATCAGAGATCTCTGCAAGTTAGTTAGGTTAGGTGATTTGCAAGAGTTAATAGATTTCTGTCCTGATGCTTCTGTAACTTTACACTATTGGGAGTCACTTCTTTTCATAGGACCTCTAGTTCCATGACTGTAAAAATGAGTCATTGACAGAAGTAGCATTTTACAGTTGCATTATTTTCTATTTGCTTCCACCCACCATCCATTCCATGTACACCACTTTGCCCCTTCTCATTCCATGAAAAACTCCCAAGTTTCAACTTTTGTCTTTTCCACATTGTAAAGTAGAAAAGGTGAAGCCCCAACTTTACACAGGCAAGTCTGTTTCATGCTCCAGTGCAGAGCATAGAGGAAATGAGACATTCAATTCTAAGAAGGCACAACCTCCAATTACAACACCTTTTTATGGGCCTGTTAGTATCATGGCAGGGAAGGAGGCAAGAAGCACCAAACAGACACTTATCTCCCTTTTTTATTTGCTGTTTTTGTTGTGCCTCAGCTGCATAATATAACTTCTAATAACAACTTTGGGAAAACCCCCAAAGGCTACATAGCATCCTTTGGCTTTGATGGTGAGAAATGCTGCTTAATTAAAGCACACATTTGCATTTATATACCACGACCTGCTTTTTTTTAATGATAGATGTATAAGGAATTTTATTAAATGTTAAAGAAATTTAAGGAAAATGTTATAGGGAACTTGTCAGCTTTAGTCTTTTTAGAAATAGCCAGTCTTACTCAGGTAAAAGCATATCTTATTATGGTTCTAATTGCATTTCCTGAAAAAAAAAATAGTGGTGTTGAGAGTTTTTCACTGTTGGTCACTTGTTTGTCTTCCTTAGAGAAATACCTAGTCTATTGCCCAAGTTTTAGTTAGAGTATGGTTTTTCCTATTGATTTTATGGAGTTTTTTATATATTCGAGACAGTAACCACTGATCAGACATGGAGTTTACAGGTGTATTTCCCCATTATGCTGGTTATTTTTTCATCCTCAAGATTTTTTTCAGTGTATAAGCTTTTTAGTTGGATATGCGCTGTTGTTGCTTTTCTTTCTGTGGTTTTGAGATCTCCAAAATACTCCTTGCCCATTCAGCATCTCTCTCATTCACTGCTGCTGTACCCTTGTTGTCAAACTGTCAAAAATACACAAGAGTAGAGCACATTCTCTGCCAATAACTAAGCTGGCGCGAGGGTGCCATCAGTAATGATTTGGAGATTAAAGTTATACAACTCAGAAATGAAATTTTAATATGGATTTGTTATGCATATATTATTTGGCTCTAAATATCACTGAGCTAATGGCTGTCCAACTTTGCATTTTAAAATGTTTGTTTCATATTATGATTTTATTTTTTTTTATATTGTGGTTAAAGTCCATTATTAGATATTTGTTTTATGAAAGCTTTATCCCAATATTGGGGCTTTTTTTGTTATTATGTTACCAGAGCCTTTCAAAAAGTAGAAGTTCTGAATTTAAATAAGTCCAGTATATTATTGTTATGGATCATGATTTGGTTATCACATATTAGAAATCTTTCAATTAAAATCACAATGTTTATGCCTAAGTTTCCTATAGACTTGTTATAGTTATAACCTTCACATAGAAATCTATAATCCACTAATCAATGTGAGATAGAGATCAAAGTCCATTTATTTGTATGTGAACACTTAATATTTATCTTTTCTGGAATCAATTGACCATATATGCAAGACTGTTTCTGGAATCTGTGTTGTGTTTTGTCTAATTATTGATGCTATTATCACACTGTCTAATTATTGTAATTTAATATGAAATTTGATGTTAATTAGTAGGCCTCTCAAATTTTTCCTTTTCAAAGTATTTTGGCTATTTCAAATTCATATTAGAATCATCTTATCAATGTCTATGAAAAAGGATGCTAGGATTTTGCCTGGAATACTGTTAAATGCATGGGTAAATTTTGAGAGAATTATCATATAAAAACACTTCATTTCCACCCACGGACATGATGTATTATAAATTATGTAAGGCTTCTTTAATTTGTCTCAGTAAAATTTTATGGTTTACAATCTACAGGTCACGCACATCAATTGTTGATGCTTTTTTTAAAACAGCATTTTGTATTCCTGGTGTTGTTTAGATGGTACGCTTTGTTTCAACAAATGATTGTATTTGCAAGTGGTTGGTTATTTCAGAATCTTATCATTTTCTTCTGGCACAATAGATTTTTAAGAATAGACTCAAAATATAACTACCTCGTATTTTGTTAACTTACTGCACACATAGTAGTTCCCTTTGGTACATGACTGTGCCAAATAAAGATAAATTTATTTCTTTCTTGCCAATATAGAAAAAAAAAACTTCATTGCACTAGCAGAACCAACAATGTAATGATGAATACAGACTCTAAATGCAGTCTTCTCACACTTGGATAAGCAACAAATGTTTAATTATTAATTTCTTTATTAATTTGGATTTAAGCTATAAAATCTTTATAGATTCTCTTTCTCAAGTTTAGTTTATGCCTTTCTACTCATAGCTTATTGAGAATTTTTGATAGGAACTAGATGTCAGATTTACCAACTGCTTTTTAGAGACTGCAAATAATCATAAATTCATTTACTTTTTTTTACATTATCAATAAGTTTGATCATATCAGTATCATTGTGAATGTTATATGAATTTTACATTCCTGAGTTAACTCTGAACCAATAGTGATTATATATATAATATATATATAGTTTATATAGTATTGATATAACACTTAATTTAGTGTTAGATTGAAGATACTAGTGAAGCTGTTTGAACCTGAAGTTTTCTTTCTGAGTTTTTAAATCACAATGTATTATGTTCTGTTCACTCTCCTTAGGATCTTTCACCTTCAGTAATTCATTCTCTTGATAATCATTTTTACTGCATCTGTAAAAATAGGGCTGTCATTCTTCTTTGAGTCTGAATTAATGTGTCCTCTATGTACATGATTATAGCACTGTCCACGTACTTTTTTGTAAACTACGCATTTCTCACACTAAAATATGATCTCCTTAACAATAACTTGAATGCATTTTTTTATGAAATAAGCAATATATGACATACGAAAACATTTTTTTAAGTAAAATAATAATGGTCATATACAGTCTTTTCTAAACAGACATGTGCGTAAAAAACAACCAGGCACAATTATATTATTAAGGTCTTTGCTGTGCAGCTGTGATGAGATAGAAGTATGATTGAACGTGGATGTTTGCTTCAGTACTAGCTGTGCAGAGAAATGAAGACCACCCAGATGTGAGGAAACAGAAGGCATTTATTCAGAGCTTTCCCCAGTAAAGGGGTCAGTCACACTCACTTTTCCTTGGCAAAGATTCAAAGACAGGCAGGGAAATGAGAAAGCTTTGCAGTGAAAAAATAAATAAATAATAAAAAAATTTAAAAGTGAGAAGGCTTCCCACTTGCTCTAATTAGAGATTATTTACACAGGGAAGCTGAAAGTGTACCATTTAAAAGGGTGATTGGTTTGGAGAGTATTGTTGGCTTTCTCTAATTGGTCATCAGGTAGAAGAAAAAACATGAAAAGAAAGGCAGACGTTGTTGTTTGAGTCTTGACCAAATACGAGGCCAATTGCTTTAGAGCTGTGGTTTGACTTTCTGAGCTGTAGCTGCAGATGTTTTGAGAGAGAGTTTTGCTGTTGTTTCTGGTCCAACCAATGCTTATTCCTGTGCTCACTCTGTCTTTACTAGCAGGCCGGTAACCTTATATGGTTGTGTTTCGAAGGCTGATGAGAAACTGAAGCTCAAGGGCAAACAGGAATGATTTAAGCTTACATACCTAAGAAGAATCAAGAATGGCAGGTAATGTTCAGCAATAAAGTGCAGTAGTGAAAAAAAGCATTAGCTATATAACTTAGAATTGTTAGAAATGCAAATATGTGACAAAAAGTCACTGTATCAGATATTCTTGGGAGGGGGTTCAGCAGCCTGTAATAATCCTACCGGGTAATTCATATGCATTTGCTAATAAGATGATTCTGAGAGGCACTGATGTAGATCTGGGTTTATTATTCTGAGATATCTTCAATCTAGGCAAAGAGAATTCCCTCACCCTAAATGTGCTCCACTAGAAGTGAATGAATGGTGTGATGTTTAGAATGATTTGCTTAACAAGGATTAGAAATAATCACTGTGTTTTAAATGTTAGATGCTCAAGTCCTTGCCAGGGATTTGAATAAATGGAGCTTTATTAGGACTGATGAAATGAGAATACTTACTTCCCTAAAGAACAGTTTAAGCCTGAACATGAAATATATCAAAGGATATTCTCGTCTTGGAATCTGCAGATGCCATTAATTAGCAGATGAAGCATTTGGCAATTGCATTCACTTAGAATCTTGACTTGGGGGAAATAGCATTTGCTATGGAAAATCCTGGCCTTGCATAAAGTAGAAATACTATATTTATGAAGATCCCACCCATGCGTACCAAAAAAGTTAAATAAAAAAACAATAAGAGGCACCAAGCCCCTCATTATCCTAAAGAAACAGTCTAAAATAACCACATAGAGGCATTGTATTGGATACTTTACACCAGATTGGTGGCTTATATTAATCAAAGAAAGGAAGTTATAAAAAACAGAAATAATTAAAATTATTTGTTTATGTTATATAAGGCTATCATATGCATAATTTTATAATGCAACATCAGAATAGAAAAGCATTAAAGGATAAATACATTAACTTATAATGAAACTTTTCAATGAAATATTCTGTCTTACAACCAAGAAAATAGTTGTCAACTGAGATTTGAATTATTAAAAGGTTTTGCATGTCAAAAGAAATCACCTACAGAGTGAAAAGGAAATCCACAAACTGGAAAGAAATCCTATCCAATTGTCCCTCAGAAAAAGGACTCCTATCTAGAACATATAAAGAATTAAAAAAAAAAATCAGGCACCCCAAATTCAAAGACCCAATCCAAAAATTGGCATCTGAGATGAATACAGAATTCTCAGATGAAGAAATACAAATGGCAAATAAAAATATGAAAAAAAAGTTCAGTGTCATTGGTCATTTGAAAAATGCAAATTAAAACAACACTAATATTCCATCTCACTCCAGAAAGAATGGCTCTCATCGAGAAATCAACCAATAACAAGTGCTGGTGGGGCTGTGGGGAAAAAGGAGCATTTCACCATTGTTGGCAGGAGTGTAGACTGGTGCAACCACTGTGGAAATCACCATGTAAATTCCTCAGAAAACTAGAATTAGAGGTTCCATTCGACCCAGCTATTCACCTTCTGCAAATTTTCCTGGAAGAACTGAAACATCAAAGCACAGAGATATATGTGCACCCAAGTTTATAGCTTTATAATAGCCAAATAATAATAGCCAAAACTTGGAAAAAAAACCCAAATGCCCATCAACTGAGGAATGGATAAAAAACCTGGGGTATTTTTATACAATGAAATACTACTTACCATAAAGAAGGATAAACTCAAGGCCTTTATAGTTAAATGGATGCAACTAGAAACCATACTCATAAGTTAAATAAATCAGACTTTCTTGGGTGAATACCATATTGTCATGCTAGTGTAAGACACTGAAAAGCATAATTCAGATCCAAAAGTTACAGTAGATATAGTAAAAGGGAAAGAAGCTACTCAAAGGGAAATTATATTGTTTGATCAGTCTTGTGTGCTGTATCTGGGCAACTATTTTGAGATAGCAATATGCAATATGACAACCATTGTTATACTCCTATCATCTTGTTTTGAAATCCTATATCACTATTGTCTGTAGTTATTGTTGCTGTCATTTTGCTTTTGTTGTTGTTTTTTGAAGATTTGTTTGCTTCTTGAATTTTCTGAATTTTTCTCTTCAAAATAGACAAAACTAAATACATAAAAGAAAATAGTTGTAAAGCAAGAGGATTATGATATGCTGCTGGCTCATTTAACTTAGACATATCCAAATATATACACATACATATTCACATGTATGTAGATAAATGTAAATGTACGGAATGATATATGTATATCATTTTTCATAAGTAAGTATTGCGCATTCACCCATGATTATGAAATATAATTATTTCTCTAAAAACATCAGCTAAACTATACCTATATCGTCAAGAATTTTACCTATTTTGTCTTTCAGCAGATTAAGTGCTTCTGCTCTGTTGTTTAGATATTTGATGTATTTTTATTTTAGTTTAGTGAATGATGAGAGATATGAGTCTAGGTCGATTTCATTATGTGGGCATCTGGTTTTTCTCAGGTTTTTTTTAAAGGAGTTATTTGTCCTCCAGTGAAGGGATTTGGTCACTTTGTCAAACATACTGTAGCTGAGTGTGCCCAGAGTGGTGGTGATGGTGATTTTGCATCCTCTAAACTGTCTAAACAAGCCTGATCAATTGATTGCCAATACTATGATGTTTTTATCATTATAGCCTGCACTGTAATTTAATGACCTGGATTGTGATGCCACCTAACTTGCACTTGTTGCTCAATATTTTTTGCTATTCTGAGTCTCTTGTGGTTCCATGTAAATTTTTCTTTTCTGTGAAGAATGCTATTGGTGTTTTGATTGACATTATCTTACATCTGTGTAATATTTGGGAAGTATACTCATTCTATTTTCTGTCTATTAAGGAACAGAAGCTATCTTTCTGTTTTCTGACATCCTCTTTGATCTCTTTTTTCAGAGTAACGTGGTTTTCATTATAAAGGGCATTCATTTTCTTGTTTAAGTTAATGCCTAAGAATTTCATCTTCCTTGATGCCATTGTGAAAGCTATCATTTCCCAATTTCTCTCCAAGTGAATTTGTCACTAGTGCACAGAAACACTAATGATTTTTTTACTTTATATCCCTTTATGCTACTTAATTTGTTTATTAGATTTTAACAGTTTTTTGGTGGCATTATGGGGACCTTCTGTGTAGAAGATCACACGATCTACAAATAATGACAATGCAATTTCTTCCTTTCCTCAGTATCACTTTTATTTCTCTCTCTTGCCTCATTGATCTGCATAATATTTTGACAACTGTATTGAAGAGAACTGCGGATAATGGATATCCTTGTCTTGTTCCTGATTTGAGGAAGAAAGCTTTCAGCTTCTGTATTTATAATGATGTTGGCCATTGGTTTGTCACGTATGACTTTTATTGGAATGAGAAAAGGACCTTGTATTGTTATTTTTTTGAGATTTTTTAGCATCAAGGAATGTTGGATTTTGTCAAATGCTTTTTCTGCAGCTCTTAAGTTGATCATGCAATTTTTTTCCTTTACTTCTGTTTATACTTTGTACTACATTTATTGACTTGCATACATTGAATCATCCCTGCATCACTGAGATGAATCCTATGTAGTCATGATGTATGATCTTTTATATGATTTTCTACATTGTCTTTGCCAGTTGTTAAGGATTTTCAAATCTGGTTTCATTAAAGAGGTTGGCCTATAGTTCTATTTTTTTTGGTTTAGTTTTTGTTCTGATCTTGAAATTAGGTAACTCTTGCTCCTAAGAATGATTTTGGATGTACTGCTTCCTTTTAAATTGTAGTAGAGGTTGAAAATTATCAGCATTAGTTCTTCTCAAAGTTCTTGTAGAATTGTCTAGTGGATCCAACATAATGTGAGGTTTGTTGTTGTTGTTGTTGTTGTTGTTGTTGTTTTTTAGTTATTACATTATCTATTACTTCTTTAATTTCACTGAGAGGTAATAGATTATTTGGGATTTTCATAACTTCTTGGTTCATCTTTGGTAGTTCATATGTAAGTAAGAATTTATGCATTTGTTTCTGAATTTTCCATTTCATTAAGTGTAGGTTCTCAAAGTAGCTACCAAATTTGGGTTTTGGCAAAATCCATTATGATTTCAGCTTTTTTACTTCTAATTGTATAGATTTAGATCTTTTATTTCCTATTTATTTTGCTAAGATTGGCTGAGTTTATTAAATTTTTTTAGTCTTAATTTCATTAATTTGTGTTCTAATCTTTATAATTTCCTTCCTCATACTAGCTTTGTTTTGGGATTATTCTTGTTTTTCTAGTATCTTGAAGTCTATCATTAGGCTTTTTATTAGAGCTTTCTCTGTTTTTCAGATGTGGGAATTCTTCATTATAAGCTTTCCTTTTAGGAAAACCTGCATTGTATCCTATTGGTTCCTGCATGTCACACTGGCATTATTGTTTGATTGCAGTAACTGTCTAATTTCTTCTTTAATTTTATCTCCAGAAAGTATAGCCAGCTTCATAAAATCAACCAAAAATAAATGCTGGTGAGGCTCTGGGAAAAAGGAAACTTCTTCATTTGGTGGGAGAAGAAACTGGTATATGGAACTCCACATGCAGATTCCTCAAAAAAAAAAACTAAAACAAGAAATTTCATTTGACCCAACTGTTCCTTTTCTAGTTATCTTCCTAAAAGAGCTAAAGGCATCATGCCACAGTGATACATGCATACCCAAGTTTAAAGGAGCATAATCTATAAAATGAAAAATTTGGAAACAGTTTATATAACCACCCACAGATAAACGGATAAAAATTATGTTGTTTTCATACACAAAGGAGTACCACTCTGCCACAAAGAAGGATAAATTTACTCATTTGTAGAAAAACATTGCCTCTGGAGACCACAATGTTAAGTGAAGTAAGTCAGACACACAAGCTAAAATATCTCATGATTTAGTTTATAGGAAAAACTCAATATATAAGTAAAGTGCAAAATAAAAGAAAGATAACAGGAAACATAGAGAGAAAAAAGAATTTATTGTAATCTAGCATGGAAAATGTATCTAAAATTGTACACTGATTTAAGACAATTGTGTTATGAGTTTTATATTTTTTGTCTATTAGTGTGGTTGTTCATCTATGTGTGTAACAATTAACTTTATAAAGACTTATCAATAAATGAATATGATTCTGGAAACAAAAATGGGGAGTGGAAGGGAAGCAGGAAGGGAAGCACAATAATTGAAATGTGTTACATTTGTGTAATGCTTCTCCATGGTGAGTGTAATCATTATGTACTACAAACCTGTGCTAACACAAATTTTAAAAAAGAAACAATACAAAATAAAAGCGTTGCAGTTTTAAAGAACAAATATGTGAATACATCAAGACAATGCCTTGCATCACAAGTTCAGCTTGGGAATTGAATTATTTAGTAATCAGATGCAGGATTCTTAGAGGAAAATCTCAGTCATTACACTTGTTTTCAGTGTAACTATAAGCAAACCATTTAGTTTCTTACTTATACTTTCCCCGTAAAATAAAGTACGATTTGCTGTGTTCTTACAAAGATCAAATGGAATCATTTCTGTAAAAGTGTTCTTTAAACTTTCTTTTTTCCAACTGTAAGTACATGTTATCATCAGATTAAATTAGCTCTGGAAGAGCTCTGTCCCTAATAAACTCTTGGTCCAGCTAGTCTTTGGCCATAACTACAAATTTATATATTATATTGAATAAATATAAATATACATTTAGTCTTTAAAAGCAGAAATCATTTTAAGGACAGATATGCTCCCTTAAGACAGAAAGCAAATTTTAAAACATAAAATATTCATTTAAAGGGTGGAATTTAATTGGTGAGACCACATTAGGAACACTAAGAGAGACTTGTAGAATGCTATGCAGGAAGACCTAGATACTTTGTGAAAAAACAGTGCAAAAAAAGTGAGCATCACATCTAGGGATTGAAAAATAAAGACTTTGAATGGTGAGAAAGGCAATTTCAGTAGGTATTTAGAATTAGTGGATATCATGGGGTACAGGGAATATGTGAATATATATGGTTCACAGTGAACGTGTAAAAACATATAGCATATTTCTGAATGGAGGAAAGGGAAAGTACATAAGTCACTCCAGTAAAGCCAGTTTAGTATTATATAAAAGGAAAAGTTTTGATTGTAAGATGTCATTTTAATTTTTGTTGTCAATGCCCCAAAGAAAAACATCTTGAAATTCTTGACTAAAAAGTCTACAAAATACAGGAAGATTCAGCATGTCCCTTGGGCAAAAGAGCAGAGTGTGAGTCCTAAGACTGAGAGGAACCCCTTCTCTAGGTTAAGTACATGAGCTATGGTACAACAGCAATAGTAAATAGAGTAAACAGCAAGGGCCAGATTTGAAGCAATTCAGCAGCAGAAGAAAGTTGAGAAAATCAACTAGACAAAGAGTAAGAGTGAACAGAACATGGAGTAGAGAGGGGAGGTAAACAAGGTGAGCTATTTAGATGACTTGGTGAGACTAAGGCTCAGAGCTAAACTGCAAAAAACATCCACAACCTTGCCAACTGAATTCCTTTACCTCTTACAGAATGATTCTATTACATGTATATTGACGATTGTTCAAGAACTGACACATTTCAGACGGATAGTAAAACTCATTAATTGTCTTAAAGAAAACAAAGTAAATATGACCAGTGAGGAATGAAGATCTTCCAGTTCTGACGAACCAAATAAATCCCCAAATATCTCCTAAGGAAGATCCTGGACTTCATTTTTATAAAGAAAGTTGCACTGGTTTTCTAGTTTCTGCATCTCTCAGCAAATAACTTGTTCTGGAAGAACAAGAATACTACATAAAAGGCATAAATGCTAAATGTGGGTACTAGGAGTGCATAGACTTGAAAATACCTGACAATGTCCCTTGCTGTGCATTTGCTCTACCTCCATTCTCCTCACACCTCTCTATTATCTGGCCTTCGTTGTCAAATGGAAACCCACGTTGCTAAAAATGTGACTTTCCATTCAAACATACCCACTTCATTTTTGGCCCCTCAAACTTAGCCAAGGGTAGAAGAGATTAGAGACGTTTATTTACATTTACATGAGGAGGAACTCTAGTTCAAAGATAATGATGAAAAAACAAAGATTTTTAATCAGTGATATAATGGAAAAAACTGAATTGCAATTATAATACAGCTACCAAATCATATATACTTTCCTATGCAGACTGAAAATAAAACAAGTACCAAGTTCTTTGAAAATTTCAAACACTTTCATAAAAGTAAAGGTCATTTTCTAAAATGATCCATTTATGTTAAAATAGTAAATACAAATATTTGTTTAAAATAAATGGATAATAAAAAAAGTCTTAAAGCCATAATGGTATTTACTTGTGAAATATTTGAATCATATTAATCAAAATAAAAAGATAGGAGAAAAACTATGTGTCATATATTGAAATTAAGTTGAATTTCTTGTCACTGTAATTTTATTGGGATTTTAATATATGTGATAGTATAAACAAATCTTTTTATTGAAAGTGAGATATTATAGTAGCCACTGATCATAGTTATTCAGTTCAGAATGTCCTGTAATTCTTTCATTCTCTTGAATGGTTTTATACTATTGTGTTATGTTTGATATTATTGTATTTGAAACTATGCTCAACTATAGCAGAGAAAGAGATATTTTTATAGCTACTGTTAATGTCCGGTTGTCTTACTGTAAAGTGTTGTGTTGCTTATGTTGTTCTGTTCTGATCTGCTTTGTTCTGCCGTCTTTTGTTTTATTCTCTTTAAAATAAAAAAAAAGAAACACAAATTATTTTTCCCTGGAATGTCACTGGTGTTTTTGAGGCTAAAAACTACAAGACTTAAAACAATGCTGTGATTTTTCCAAGTTTCCACAAAGAAAATAATGTGTCCAATATCCACTGAATTATGATGGGAACAATACTGGAAATAAGCAGATAAACTGTATGTAGTAGATGAACAAAGAGACCTGTGGATTATGGCATAGCAAAGCACAGTCTATTAATTCTTTAAAAGACTGACAGCCTAGAGAGAGGGGACATACAAACTCAGCAGGAAGAGACACCAGCTGGGTTCTGAGATCCAAGAACAGGCAGCTTTGGAAAGTTACCACCTCTGTGCAGTTAACAGCATGTAAGTGTCAGTAAGATGATTTTATAAGTCACTGCAGGTTAAAGAAAGCATTCGCAAAACAACATCTGCACATCTGAAACATTTTTTAATTCATAAATATTTATTTGACCAATAATTTTATTTAATGCCAAAGTCTCTTGTTTGAACATAGCCACCTCATGGGTAACGTAAATGTAAGAATGCCGGGAGCCCAAGTGATTCACCCTGCTGAGGAGAACGGAGGCAAGTTGATAAAAGTTGCATACCGCATTCTCATTGGCACCTTATCATTCTCATTGGTGAGCGACCCCTTTTCTGTAAGAGAATCATACACCCACCACTCTGTGGGGTACACAGTGCCAGCCTTTCCCCAAACTCTGGCCCAACAGGGTCAGGTGAACCCATGACTTGGCAGAGGAGGGGATAGTTCTCAAGGGACACTTTAAGACTACTCTACACTTCCGGCATCTCGCTGGTTCTTGATCCCTTAAAATTGATGTCACCAAGATAAAAGCCTCCTCCCAACCTGGGACCCAGGACAGATCAAGAACAGTTGCATCCAACATCCAGGGTTCTGCATGCATCAGAGAAAAGCAAACCGTCCTCATAAGTCAGTGAATTCCCAAGATAGTGATAAACTCAGGGTGCCGTAATGGAAGCTAACAAATGCAGGCCCGGTTTCCTCATTGTGAGCAGCACATAAGGAAACCAAAGACTATGCCGCCACAAGATAGGTCATAATAGTGGATGCTGGGACCCAGAAACACTGACAGCTGTGTAGAGAGACTTCAGGGCCATCATTTGGAAAGTGGCCAGTTGTTCCCCACAACTCCTCAGCTACCTCACAAATAAATCCTGAGTGCTAAATGAAGTTTTGTTTTCACCAGAGTTGTTTTATTTTATGCAATGCCCTCTGTGAATGGTGCAAAGTATGTTTCATATTTTTTTATGCTTTTAGTACTAGAAGTTTAGAAACAAATGTGAAACTAGCCCTTCTTTAAATAATGTAGATATTTAGGTTTTGCACTTTTATGTTTCTGTCTCTGTTTTCTGTTCCTCTCTTTCCATTTGCGCTTTATCTTCCTTCATGAAGTAGACCCTATATAAGAATATGCTAAGGTGGATATAAGGGTTTTTTCCCCTACCTTGTCTCTTTGCTTTCTTTTATCGAGTGATACACATGAACAGGTAGGTAAGTGAAGGCTAAGGTATGTGATTATTGAGTGTCAACTATGTGTCGTAAATTCCTCACATATAATTAATGATTTCCAAACCATTTATACCTATACTGCTCTGCCAGTTTCTCAGAAGAGAACGTGAAATGTCATAGATGTGAACCATACTGCACACAGTGATAAGACTTCATGAGACCAAGGCACTTAGATGCCTATAATCCCAAAAGTTCTCTCCAAGTGTTGCTTCTAAATTACCAAGCTCTATACTACAGAAGTGAAGCTAATTAAGTTTGATGATCAATAGTGGTAATAGGTTCATGTGATGATAAATGAGAATGATCAGATGCCTTTGGAAGTGTCATGGTGGATTTTTCTTAATATTTGCTATATTATGCCTTTAAATTAAAGCCTTGTAACATCCCCTGTAACCCATCATTAGCTCTTCACAAAACCAAAGATTCTTGGGCATCCTTAACATGCATCCCCAGTGCTTTGATCATAAAGTTTCAGAGCTATGCCAAGTTTCCTCTGATTGCATGGCATGCAGCCCTACATAGCTTTTATTTTTGTCTTTATGCAAATAAACAAAGGCCTGGGCCAGGATAGCAAATCAAAGATGAAAGTCTATTTATGAGAATGCCAAAACAACTTGTTGTTTATCCTTGTTCCTCTCACTCCACTCTTTAATTCTTCCCAGATAGGAACAATGACACTAAATAGAAGTAATTTAGGAAAAATATCAGCTAGAAATAGCAAGCAGATAGATGACTTTGGAGAAAAAAGTTTACACAAAATCTTACAAGTCTGAAAGTTGATTGATCTAAACCAAATGAATTTGTGTTTACAAATGTCAGGCATTCAAATGGGCATTGACTGTATAAGCTAATTCAGTCTTTTAAACAATAGGGCAAAGCCATTTGTATTATCATTATCATTATGCAGATGAGAAAACTGTCTGGGCAATAGGTCTTTATTTGTCCAAATTAATGAAGAAAGGATGTGGCAATGTCAGTTCTCTGGGATCTTTATCACTACGAGACCCAGTTTATCTATTATCTAGAGAAGTGCCCTCTAATAGTTTGTGTCTGGGTGATCAGCCAAAGTATCATGTGGTCATAGGGTCACGCTTTTCAGAGGTGACTAAATCTAACGTGTGGGATGCTGAGATTAAAGTGGATTATTAATAAGTCAGTCCACTGACTGGTTTGCATAGCTCTGACTAAGATTAAGGGTGCGTGAGTGTCACACTCAGCATAGGGCTGGTAGCCTGCATACGATTTAAGAAGCAGAAATTGTTTTGTCTCCCCCTCTTGCTGCTTTTGCTACCTTGTTGGCACCATGAATTAGTGTGCTCTGTGGTTGCCCTCTACCAAGCCACCCTGCCTTGGAACAGCTGCCTATGGACTGAAATCTCTACAAACTGATCTGAAATAAACCTTTCTTCTTTTAAATTTGAGTGTCAGGTGTTTTGTCTCAACACCGAGGAAAGTAATTCAGACATGTCTTACCACTACAAATAATCCAGAGGAAATACTACTTTTTAGGAGGGAATAAGTTAAATATAGACTAGATATCCCTTATCCTAAAAACTTGGGACTGGAATTATTTCATATTTAGTTATTGCTTTGATATTGATGTGTTTGATAGTAGATTTTACTGGCTAATCATCCATAACCTAATATTTTGAAGTCAAAATGTTCCAAAATTTGAAAGCTTTTGGCTGTCATGTCAATGCTCAGCATTTTCAGATTTTGGAACTAAAAGTTTCAGATTTTTGATTTAGGATGTTTAACTAATAAAATGCTTGTCATTTCTTTCCAATTTCTATTTAAAATTTGAGTCTTTTTTGAATGTTCAAACTTACTCTGTTTTTCATTAGCATCATAAAATTATCATTTTATTCTTTTTCCAAAACTATTATTAAATTCATGATTTACTGATTTGGGGAAGAGATCTAGATTTTTTAGATTCTTGATGGCCCAGTTGAAATGAAAGACTTCTTCATCTACTTTTCCAGTGATTAGTTCAGGTTTCTGAAACTAGCACAGTTATTCAGCTGTGTGTCTTCCGCCATAAGAATTTGTTCAGTAGTGATTCAAACAGTGGAGGAATAAAGACATTTATTAAATAGTTTCAAAAATATTATCTCCTCTCCTGCTCAACTCTCAGCACTGATTACTACTGTCAATAATCTTAACACAAAGATTAAAAGGAAAAAGTTTCAGTACCAAAGACAGTATGGTACTGGTGAAAAATGCATAGAAGAAAGAATAGAATAAAGATTCCATAAAATAGTCCTATGTGTATGACAAACTGATTTTTGATAAAAGAGCAAAACCAGTACAACACAGCAAAGATAGTCCTTTCAACAAGGGTTGCTAAAACAGCTGGATAACCACAGTGAAAAGACTCCCGAAAGGCATTAAAATTTTACAGAAATTAACTCAAATTGTTCCTAGAATCTAAATGTAAAATGTAAAACTATAAAAGTCTTAAGTAATATTAGAGAACTCTATTTGATCTTTGATGTGAGAAGTTCTCTTTGGATGAAACACCATTGCAAAAATCTATAAAAGAAATGATTTGTAAACTGGACTTCATTAAAATTTTAAAAATTTTTATGAATAAGACAGTGTCAAAAGCATGAAAAAGAAAGGCCTAAACTGAGAAAATGTATGCAAAGGACACAGTTGCTTAAGGACTATTGTGCAACATATACAACTAACTTAAACCTGAACCATAGGAAAACAAGCATGCCAATCAAGTAAGCAAAAGACCTTAAAATTTACCTCACCACAAAAGATAAATGCATACCAAATAAGCAGATGAAAAGATACCCCAAATTCTATGCCATCACAAAAATGCACATTAAAGCAACAATATGATGCTGGTAGATGCTTAAGTGCTAAATACTTCGATATTCCACTAAATGATGGTAAGAGTGTCGGACAGTAACAATTCTCAATCATTGTTGACGGAAATGCAAATGGCACTGCCAATTTTCAAGACAGTTTGGTGAGTCCTTACAAAATGATATTTACTCTTAAATCACAACATGGCAATTGTGCTCCTCATCTGCCCAAATGAAAAGATACTAATTTTTACACAGAGCTTGCACACAGAAATTTGTAGAAACTTTATTTATGTTTGCCCAAATTTGGAAAGGAGAAAAGTCCTTTATAAAGTAAATGGTAAATAAAATGTGGCATGTGAAGACAGGGAATTATCATTCTGTGCTTAAATAAATGCACCTTGAAAATACATGGAGAATCATAAATGTGTGCTTGTAAGTGAAAGAGAAGCCTATTTAAAAGAAATGTATCCCTACATGTATAATAGACATTGAGACAATGAAAGGGAAAGAAATTGCTCTAAAGGATATATCTATATGTATGTTTAAGCATGCAAGATAGAAAACCATACTACTAATGTTTTGTTAGTTCATCAAACAGAATATTTGTACTGTCATTATTTGATTGCCCATTTTTATGCTTTGAGTTTGTGACTAAAGTAACTATATCTAAGGTAATAGTATGTAATTTATTGACTAGTGATTTCTTACTGCTTTTGTTTTTGAAATTCTGTATTATTTCTACCCTTTTTCTGTTTTTCTTTTTTTCTCTAAATAAAAAAAAAAAAAAACTATTCCATGTGTCCAACTATATGCCATTCTAGCCACGGCAAAACTATGGAGCCAGTGAAAGGTTAGGACTTGAGACTGGGGGTGAATAGGTGGATTCAAGGAAAGGCTTCAGAGCAGTGAAAACACTTTGTATGGAACTCTAATGGTGGATAGGATAGGAGCCATTATAGGTTTCCCGTATCCCTAGAGTTCACAACTTGGAGAGTGAACCCTAACATAAAGTAATTGACTTGGTGATAATGATGTGTCAAGGTAGGTTCATTGGTCACCTTAAACGTAGCATATATATAATAGAGGGTACAATGGATATGTGGAGACATGGGTATATGGGAAATTTCTGTATGTTTCTCTCAATTTTTCTGTGTGCCTGAAACTGCTCTACAAATAATGTAATAAGGAGGCAATACCTTGGACAACTGTACAAAGGAAGACATTAGGTTGTTGATGACATCATTGAACTATTTGCTCAATCAACCCGACAGGCTGCCTTACTTCCAGATTCCAGTTTCGAGAACAATCTATTTCTTAAGGTGCAATTCAGTCTGAGGCAAATTTTCATTTGTATTTAACTGAAAACAACTGATTTGCATTTCTGAGATTCCTCTCAATCCTGATGACTGTGCCATGGTTTGAGACTTAAAGCTCAAATTTTGGCCTTCTTATTTTGAAGTGAGTGACCTTAAGAAAATGATTGAACCTCTCAGTTTTAAATTTTATGATCTATTAAATTATTAGTTCATGCTCAGCATCACTGTCACCTTGAGGTATGGGGCTCAAGGATGATTTTCAGTTTCTTCTGTGACACAAATAAAGAATTGGATGCAGCAAAGGGGAACAAAAAAAACCCACAAGTTGGCTAAAGGGGAAGTACAGTGGGAATGAGTAGACAGGTGAAAGAGAAATGACATGAACTTAAGGTACAGGGTGTAGTCCTTTAAAAGCCCCGCCTCCTTTAAAGTCCCTTCCATTGATGTCCTCCAGAACATGACTGACAGCATGACAGACATGGTGCTGATGCTTGTCCGTTCCATCTATTGCAGATGTCCTTTCCCATAATTCACTCTACTATAATAGTATGGGTAACATGCAATCTATATGCATAACTTTTCAATGAGGTCCAAGGGAAGAAATGCTACTCTGGGGCATACAGAGAGATTGTGCCTGTGCCTGGGTTTGGAATTGTTGCAAAATTTCTCAGGCAGGTTTGGGTTCCTTCATTTCCCTTATTTGGATCACAGTGTGGTAAATGCTGAGGTGGGATCCCGGATTGGTCTTGAAGCATTGGCCAATTTCTGGTAAGTGGAGTGGTCCTGTAGGGAATAAAGGGGAGAGGGCAGAGAGAGTTCAGTTGAATTGTCTATATTATTATTGTGGGTATGAAATAAAGCATTACAGGTAAAATACCTTGCATCATTCCAGTTGCTCTATAAATGTTGTACTTAATGGGAGAGAAAAGAAATTGTTTCCATTAAGTTCTTCAAACTAAGTCAACTTACTTCCAGAAGTATAAGGTGTTCATATTCCTTTTGACATAAATCCCTATTTGGTTATATTTTTTCCTGTGATAGTATCTTTGAGAACTAAGACTGTTTTGTCTCTTCTAAAATGTTGTTCTTGTGAGAGGAGCTTGTTTCTGCCTGTATTGAAAGGTCTGGTGGCATTCAAAGCAAGGTTCTTTATAGAGTGGAGACTTGATAAGTTACTGATTCTTCACCTATAAGCATGTAATGTGAGCACTGCACCAAAAAAAAACAACAAGCTCTGAGGAGATATTCAGAAAAATGCATCGTTTATCTGGTTGCATTCATTCCTCTCAAGTTAGTAACTGTCATGCACATGAGTTTCATTGTTAACTTGAGATGTCCTGGACACTCAGGGATTGTACAGAGAGAAGAAGCAATAGAGAGATATGCTTTGAGCAACTGCTCTGCATAGTCACTCTCAGAGTGACGATGATTTATTTCCTTATTTATGCCATCATTTGGCAGACATTTATTGAGTCATGGAATATCGTGCTAGTTCCAAACGAGCTGCTGTCAGCATGTTGCTATTTTCTCTCAATGTAACCGGTAATCATAGAGATCAGTGGGCAAGTTTGAATTATTCCCATTTGTATTAAGAAAAGAGAAATAAAGTTATAATCATTTGCCCCAGGTAATCTGGAGCATTAGTGTTGAAATATTAGAGTACTGGAAAGATGGAGTGGGAAACATGAGATAATTTGTGTCATAAATTTTACACCACTCATAACATACTCTGTGGATATTTGGAGAATGAATAATTGACTCTGAAAACAACTTTATCTTCCTCCCATTTCTAAGTCATCCTATGATGCCAGGCTACATTTAAGTAACCTATGTTTTAGTTATTAGATTGACAATATTAAATATTCTTTCATAAGTGAGTTATATGTTTTTGACACAGTCAAGTTCTCCCAATAATGTAGTCATTTAGCATTTTAAAGAATCACTATTATGCTGTCTTGGTAAGATATTGAAATAAAAATCTATTTAATTTTATTTTTATTTCATTTTATTGTTTTGATTTGGAAAGTGTATAAGAATTATAGCTTACATTTTTCCGATAAGAAGAAATAAAACCCTAAGCCAAATTAAACCAAAAGCATATAGATTTAACCAAACCAGAGCAAAAGAATTTACTAAAAAAATCTTTCTTACTCCAATAGCTCATCACTGGTTATTTTGATTCAAAAAAAGTATTATCAGTTGCTTGAAGAATTTTCAGGAAAATGAGCAGAGAAAGGAATAGGAATTGTGAAAGGAAGGAAGAAACGAAGAAAGGAAGAAAGGAAGAAAGAAAGAAAGAAAGAAAGAAAGAAAGAAAGAAAGAAAGAAAGAAAGAAGAAAGAAAGAAAGAAAGAAAGAAAGAAAGAAAGAAAGAAAGAAAGAAAGAAAGAAAGAGAAAGAGGGAGGGAGGAAGGGAGGAAGGAAGGAAGGAAGGAAACAAATCAGCCTGGAACATATTGCAGTTGATTTAATGTTATGGGATAGTTTTTATTTCCCAGATTTCAACTCAATTATTTCTTCCATTTTTCACTACACAGTAACCTAGTATAAAACTTTGTCTTCATCTGGCACCCATTGCTTGAGTCATTCATTATATAAAAGTAGTTAAATCAGTCATATCCAATCTATGTCCACGTTCGTGGGTATATTGGTATACATTGCTCTGATGATGGATTTTGTGGCTTCCTTTAGATTTCCAAATAAGTTCATGATCCAAAATACTTAAGAAGCACTGATTTACTCTCTCAGTTCCTTCTTGCCTTGACTGACCTTCAATATTTGTTCACAAGGTATTGTTGTAGGCCAAACCCACAACTTCTGTAGCCAGTTTGTCTCGGTTCAAAATTCCTGCTCTAAAACTAGTGCTCTATTACCCCAGACATGCTATTGAAATATATTTTATTGGCATATTAATATTACTTATATCACAAGATTTTAAAGAATACTGAAAAATGTCATGAAAATAGAATTTCTACAATGACACTGGAACCAAGAGAGTATTATAAAATAATTAATATTCTGTATTTATTATGAAAGAGCAAGACAGTGTGAGGTATGAGTACAACTTATTATTACTCCAGAAGCCCATGACACCACAAGTAATTCAAATGCACTTCTAAATTATATTCAACATCACTTGAGTTGCTATGGATATTATAGGAGCCTGTGTTAAAAGAACAGAAATTTTGAGACATATTTCATAATTGTTCTTACACATTCAAAATACATACTACATCTTTTTCCGTAAAATTATAATGACATCTCAATTAAATATGTTTAAATTCATTTAACCACATATGATTCACCACAAAACCCTTTTGTGGAAGAAATACCTCTTATTTTGTTTTGATGTTCACATTTAAGTAATATAATCCTACTGGGTGGTGATAACTTCACTGCTGAAAATGAGGTGGTACCAGTGTCTAAGTTTTTCTTCAGCTGGTATATAAGGATGTATTTAGTACTTGATACTGTAATTTCCAATGTTGACTGGGTCGACTGTAGAATTGTATGTTCTTAGCGGGGAAAAATGGAAAAGCCTCTCTCACACACATAAAATATACACCCAAGACAAGACAATTCTTTCGTGAAATTACCTAGTATTACAGTTCTGATCATAAATCATTTGAGAGAACAACAAAAATTAAGGGTCATTGACTAGTAATTTCAACATTTTCACAGTTAATTATAGTCACCTCAGCAGGGGATACTGTCGGACATCAGACAGTTCTCCAAATCCCACCATCAAAATACGTGGTTTAAATTGATAAAGTGTCATGTTATCAATTTCATCTATGGGATACTACATTCTTTCTGCATTTTGTTATCAAAGGTAGATTTTTTTTAAGTTAGAATTAGAGACTTATAGTACTGCCCCTTTATCCACAGAAATAAATTATAAGATCAACAGTAGATCTTGGAACCAGAGGCAACCCCTGATATTTCCTTTACATTTTGCTGCATGTTGAGTAAGTGTTCCCTACAGGCCCATAGGTTAAAAGCTAGATCCCTGGCCTTGTGGTAATAGTGGAAGCTGGCAGAACTTAACAATTGAGAGAAGGAAGTTCTAAGGTCACTGCAAGCACGTACCTGAAGGACGGTGTGACACCTTGTTCTTTTCTTCTGCCGCTCTTCTTGCAGTCTGTCATTAGGTGAAAGACTCTATCACCTTGTCATACATGAATGCTGCCACCACGGAGTCAAAGCCACAAATCCATCAGTCATGAACTGGGAGACAAAATAAGCTAGACACAGTCAAGCAGAGGATAAGCTTTATAAAGCAGCACCTTCAAAGATAAGTAACAATAAAATAGAACTTTTTTTTTTCGTACCAAGATTCGAACTCTGCCCCATGCTTGCCAGGAGGCACTGTGCAGCTGAGCTACATCCCTGGCCAAATAGAAGATCTATAACAACAAATTGTAATAAAACTCATGTGAATGGGTTTTTTCTTTCCAATCCTATTATACCACACTGTATTGTGTAAACTGTTTTTGATTTGAGCAATTGAAATTGATAAAGCAGAACAGTGAATGAGTATTATATAGTTTAAGGTGAGGGGTACCATTCAAGACTTTCTGAAAATCTATCTATAATTAGTTCCTGAGGGTATCCATAAGAGATTACTAAACTTGGTGACTTAAAAAGAGAAAAACCCAAGGTATCAAGGGTCTTCACTTCTCCTACATGTTGTTGGAACCTTAACTGGGCACCCCTTCCAACTGCTTGTGACGCAGAACTCCAGTCCACCTCATCTTAACACAGGTACTATCTATAACTTCCTCTTCTCCTAATCTTACAAGAATACTAATCATTGGATTTTAGTACAGAATACTTTTATCCCAAGGTCTTTAATTACATGCGTGAAGACTCAATTTCCAAATGGCATCATATTCTGGGATTAAGGTTTTATTGAGAAGTGGTACTCAGACAGCTATCACATCTTCTTTGCCATTAATTTCTCATATGTTTATAAAAATATAAACTAACCAGTAGGATTCTTACTAAGTCTTTGCTGAAGTTATGGTGGATACTGATAGAGAAAAATAAAGTGATAACGTATGTGAAGAAAGAATGTAGAACACATTATGCATATATGTTCTCACAGATGTCCTGTGAGAACATCAGGAATGTATGATGTTTCCAGATAACTTGATAAAGTCTAAAATATAGTGTATATGCAATGCTATAGCGCATGTGCAGTAAAAGGAGAGATAGTATTTTGATAACAACTTCAAATTCACGGAAATACTAGCATTTTAACAAGTACAACAATGATCTAGAAGAGGAGAAATTACAGTGATTGAGACTGCATTTGAGAACTCGGATACTTAACAACCCCACTCTTCAATCTTCCCTTACTCTTTACTTAAAGACTCAAAAACTCACTCCACTAAATCAATTTAAACTAAGGAAAAGAGTGTGTGTTAAACTGTATGGGTCTAAGAATTCCACAGCATCATGACACACACGAATATACGAAACACTGAGAAAATTAATACAGTGTGCGTAATTTGCATGACAGTCAGGAAATAGACAGCCTTCAAAAAGCTGTGTGTTCCTAGCTGAAAATAGTATTTTTTTAATTTTTCTATTGGAAAAATGTTTTTTATTTAAAAATAAGTTGACATACAAATACCTCCAAAGCTATTTAAAAATAAGTTCTATGTTCATGAATAAATGTAATAGTAAAAAATAATTTGATAATACAGAAAAAGAAAGTTTTATTTAATGTGCATCAGAACTGTATTGTGCTTAAGGTATTAAACAGAAGCAATTATTAAACACCAAAGATGAGGCAATGGGATGAGAAATATTCAGCTCTTGTCTACATATTAAATACCAAATATTTCAAATATCTTCAGGAGATAATCAAAAATATTCCATGGTACTGCAAGTGCCATGTGGCAGCCTCCTACGAATATTTTGGGGTGTCCTCCTCCTTCTGATTCCTCATAGTTGGTAGCAGGTGATTTCCAGCTCTTCCCTAATACTGAAGATAAACCTGTGCAATCAATCCAGGACATCTATACAGTTACAACTGCACAACTAAAGGAACCCAGAAAACACATCCAAAACTGCTTCAGAAAATTGCAAGAAAAATGGGATACATGTGTGTAAAGTGAGGGAAAATATCTTGAGTGCAATTAGTGGCAGTATGACTTTTACTGCAATAATTTATTTTAAATGTAAACATTCTCATTAGTTTTCAATTGTACCATGTGGCTAACCACCAACAGATAGATGCATATTTAAAGGGTGGCTTATAAACACAATGAAATATATAATGTCCATCTTTCAAAACAGGAAATTCTGTCCTTTCTGTCAACAAGATCAAGCAAAGGGATCTTGTATTATATTAAAGAAGCAAAGCAGAAAAAGACAAATGCTCGTGTGTCATGATCTCACTATATGTGGAATTTTAAAGTGTGGAATTCACAGAAGGTGAGAATAGAGTGCTGAGCACCAGAAGCAGGGATGTGAGAGAATTTTACATGTTCCTCGCATAGGTATTGTAAACTTTTCAGATGTTACATATGCTACTTGCACTGATTTGATCATATATATAATATATATATATATATATATATATATATATATATCTCCAAGTATCACTGCATTCCATAAATATATTCAATTACTATTTGTCAATTAAAAATAGAATGAAGTTAAACATTAAATAAACTATCAGTATAGTAAATATGTGTTGGAAAAATTCTTATAAGATTAAAACAAAATTTCACAGACAGACAGCAAGATAATCTGAAAGTAAGTTAAGCATCAGAAAAAGTCAGGTAAACACATTTTAAAAGATCAACTTCACCCTCACATTCAGAAACATAAACATAGTGTCTGGCATTCAAACAGCAAGTTCTAATCCAAAAAAATGAATTAAAAAAACCCCAAGAGAACCATATTGAGAAGAAAAATTCATCATAGAAACAGAATTGTAGGTTGTAGCAAAAAATTCAGCTATAAGTAAACCTTTAATATTACTACAGTGAAAATGCAATGCAAAACACAGGACAAGAAAAGAAATTGAAACAAAAAAAATCAGCAAACTTCTTCAGCTTAAAAGTGGAATGTCCTAAAAATGTCAGAAGGGGCTTTAAACCAAGTAAAATGGTACCAGAGAGAAGATTACTGAATATGGATACAATAATTAGAAATCAGAGAGAGAGAGAAGAGAGAGAGAGAGAGAGAGAGAGAGAGAGAGAGAGAGAGAGAGAGAGAGAGAGATGGAAACGGAGACAAAGCCAGATCCAGAATCAGAGACTACTGAGGCAATACTGCATAGAAACCACAGACTGGAGCGGTTCAGTGCATACGTAGCTGAAGTTTCAGGATAAAATAAGGAAATAAGTTCAGGAGGGGATCATGGGTGGATATTTAGTACAGGATAATTATTTGAAGAATGGTCACATTCACTCATAAATTTGAAGACAATTATAATCTCAGAGATCCAGGAAGCTCAATAAATACCAAGCAGAATTTAAAATAAAACTATGCTGATATGCATTATAATTCAGTTGCTGGAAACAGCCAATAAAAGAAAAAGTCTTATCAATTGTCCTACAAGTCAGTATTGCATAAGAAAAAACAGTAAGAATAGTGATTACCCTTTCATGTGAAAAAATGGCATACAGACTTGTCATGCTGAAGGAAATGTCAATCTTTTCTATCAAGCCAAAATATAGTTTACAACTTAAGGTGCTATGAAGATTTTTTTTTATGCAAGCAAAACCAAAGGATGTTACTAGTAACTGACCTACACTATGAAAAAGAAAAAAAAAAGAAAAGAAAAGAAAAAAAGAATAATCTTCAGGTTGAGAGGAGCTGCTACATGACTGAAATTCAGATCTTCACAAATAAACAGTCAGCACAATATTAGATGTGATGATATGTGTAAAATGCTTTCCTTTTGATTTTAAAAATAAGTTTTAAACAACCAATGAATTGTACATTTGATGAGATTTGCAGAGGTAAAATGTATAAAAATATAAGTGTAATGTTGAAATTACTGCATACCATTACTGGATTTTACCTTATACATGAAATGATGCATTATTGTCTGACAATATATGCTGATGGTTTGAGAATGGATATTGCAAACCGAACGTGTAAATGTCTGCTTATGTGTGTCTAAATAATGGAGAGTAAAATGGAAAAATGTACCTTTGACCTTGGTGGTTAGGTGGGTGTGTTGTGAAAACAAACTACTGTTCGGCAGAGAGGAAATGTCTGTGCTGCCCTCCCAGGTTCATGCTGGCACCAAATGCCCAGCATGAAGGTCCTGCATGGGGTATCTGGAGGTGAGGCCTGTGGGAAAGAGATGGCTAGGTGCTGAAGGCTGAGCTGGTGAGTGCTATCAGTGCCCTTATAAAAGAAACCATCACGCCAGCACACAATGAAAGAGCTCCTTCTTCCAATCAGAAAGCAGCCCTCACTGAGTATCGAATCTGCGTATTTCTTGATCCTGGATTTCCCAGACTTCCCAGTGATGAAAAATAATTATGGTTACTTAAAAGCTAGCTGTTTTATGGTACCTTGTTACAGAAGCCTGAATAGATTAAGATATTCTCTTTCATAATCACAGTTCATCTTTTATAAGGAAGAAACAAAATTTTGAAACCACAGTTCATATTCAAATGTTCTATAGTTAGCATTTACGTGTCAATGCTATTATTTCCAATAAATTGCTATCAACTCAGTTACGAATAAAGAAATAAAAGCTTGTATTTTATCACTAATTATTCCTTCTCTAATGCTGTTTTTCTGTTTATGTACATAGGAAATTCTAAACTTTAGCATTTTCTTCTGAGAATTTCCAGCAAGTTAGGTCTATTGACAACAATAACTTGTTTTAATTTTTGCTGCCTGAATCTTTATGTCTTCCACTGGTGAAGGACAATTGTGCAGGTTACAAAAATTCTAGGTAGATGTTTGCTCTCTCTCAAAACTTTAATATTTCTCCCCAGTCTCTTCTTTTTTGCATGATTTCTGAGATATTTCAGGTATAAATCTAGTTTTGTGCCTCTGTAGCTCAGATGTTTCCTCCTACCCCACTACCCCACTACCCCTATCTTCTTTTAGGATTTTTTTGGTTATTAATTTTCTACAGTTTGCATATGATTAGCCCCGTGTAGTTTTCCTTTGTATTTTCATTTTGTATTTATCCTATTAGATGTTCCATGAAGTGTTCAAATCTGTGGTTTGGTGTTTGACATTAATTTGGGGAAATTTTCAGTCATTATTGCTTCATGTATTGGTTTCATTTTTTCCCCATTTCTTCTACTGGAAGACTGATGATGAATGTATTTTTATCTTTCTGGTAGTTCTCACACAGTCTAGGTATTCTGTTTCAATTTTTCAGTCTTTCATTTTCTTTAATTTTCACATTTGGTAGTTGTTACTTTTAGTATTTTATTTTTATTTTTATTTTTATTTTTATTTTTATTTTATTTTATGGTACTGGGAACCAAACTCAGGACCTTGTGCTTGTCAGGCAAACACTGTGCCACTGAGCTATACCCCTGGCTGTGCACATATGGTAGTTTTTAGTTTCAAATTCACAAATTCTTTCTTCAGCTGTATCTAGATGATTAAAAATCCCACCAAACATGTTCTTCATGTCTGTCACAGTGTTTTTCATCTTCAGTATTTTTTTCTTTCTTTTCTCATATTTACACTGCTCTATATTATCCATCTGTTTGTGTGCACTATTCATCCTGTATATCAGAGACCTTAACGTAATCACCATAGATGTTTTTAAGTGTATTCTGTTAGTTCCAGCATCCCTGCCATGTTTAATCTTGACGTTTAATCTAACTCTTCAAACTGTGTCATGTGGCTTTAACCTACTTACATTTTTTTTTTCTTCACAGTGCACATGTTATACGGGATAAAGATGACCTCTATAAATAGGCCTTAAGTAATCTTGGGTATGATTGAGAAGAACATTCAGCAAACACTATGATCAAATCTTAATATTTTGTTGTTCCCATTCCTCTAACAAAAATGTCAGCTTCATGAGTGCTCCTCGGTCCCTTGATGCCCTTAAATGGCACAGGAAGGGTAGAGTGCTGGAGCCCGGTACTGCCTTCCTCTGCAGTGAATACTACGAGAGAGAGCCTGTAGCTGTTTCTCTCCCTGGCTGCAGTAAACTCTCAATCAGCTCTGACAAAACCTTAGCAGTCTCATATTGGGGAATTATTGCTAATGTTTACCTCCGGGGGAGGCCACTAATGTTGGGAGAGACCCCCTTGGAGCTTTTAATGTTTAAACCTTACGCACTAAGAATCCACAAATTCTTCTATTACATTTTGGGTTTTCTGACCTCAGTATCTGTTCCTTCACAATTTCAGTTGCTGGGTTTCTGGCTCAATATACTGTTGATTCTTTGAATTTCCCCATATGGTGTCTAATTTTGCATACTGATACCCTCACTTTTCTGATGAACCAAGAGACAATAGGTGATTTTTCAGATAGTTTTATTTGTCACTTACTAAAATGAAGTAATATTTTCCAACTCTTAACATGACAAACACAACATTAAAAGATCCTTGTTTATTTTTGAAAAGTAATTTTACTGGATTTTAAAAAATAATTTTAAAAGTAATTCTTGCTAGTTAGTCTTTTTTATTTTTTCATTTTTATTTATTTATTTATTTATTTATTTATTTTTTACTTTGGGTCACACTGAGGATCAAACCAAGGTTCTTATGCATTGAAATTATGTGTTTTGCCACTGAGCTAAAATTCCACAACCCCAGAACTGACTGTGTTTCTTAATTCACCACTTAAAATATACTGCTCTGCTATCTCCTGGACTTTACATCTTTGAATAAAAGTCATCTGTTAATATTATGTAGTATAGTTTACGATAAATGTCTTTTATCTTATAACTTTGAAGAGTCTTTCTTGACCATTTAATCATGATATGTTTAAGTTTGCATGTCTCATAGTGTTTACGTTTTTATTCTTTGTGGTACAGGGGCTTGAACCCAGGGCCTCAGCACTGTGCTACACTTCTAGCTCCTTACTTATTTGTTTTTCTGTTTAAAGAAAGCTTCATGCTAAACTGCTAAGTTGCCCAGACTGGACTCAAACTTGCTATTTTTCTGAATCACCCATCCAGAGTGTTGGGTTTACAGGAAAAGCTTTGTTTTGTTTTGTTTGTCTTTGTGCTGTTTTGAGTGTATCCATTTGTACTTTCCTACATTACTTGGGTACAGCTTAACTTTCTAAGAAGTCAAAAAGTTTTCAGACACCATTTCTTCCCATATTCTCTTTTCCTATTTTGGTATTATTTTCCTCTGTATGTACTGGCATGTTCCATGGTGTCCCCCAGGTCTTTGAGGCACTATTCATCTTTCAACTGTGCATCTTTCTTCCTCATCTTGAATAATCTCAGTTAGACGATCTTCAGCATCACTGATTCTTGCTTCTTATAGTAAGTATGCTACTCATTAAGACATTGATTTTTTTACATTTATTATAAACTAAGTACAGAATTTGCAATTTGTTTTCTTTCTTTCTTTCTTGGAAAGTAAATTCTATAACCTAATTAATATTCTCTGACGAAATGTAATTCTCATTACTTTTTTTTATATTTTAGGCATGATTTTAATTTTTATATATTTTAATACAATTGATTTAAATTATTTGTTTAGTAAGTCCAGATTTTGTGCTTCTACCAGGACAATTTTTTTATGGCATTCCCTCTTTGTTTAAACTGCACTTCCTTATTTCTTTGCATGTATCACTTCTAAACACTTTTTTAAAAAAAGATACAGCATTGAAGTCCTGAAAATAGACCTCTAAGTTTTTCTGCTGTCTGTTGCTCAGATTACTATTTATTAGTGATTTCCCAGGATGAATTATGTGGAATCCACATTCTTTGTGTTTGCAGGCATTGAAGTCTCTATTGAGTTGTTAGTGGCAAGCTAAAAATTATATAGGAATTTTTCTTAATAGTTTTGTATTAATTTCCTTACTTCCCTATGCTATATAGGACTTGTCTGTGTCCTAAGGTATAGTTACAAAACTCTAAAAAATAGTTTACAGGACTACTGTAGTTTTTTGAAAAAAATGGATTCTACATTAATGGAAGATTTTGTTCTTGAAAGTCCTTATTCTTACTTCCCAGAGTATTTCCAATCTGTCTAATCATTGATCACATTCATAGAAAAAAAATCTTCAGTTGCCTCCCAGATTCTGCTGAAATGGAAGAAAGAAGATATAATTATAGTATAATAAATTGTAATTCCTTGATTAATTCACAAAACACTTATATACTTGTGGGCTTCTATGAAACCTGAATGGCACAGTGAAATGGAGTGAATAAAACAGTTTCAGTCATATAAAGACTATAGTTTTTTGAGCTATCTAAGGGTAACAAATATGAATGTACATTGCTATAGATATTACCATGAGATATCAAGGCTATAAAAATATAGCTATTCTTTTAGGTAGGATGTATGACTCTTAATGCTCTTAATGGCCTATTTCTTTTTTGGAGTTAGTTCTGCTTCCTTAAATCATTTTTAACCATCTTTACAAGCTTGAACACAAAGTTATGTCTTTGTAATTTTATTCAATACATTCTTCAGCCACAAAAAAGCTAAACAAATCCAAGGGCTGATGACAATATCTGGGTCACAGTGAAATCCCTGTCACCATACCTGCTTCATTCTTTACACGGAGCATTACTTTCATTCCATTCTTTGAGTTTATCACCACCAATGAAGCATCTGATCTCTTGCATCTTTAAATAACTTCTGACTTTCTGATATAAAACCAAGGCTAGTATTTTGCAAAAAAATTTACATTTTCTTGTGAAAGGTTGGTGAAAGTAATCATCCACACCTTTTTTTTAACTCAGCATTAATAATAAACAAGAAAGCTTGCCTTATATTTGTGAATCAGCACTTTTACTCATAAATTTCTGCAGTGAATATCAAAAGTAGACTTTAAACCTGATGTCACTGTGTCTGGTTGATTAACCACATTTATACAAGAGTTTTGTAAAAAAAAAATTTTTTTATTTAGTTTTTATGCAAACGTTTCAGTAATAGATATTTATCAACCCAGCTTTTTTCACTCTTTCCCAGTAATATCACTTTACAAGCTGTGATTTTAAATATGTTGCTACTAAATATGATGAGGTATCTTGAAATTTAACATATTAGCCTTTAGACAAGAAGAATACTTACTTTTGAAAGCCAAAACTTTGAATAGATCATAAATCAAGAACTACTTAAAATCATGTAAGGAAGAATATGATTTTTCCTAATTAAGTGATTTTTTACATGTTTTTAATAGAAGTGAACTAAAGTTCAATTCAGATTTGCTTTTTTCAAATCAATTACCCCTTTAAATAGGTTAGAAGATCATAGAGATCTACAAACCATATACAATGAAAAAATATTAGATATTCTAAATTTTTATATCTTATCACTTGTATATTTAAGTATGAATCCTATTTCAGTCACTTAGTTATAGGAGTGAACTGGGGAAAGCATTTACTCTTCTGCTGTCTTAAGTATAATGTTTGAAAAGTACCAACAAACTAATCATACTAAATTCTCACAATTATATCAATAGTAAGGGTAGATCAGAGGCACAAAAGACATTGTTTTAGTCACTCTTTTTTAAAAATTTCTGTTGAGACAGGATCTTGCTATGTAGTTCAGGCTTTCCTGGGCTCATTACATAGCCCAGGTTGACCTTGAACTCACAGCAATCCTCCTGCCTCAACATCCTAAGTTGGAAGCTTATCATGGTGTGCCACCATGCCTGGCTGTTTCAGTCATATTGAATGTTACTCTTACTTAAAGGCTAACAAGATTAATTAATTAATTAATTAATGATTTAATATCAGTGAGTGCAGCTAACATTCTAATATATGAATCATGGTATAAATTCATAATCTTTGTTGTTGTAAACATGTTATTCTCTCACTTTGGCAAAGATTAGTTTTGCTCATGTTGAATATATGCACATTACTTCTTCCTTTTGTGTTCGATTAACTTGTTATCATATCAATATTGTTTTTGTAACAGAGGAGACAAAACTTGTTTTGTCAAGAGTAGCGTGTATATACAGGCGCACAGGTATATATTACTTAATGAATTCAACCTGACAAGGTTGCTGTCTTTTCTCTTTTTTTCCTCTTATTTCCTCTAGTAGTGGGGTTTGAACTCAGGGCTTCACGTATGCTAAGCACCAGTTCTGCGGCTGACCTACATCCCCAGCCCGTGAAGCGGAATACTTCGATTTGTTTACCACTGACAAAATACAGTTTCATATGTTTGAGAAAAAAAAATAAAATTTATGCAGAATGTCAGATTTCTTGTTTAGAACCACGTTTTGGTGAGTTAAGTAGAAAAGAATGAGGAGCATAAGGATCAAATTTCCTTGGGAAAGCAGTGTCTGCGTTTAAAAATTAAGGAAGGAAAGTGCTCAGCATGCAATTGCTATATTCTGTTAAACCTGAAAAGTTTGACAAGCAGCATTCTATATTTGATGGGAAGAAACATAGTTTTAATTCCTCACTCCTAATGCATCAATGCTTTTTATGAAAACAAAAAATAATGCTTTATAGATATTTTCCAATTTGTCCAATTTTCTTAAAATTGTAAATTTTATGATAGAAAATGAAGATACCTTCTAAGGATTAGGAGACAGCATTTCATATTTGTCCCTTTGTCTTCTTCCAGAATGAAGTACTTAGAAAGACCTTTGTATGTCAAGAAAGACATTGCCCTTGGATCGCTAATCCATCGGTGTGATCTCTCCCCTAGAACCATCTTACTTACCTGTGTTGTTTTGAAATCATTTTGAAAGTAGATTATAAATATCCACAACAACCAGCATATAGCTCATTTCCTGCCATATAGTTGGTAGTTAGTTCAATGCTTCTCAAGTAAATATTATATCATAATTTCTTGTTTAATAATAAATCAATATGGTGATGTATAGGAATTTTCTTAATCTTATTATATATTTTTCACAATAATAACACAAACGAATAATCTCAATTGAGTATAACTTTTAACTATCATTTTTTATGTTATATTTCAAATCAAATCTTTAGCACTGCATAATAGTCAATGTAGTTAATAAATGTTATCACTTACCAATTTCAGTTGAAAAGCTGAATTTCATTTGCAACTGATAAAACATTTGTGGTAAAATCACAAAATCAAAAAAACCCAATTTCTTTGAAGTTATCAACAGAAGAAGGCTATAAAGTTGCATGAAAAGCCATCAAAATATTTACTGTAGATTTTTCTCAGCTTTCACTGTTTTTATAGTCCAGAAGGTAATACCAATAGTTTTAAAAGTTCTTGTAGTAGTCAAACTTGTGATTATTTTCTTGACCTATTTTTCAGGTGGTTGCCATATGTTTGGCTTCAATACATAGGTAGGTTTTCATTCACCTCTCTCACATATCAATCATTTTATTATGGAAACATTTTTTTCTTAGAATGCACATTAGGTTCACTGAGTTACCAGACATCTATCCATGAAGAGGTAGATAGAATATGGAGTGTGATTCAAGTGAATAAAAGGGTAGCCTTTGAGTTGAGATCAAAGCAAAACTTTGAAATTCAGTTAGTCCATCTGTGAGTGCATGTATCTGGACCATTTCAATAATCCATAAACAGGCTTTCCACTTTGCCTGAAGTACTAGAGTGTGCTACTTCTAAAAATATAGTGATTCTTATATGATCATGAAACAAAGATAAAATCATGAAATTTAATTTTGATAGGGCATATTTTGTAATCTATCCTTTGTAATTAAAGTTCACTAATTTTCTTCATATATTTTATTAATTTTTTCACTACAAAGTATTCTATCTAAATTCGCTTAAACGGGTTTTCATCATATATCTTTGATTTTTAACACTGTAGAAAAGATTCTTCAAAGTTCTTTGTCTCATATTAAATTAACATTTTTTAAGAATGTGGACTAGCTTTTTGTATATGTTTCTTAAGAGTTTGACGTTTCTTCTGCTATCACACTGCTACACCATATTTATTAAGAAATGATATAGATTTGATCATTCTGTGATATTAGCTTTGATACCCTGATTAAAGTGATGCTTGTGAGGTTTCTTCATTCCAAAACTACCATTTTTATCATTTGTAATTGACAATAAATTTGTAGAAAAATACATTGAAAAATGTCTCATTCCTTCTTATTTACATCCAGGTTTAGCATTTATCTGATTCATGGCATAAATAGTTCTTATCATAGTAAGTGAAAAATGAATACTTTCCTAATACCACCATTCTTCTTTATGTTTTGGATAGGATTACACTTAAAGATGCATTTCCATTTTCTCTTTCTTTCTTTCTTTCTTTCTTCTTTTTTTCTTTCCTTTTTTCTTTTTTTCTTTTTCTTTATTTCCTTTCTTTTCTTCCTTTCTTCCTTCCATCTTTCTTCTTTCTCTTTTTGATAAAGGAATTTATAATCTACAATTTCTTTTTTTTTTCAGTAATCAAATTCCCCTAGACTTGAAAAATAAAAGTTTATTAAATTGTTCCCTGTATACCTACACATTTTCTTAAACCCTTCCTTAAAAACTGATAATAAAGAGCCAAACTTTTAAATATTTGAGGCAGGAAGTATATTTACTAAAGAAATTTGAAAATTAAACAGTGACACAGCAGGTTAAACCTTATTGCTTCAGGGTACCAAATCCAACCCTTTTAGACTCCCTCGAGGGAGTATGTGATGTTTGTTGGGATTGTAAAGGGCAATTAGGGCTCTGAAATGAATTTTTTTCCAAGTGAAAAGGCAATGAAAGGATTTAGGCAGTGGCAAAATATGATTGGATTCATTTTCTATGGGACCATAATTGCAACTACCTAAAGAGACGCTGGAATGGGATAAGATCAGAGCAAGAATGATAACAAAATGTGTACTGCAGCACTTCAAGCATGCAATTATAGTTATTTGGGCCAAAGGAGTAATAGTGACCATAATGAGACTATTAAATTCAGAAACATTTTTGTTTGAATATAGAATATGTGACTTAACTGGACTGGCTGTTATAGAAGAAAGCAGGGATAAAAAGTGAATTCTAAAAGCTTCAACTGTTACTAGACAAAGGCTGTGTCAACAATGAGACCTGTAATGTGACAAAATAGGTCTACTTGGGAAATTTGGAAATAAACAATAATTATTATTTATGTGTAAGTTTGAAATACATCAAATGTCAAATCTTAGATACAGGATTCAGAAACTAATGAATGTGTTTAGTGATAGAATTAAAAAGTTTGGAAAATATAAGCCTACATACATTGTATTATCTGACTGGGAAAGTAAGTTGAAAAATTCATGTTATTTAGGGGGATACACATTGGTATTATCTGGTTTATTTTACTGTTAGTGTGATTAATTGGCAAACAATGCAATGCTGCAGTGTTCTACTCTGAAAAAAATAACTAGTTGGCTAATTTTGTTGTTATATAAGAAAATGGATGAATTTTAAATGGAAAAATATAACGAAAAATCCTTTGACATTTGAGTCAAAATCATAAGGAATGCAGCAAAGAGAAAAGAAATATTCAATGAGTATAATGCTGCAAAATTTCAGATCTGGTATGGATTTTTTCTTTTGTACATGTTTGTGACACACAAAGTCTTTCTTGTGTAGAATTGGTATATGTACATCTTAATTCCTTTTTTCATCCCTTTTCCTTCCAATCATTCCTCCTCCCGCTATCTTTTGATCCCTTTCCCATTTGTGAAAGATCTATATTCCTGCTTCCTATTGTCTGTATTTGTTGCCCTTTATTTATAATTTAGACTTCTCATATGAGAAAAACAATACTTCAACTTGTGTGCCTGATATTTCACTTAACATTATGGCCTCAAGGTGCATCTGGTTTCCTACAGATGGTCAACTCTATCTTTCTTTATCACAAAACTGTACTCCACTGTGTGTATGCACTACCTTTTCCTTATCTACTCACCTGTCGATGAACATGCAGATTGCTTCCATGATGTAGCCTTATGAATTGTGCTGCTATAAACATGGGTGTATCTGTAACATTGTCAGATATTATTCAGATAACGGCATGAACAGAAACATTCAAAAGTAGGTTTTTTTCACAATTCCTAATATGTAGAAAAACTGAAAATTCATCCATAAGAAAACATATGAATATGTCTTAATTCAAATCTTATATGAAAATATTCAGATAAAGAGTAATAAATTAATTTTTAAAAATTAATGGATTGCTTAGACATCATTTTGACTAATAAAAGAGATTGGATATTAAACAGTTCCTAATATCCTGTGCTCAAAATAGGAGCATTTTGTGAAGAATCAACAATAATAGTCACTTAATGGAATTTACTTAGGCTGAATGTGAATGAAAGAAAAATAATGTCCACATCTTTGTTTCAGTTCTAACATAATTAACTGGGGTTTACAAATGTAAAGATTCATTTTAAATTGAGTGTTTCCCTTGGAAAATTAACCCAATTACTCTACCTAAACCACATTAAAATGTACAAATAAAATATGCATTTTTCATTCCTTTTAGCATATTATAATAAAATATTATGAAATAGTTAGCTTATGGACACTGGAAATTCATGTTTCACAAACTGGCATAGTTCCTAGGATGGGTTTTCTTCATGGATGGTGACTTCTTGTATCCTGACATGGCAGGTGGGATAAGCACAGTGCTTCCCTTTGCAGCTTTCACACACAAGTCACTTTTCCATTGGTGAGACACAATACCCAATACCCACAGCTTAAGTGTGCTCATGGTTGTTTTTCAGGAAGTTTGGTCAATATTTGCTAACACAGAAATATTATGCTGCAAGACTGTGTGACAGAACAAATGCTTAGCTCATGCTGGGCAGGAAACAGACCAGAGGGACAGCATCGGAGAAGAAAAGGGTAGGGATGAAATCTAAGCCCCAAGGTCACCCTTCCATGCCCCACTAAGACACACCCACATACATGTGCTCTACCAATCCCGTCAGTGGCTCCTAAGTCAATCAAGTAGACAACACAAAGTTTAACCTCCACAGTTCAGCATCTGATCACTTCCTGAGGTCCCTGCCTTCTAGTGCTATCAGTGGTAGTTTAGAATTTCAGCATTTGAAATTTAGAGAGGAAAATCTGCAGACCACAGCAACAGTCATACAATATTTAAGATATTATGAAGAAAAAATGAAATAGCAATTGCAAAGCTTAATACATACATGCTTAGTTGGTAATAAAGATTAGTGCTTGATAATAATTTCTATTGCTAAGCAATCATAAGCATTTTCTTAAGCAATTTGGTGTTTGTTTTTTCTCATAATGAATCACAGCTTAGATCTAGCTAAACATTTTGTGAAAGAAGATATGGAAATGGGCAAGGAAAGTATATAAAAATGTTTACTATTATCAGTGATTAGTAAACTATGCATTAATATCACAGCCTACCTTTAAGGAAAGCTATCATTTAAAAAAAAAGCAAACAAATAATGTTGGTGAACATATATAGAGGGGAATTCTCATGACTGTGTGAATGAAAACTGATACAGCACCATGGAGAATTTTACTATTCCACTAAAAGGAAACACATGATTACCACATATACTAGCAATCTCACTTCCAGACTCAAATGAATACTTGTACATCCATGTTTATAGGTATACTATTTCCAGGAGCCAAATCAAAAGAACCAAAATAACCATCACCATATGAATAAATTAATAAAAGCTGGTATAAGAACACAACAGGAGTGTTATTAAGTCATGAAAGATCAGCTACATACTACATGCTAGAACAATCTCAAAAATACCAAGCTATGTTAAAGGTTTCTGACATGCACTTAAACACTGCTGCCTTGTATGTTGGACAATTGTTACAGAGACTTTCATCAAGAGAATCATTCAACTAAGATCTGTTCAGATGTGTGCTATTTGGGGAAGAGTATAAGTTTAATGAAAGCAAAAGCATTGTGGTCGACCTGAGAATGATGTATTCATTGAGAAAAACAAATGTAAATTTACTAGAAACTATTTAATTATTTTTTGTTCTTTCCTAGCAAATACAAGGTTGAAGAATTGTTTCTTCACTCTTCATGCAGATATATATATATATATATATTTTTTTTTAATTTTATTTACTTATTTTATTTTACAATGTATTTTAAATGTCATTTAATTTTAATTAACTGTAATTATTTAATTTCAACCTAATATGAATTAATTTTTCTAGGCATGTGTGGCTCGTGACTACCATTTTGGATCATTTAATTCTGCTCTTTTATCAACCGAAAATATTTGATAATACATTCTCAGGCATTTTAATGTGTCTTACCTCTTCCAGGGAAGTCTTACGTCTTTCCAAATTGGCTCTTCCTAAGACTGCTGCTGTCCTACCCCCGTCTTGTACTATCACTAACACAGTGTGTGAGAGCTGGGGTGTGAGCAGAGTGTGCAGTGTGAACAAAGCAGACATGACCTCACTGTGCTGTGAGAGTGTCACCTGGTCACTGCCTGCGGCATGTCTCACCCTTTGCCTCTGGACCTCCAACTGTGCTTTTACTGAGTCCTTTGTTTTGTAACAGGGTCTAGGTTTTATAACTTGGCCCTTCTATTTGCACAGAGATCTTGTAGCAGATTCACCAAGGAACATATGTCCTGATCCTTTAACATTTTTACTTATTTATGATGTGGATTGTTATGAGTCTTTCCTTTGTCTCTGTGAATGACTTTTTGACCTCCAGATCTATTGAAATGCACTAATTCCCACAAATCTTCTGATTCCCCATTCTTAGAAGGAAACAGATACTGGAGCATGCATCTCCCTAGGAGGAAGTTCTTGGGCCCATCTCTTTCTCCAACCAATGCAACTCCCCTATTTCCAGATGCTAAAAAGCAAGATTCTCCCAGTCTCCAGGCTCTGGTCAAGGAAAAGCACCAACACTGAAATGGTGGGAAATCTCCGAGATTTCTGAGCTTTATGGTGAATGGTCATTTCCTCTCTTTCCCTGCTGTCATATACCTCATCTATGCTCACTGGGATTCAAAGGGCTTCAGAATTGGTATGGTAAATTTTTCAGTTGAGAATCTTCATTCCTTTTACACTTTGAATCTGCTAAAGTAGTTCTCTAATTTTGAGTCACTGATATGTAAAATCCTACTTTTAGGATATCAAAGAAATCTTTTATTTGAAGGCATAGCTGGTAATTTTGCAGTTGAAGTTAGAAGAATCTAGTATATAAACTCAAAGATGCATGGCCAATCTCTTATGGATTTATCTGAGGTTCTAGAGCAGCCTCAGTGTGCTGAAGACTTGGAGACTCTTGAGTCCCACTGACTTGCATTGTCATTCAGGTTCTCTGTTGCCCCACCCCATTTTGACTCACCCTTTTCTGCAAGTGTGAATTTCTAATACCACTTTTTCATGGTGAACTCCTCACCATCTTCCAGTGAACTCAACCTGGGCATTCAGCTGAAGCTCAGTGGTGAGTACTGACTCTTAAATTTTTCTTTCTTTCTTTTTTTTTAGGCTGTATCTGCCTTTTGCAATTTTAACCTATTGCAATAAACTTAATCCACTTTGCAGAGTCTTAATTGAGTGATGATTCCATTAAGGAAGCATACAGTTTTTAGAAGACAAATGCTTTGGATAATAATTCAAAGCACTACCCTGCTCCGCTCCTTTACTTGGCTACATTAGCACAAGGGGAAATAAGGTCCAAAATCTGACTTTTCTTTGTAAAACTGCTATGGTAATTAGTGATTTCAGAAGAAAAAGAACATCAAAAGTGAAAATTGTGAATGTGTACACCTTTGTTCTCCTAGCCTTAGAAAATCAAAATCTATCTCTAAAGTAACTTTTGATAATTTTGCTTAAACATTTTCCTAATCATATGCTAATAGTTTAACATTAACACAGGAGCAAGATCTCCACAACCATGACATTTCCCCTTGCTAGTCAAAGCATGCTTCCCTGGAGACATACAAGTATATTTTATGACTCCCTCTCATTTGCATCTTTTTAGTGCCACTACTTTTGGCTGATTTCTGCTTTCCTTGCATATAATTTCCCCAATGTGCTGGTAATGCCTTGCTAAGGAGGAGTTTTAAGTAGGAGAAACAGCATAAGTACTGACACCTCATGTACCCAATATGCCTGAAAATGAAGGATTTTACATAACAAATTATCCAAATTGCGTAAGGTACATTCTCAAGTATTAGAAATTTGTAGAACTATCTCAGATTTTATGAAGCTTTAAAAATGCTATACAGACATCTTTGCCTTCAGGTTTAGATTACTGCTTGTGGAAGTACTGATGCAATATTCGGATGAATAATACTACTAAGGATATGGCAGAGTGTTAGTCCCAAGCTAAGATATTCCAGAATCCCTTTTATGAGTTGCTAACTGATTCTTCTAAAACTCCTGTTGTATTTGACTACCAGTTATCACTCTTGTATTTACTGAAGAAATCTAAGTCAAGTTTTAATTTTGAATGTTCGGAAAATAGATAACCAAACTGGGAAACAGCACTGCATAAAACATTCACTTCGCAGGAAGAATTGTAGGTCTTTCTGGTAAATAAATGTGATTCAGTGAATGGAGTCTAGTGTCTCTGTGTTTCTTTGATCACACTATCTATATTATATAGGCTTTACATTTGCACATGCATGTGTGTATGTGCGTGTACAGAGCTTTAACAGCTTCTTCAAACCTTCGCTCATCCATCACTCTCTCTTGTCCCCGTTTTAGATGCTTCTCTCCCCAGTGACCATAAATCCTAAAGAATGCGGTACTTTTGCTTCTATTCTTCCACAAGTCATTTACCACACATCCACATCCTTTCTAGCTTCTGCTGTTATTTTTATTGTATCTTCTCTTTCACCTTCCAAGTCCTATCATTTTATAAATTATTTTCAAAGCTCCTTCTTGAAGACAGAGGGAATGTCAGGAAAACAAAGCCCCAATACCTTAAGTCCCTCATAAATCTCTTTTTTTGTTTGTTGTACTTCATGACTTCTAGGGTCAATGGAGGGAATCAACTTTCCTCAAGTATATTTCACCGTAGGGTACTCATCTAGCATTTTGGGGTTGGGAGAAAAAGTCACAAAAAGCAAGCATTTATTTGGTCCAAAAATCAAATCTCCTCCCAAAAATCACCTGAATGTCTTGGTGGTCATTTACATCATCTACCAATCCTGTATATGTGGTTTGATATGTTTCAAATCTCAGTCACTCTTCATTTGCAAATGGAGAATTTCTGGCATTATAAGATCTGCTCTTAGTTTTCAGCCTTGCTAGCTTCTAGGCATTTCTGATTGAGCACTTTTTGCCTGGGAATTTGTGTTTTTATTTGTCAAGTCTACTTATTATATATGCTTCTAATTCTGGGCTAAAATATACACATATTATTTATATAAACCCCCTTCATGTACATTCACGCTTTTCAAAATTCATTTTTCTGAAGTTCTAGGATATGTAAAAACCTATGAAGGCCTATGGTTCTTTTTTTTCCTTGTGATTTTGTTTGTAGTTGATATTTCTCTTTCCATTGTACACCATATAAATGACTCTCAATTCATTTCCATAAAACATTCTTAATACTGGTTACCTGACTATGGGTCATCACACAGTAAGCAGGTATCATGCTGCTATACTGATGACTTGGGCTAACATTCTAATATATATAATATCTGTATTATTTGCTCTCAGAATTTTGAGTGGAATTTTGTTTCCAGTCTATGCTTTTGAGCAAAATTTTACTTTAAAAAAATGGCCATAGTAAAAAAATATCATTCTTTGTTCATAATACTTTTTTTTTGGATTTGAATTTTAACACTGTGTCCTCTGTTTGCACCCATCCTTTGTGTAATTAATATTTATTTATCTTTCTGGACAAAAATGGCAGAAAAAGTATAAAATCACTTGGAATATAAGACATTATAACATCCCCTGTATTTGCAGTCTTGTTTATCAAAATTTAGCAATCAAATATTCAAATATATTTAACCCATTTTAATGAACAAACACAAAATAAATACATTTTTTATTTATGCATTTTGACTTATGTGTCGTATTCTGGAAAGTGAAAGAGAAAACAAAATTTCTCCTTTGAAGTAAAATAACTGTGTCAAAAGGATGGAAAGCACATGGAATAATCATTGTAACAGAATATCGTTACTATTATTATAAAGATAAGGGTAGCTAAATGGTACATCTGGCATGGGTCATATAACTCAGAAATGAATGGGCATTGCCTTAATCTTTCTGAATGTAATGCCACCTGCTTTGCTTCTTAAATTTTGATGAAAGATAGAAGAGTTTCTGGAGAAAAATGCATGCTTGATCCTAAGGGGCTAAAATTCTGGGTTTTATTTCCTCCCATCTTGTGGTTTTTATTTATTTGGTAGCAGTATTAGGTCAACAGCGAGCTCTCGGCTTGGGTGGTCATTGTACCTGTGCCATTCTTAGGGCTTGCCTGCCTCTAACTTGCTTTAGCATTTGCTTTCTGTCAGAGAAGATGTATGATCCAAAAGCTGCATGCAGTAAAATGAAAGCTTGTTATATGCTATTTTATGATGAGAAGTAAATACTGATTAACATGTTTCATATTCATCAGAATAATTTCCTTATGCTTCCATCATTTGGTCATGGGGGATTTCTTTCACATTAAAACCTGTTCTTTGGCTTCAAAAATACTGTCTAGCTCCAGGACCCTACTGACCCTAGCAGTCTGTTCCTTCACTGCTGAAATAGTTCTTTTCAAGGAAGAAAATATGCTCTGCTCTATTCCTTCACTGTTTCATGTATGAAGTTTTCATTAGACAAAATGGAAATTATACATATAAAGTAAGGAGTAAAAGACCTTTCGCAAGTATATTCTGTTTCCTTTCTATCTAATCAGTCTAACAAAATGTTGGTGTTAGATTTTATCAGAAGAATTTATAATATTGTCAGTTAGCTCTTACTGACCTTTCATGTGTCAGGTTTTTAAAACAGTCACCTTTTTAAAAAATCCAATACAAAACATAATAATTCATATAGTATTTATGAATCATCTAGAACACATTTAGGTATCCTCTAGGATATTTTGAAAAATTATCAACTCTACTTTTCACTTTATCTGTGACATTTGTATCTTTTGTGATTTAGAATATTTTGTACACTATGCATGTTGCATATTAAAATATATTCTAATGCAAAGATACATTAGTGTAGATAAGAATTTCTAACTTAGTTGGTAGGAATCTTAGTTCCTACCAACTAAGTTAGAAAAGTCAGTGGCATAAGATTAGCCATTCTTAGTGGACTTTTTCCATAATGAATATACTTGAATTATTTGCCTTCTTAGCAAGGCTTTTAAGCACTGTAATTTAAAGGTTAGACATGTCTTGCATTATGGACTTTGGAAGAGCACACAAATGAGGTGAACAGTTTAGTAAGAGGGTTTTACAGAACGTATTAAGTGTTCAGATGACTGATTCTTTTCATGCTCTTGATAGTAAATTCACTTTTCTTATGCAATGAATTTGCTTGAGATTAATAGTCTCCTCATAAACCTTGTAGTAAATGTTTAACCTCAAATTTCAAATGCTATCATATTCTTTATGGTAATAAATGTTGTCCCAATAGGACTGTGAATTTGGCGGTTATTCTGAGTACCTCGGTTAGGCCGCCCTTACCTCCCACATATAACATATGGAGGTCTCATTTGAGTATTTGATTACAAAATTCATAAGGATTATTTTAAAACACACATATGCATCCTGTATTTCTATGCATGTAGATGGAAATTTTTAGCCTCAATATGATTACCCCTAAAGTAAATAATCCTTCAGAAGATTTGTGGTATGGACTTGGTTATATTTCATTAAATCTGGCTGCTTTACTAAAGAATATCTTAACATTTAATAAATGTTATGAGCATAGAAAGCATTCTGATTTAAAATAAGGCTCTTTTGTGTCATTTCTAAAAAGAATATCACAATTATCTTCTAATACGAAACTTGAATCATTGGGTAGATTTTCCGTTATAGTAACAAGGTAATAATAAAGAATCCACTGAGAATATTCTCCTTCAGTATAAGAATTTCATATGCCTATATTTAAAACAATAGATATTAATTATGATATTTAACATATTCGAATATTGATAGCCTTTTTAAAATTTAACACATTTTCCCAAGATTTTAGTATATGAAATAACCATTTACCAAGCAAGAAATGACAAAATGTGAAAAATAACTTCAACTCAAAATATGTCATAAATGTTTAGCATATGCAAGTGCTGAGGTAAGTGTCATATTATGGTAAATTTAATAATGAACACAATTCACTATTTTCCAGAACAGCCAAGAAATTAAAAACAAACATTTTGATAAATACGTAAGAAAAAAATAAAATAATAAAGGGCAGGATCTTAATGCTGCTCTTACTTTTTGTCTAAAGTAGGTTGTCAAGGGACTGCGTGTCCAACCCAGTGAGTGACATCCAGACTGCCATTCCCATAAATGTCCATGACATCCACAGTAATGGAAGAGAATATTGTGAAGTCTCACACTTCCCTTTAAATACTCTGGCCCAGAAATGACACATGTCATTTCCACCTGCAGCTCACTAGCTCAAATAATCCATAGCCAGCTCTAATTTAAAAGGAGCAGAAATGTACACAGAAGGAGGAAAACAGCAGTGAGTACTGTGAAGGCCTGACCAACACACAGTAACCTCCTTTGTGAAGATTAATCAGTTCATGCAAATAAGGACACAGTGGCAATCACTAGCTCATTCCGGTGAGGTTGTGTTTATTAATTACATTGAAAAGCATAAGGGGATAGTTGACGTTGGACTTAAACCTCAAGATAATAGTTCTAATGGAACAGAAAAGATATGGTTGAAATTGAAACAGTCATTCCAGATGAAATTAGTGAGTACTATATTTTCATGATCTTGTTTATAACATTCATAATTTTAAAGGCTGAAATTCCAAAATCAGATATCCATGTCTGTTGAGCCTGTGGTTTGAACTTTCTTGGACGATGCTATTAGAGAGGGAATAAATGTGAAAGAGACAGAGAAGTCACATAGAAGAAGCAAAAGAGAGTGATCTCAGGAAGTATAGCTCTCCTTGTAACAACCCTTTGTTACTGCAACAAATCATTTCCTGAGACCTAATTTGCCCTTTCAAGCGTGCTCTAATCCTTTCCTAGTGAGGATCTCCCATGACCTAACCACCTTCTGCTAGAACCAACTTAAAAATCCACCATGTTGCAATCTTGTCACCAACGATCTAGCACAAAAAATGTAGAGGGACAAACTGCATTCAAAGCATTAGCACTAACAAAAATAATTGCTGCCATTTCACAACGCTTCTTTTGCAAGGTGGTCTCTATCTTCACTTGGATCAGATTTTGACACCATCTGATCTATTTTATTTTATAGAAACAGTGCTGCAACTCTCATTTAGAATGTATGGTACATTAATTTGAGAGAGTATTTGTTAGGTGAAATGAATATTGAGGAGTCAGTGAGCTAGAATTGAGCATGAAAATGAAAAAAGAAGTGCTGGGGGAATAATATTTTTGGTTCTATTATCCTATTTGCTCATTTTCTGGAAAACAAGTTATTGAGATGGAAGCGAGGAATTGTGATTTAACTGGATCAGACCGGGTAAGCCATAGTTAAATGAAACAAATTAGATTTAACTTTCATGAAGGGAATTTAGGTAAGGGTAGAAGAAAAGGACATATATAGTAGGATGTGAGAAGATTATGAGCAAAAGACACTGACAGTAGGAAAAAGACACAATAAATAAAATTTAGTAGTTTCAGGAAAAGTTACATGATGAAGCTACCAACAAGCATTTGTTATCCCAATTACACTAAAGGCTCTAATAGCAGGAGTGTTTCAACTGTGATGTGCTGTACTCTAGTTTGTATCTGCTATATCTAACAAATATAAGAAATCTAACAAAGTCACTCTTACAACAATTACATTTTCTCTGCTAATGTATTGGTATAAATTATTAAATGGTATAGGTTTGAACTTCAGCCATATAAATATTTGTTGGGTTTTTCCAGTATTTATAATTATTTTTCTAGTATAAATGCTCATTTTCCTTTATTGTTTTTTTAACTGACCTCTTTAGAATAAAAGTCACAGTGCCAGTAATCCTCCTCAGAATGTCCCCGCTGCTTTTGAACACTCTGACCTCTGATCTCTGATCTCATCCTTCATGTGACTTTGTGAAGCAGTTCTAGAGGTCTTCTTCTGTGTCTTTATCAAGTGTGACAAAATAAATAAATAAAATGCTGTGAATGCTGCTGTTAAGCACCATGTGTTGGAAATGTAGGCTCCTAAGATTATTGCTGTTTGTCTTAATAAAACTTTTCACTGGATCTTGTTCCATACAACTTCTGGCTTTGTCTCAAAGTGAAAATCACTATAAAATCCAAACATTGTGAATCATTTTAGGACATTGGTGCAGCCAGGACAAAGCAAATAAAGACACTCTTAAAAGAGGACTTTCAAGACCGTTTCAGAAAGTGGTAAGAATGACAGGTTTAGTTCAAAACAAGATAGAGTATTCTGAGTGGGATTAATGACAATTTGTCTTTAATTTTTTTAAAAATTTAAACACATGCTATATGTTTTCTCACATCTCATATAATATAAATACATTTCTACTCCTGCACACTGTTTGTTAGAATGATAATGGGATTATTCCCCTTCAGTGTGAGTTTCAGGTGATTTTTATATTTCTATTCTGATCTCAGTGATTCAGTATCAAGGATGTTCTTTGACAGGTTTTGTAAGGACTCCCTACAGGACATTTTCCCAGTAGACTTACACTTCCAAAATGAGCATGCATTGCTGTGACATTTTACAGTATTTGTATGTGTGATACTTCACACAATGCCATGAATAGTCATGCTTTTTTAGTACAGTGAAACTATATTACGTCTGGATTGGTACAGTCGTGTAACCATGTGGCATTTGTAAACACTGGAATCTGTGGTCATGTTGCCTTTCTGCCAGGAAACTTCTAGCTAAAAGCCCCTATTGGTAGGGGCTCTGCATGCATCATTTGAACAAGGCTCTTTGCGCCACAGACTAGCCCCTGAAAGGGGTAAATGTATAGCCTTGGGTCAGCCACTGATTTCTCTCTTTAGCAAAATCTCTAGCTCATAATATAAACAGTGAAAGTGTTTATTCTGATTGTTTCCGCTTTGTTTCTGCCATATAGCAATTATATTAGTTCTAGATTCTGGAATAAATTTTTCTTTGTTCACTAATGCTAAATGTGAATAATGAAAATTACAGCCAGGTATAGCAGACCTCTAACTACCTTATTCTGAATGGCTGATGCAGGAGGATCATAAGTTCAAAGCCAACTTGGGCAATTTAGCAATTTGTTCTGACAAAACTTTGTTTAAATTTTTAGGAAAAAAATAATCTAAAGGAAAACTTCCTAATCTGTACTCTCTGCCCATGCTACATTATTATCCATGGACACGTCCCAACAAAAATACGATAAGAAGAGCCTCACTCTTGCTGTCTCCAAACATTAGCTCCTCACTATTCTGTTTCAGTTGTTCAGACCTACTAATAATTCCCTTGAAATGTAAAGTTCTGCCTTGTTTAGTTTCTCGAAATGCAGCTTTACTCATCTCGGATTAAGGCTGTAAGCCTTTTTAGCTAGCTAAGTCCAAAGCACTATTGAAAATTTAATTAAAATTATCAGGAAATCTCTCAGGCTACAGACACTAGCTAAAATATTGATTGAGGCATCTCCTTGTATGTACAGTACACATACAAATTTTTACCTTGTGCTATACTTTTCTGTATAAATTTTTGACTTCTAAGTTGGAATGTATACTCTCATAGGAAGCAAAAGTGTAAAATTATTATAGAATTTATATAAATAGGGCCAGATAAATATGCTTTGATAGTAGAGGAGACACATTAACATTCTATGGTATAATATATCTGGGGGCACACACTATGATATTTTTAAATTCAAATGTCCTTCATGTGTTTTATAATCACTGCCATTTTGCTGAGTAAGAGCTACACATATACTTGAAAGAATATCAAGACATTGGTCTGAAATCAGAAAAAATGAAATACTACATCTAGTCTGCTATGTGTATAGATAGAGTTTAAGTGGAATTTCTCAAATCTATTGATTAATTATCTGAGCAATTTTAAAGGAACAATATAGTATTAAACATTAAGAAGACATATAAAAGTCTTCTACATCCCCCATTTTCCATATCTTTCCAGACTCTCCTAGTCATTATTCTATTTCTACTTCCATGAGGTAAACTATTTAGCACAGTTTAGTTTTATTTTCCTTACAAAGAAGTAAAACACAGGCTTGCCTTCTTATGCCTGATTTATGCAACATAATGATTCTAAGTTCCTTCTATGTTCCTGCAAATTGCAAACTATCTATTTTACGACTGAAATGTTTAGCATATATAAATAACCCATTTTCTTTATCCATTTATTTGAATGTCGACATCCAGATTGATTCCCTATCTTCACTACTGTGGATAACACTGAGATTAACATGTGAATGTACATTTGCTTTCAACACCGTCAATGACTTTGGACACATATTAGCAATTACATTGTTGGGCCATATGGTATACATACTTGTAATTTTTGGAGAAAACTCAATATTATATTCTCTAATGGCTACAATCATTCATATTTCCATCAACAATGTAAAACTATATGAGAGCTTCCCAATTTCTACATTCTTGTCAGCACTAGTTATATTTGTTTTTTTTCTGTAACAGTCATTCTAACCAGGGTGAGGTGATTTCTCATTGTGGTTTTGATTTGCATTCCCTGATGAGTAACAATTTTAAATCTTTTAAAAATAATCTGTTGGTCATTTTTATCATACTTTTATAAACACTTATTCAAATCTTTTCTCATTTTTGAATCATATTATTTGTAGTCTCTTCATTTTTCTCAGTTGTTTCATTTACTGTGCAGAAGTTGCCTAGTATGATGTAATACCAGTGTCAACTTCTCCTTTTATAGAAGGTACTTCGAAGGTTATATCAAAAAAAGAAGTAACATAAAAAAGAAAAAAAACCTTTCCTCAAATATATTGCACACATAAACACATGCTAATGAAAATTCTTTAAAAAATAAAGATAAATATTAAATTTAAGGATAATTCTTGTTTCCCTATTTTTTTCAAGTGGTTCCATAGTTTTAGGTCTTTTATTTAAGTTTTCAACTTACTTTGAACTGAAAATTTTATAGAGTAGGTGATAGAGACCTAGTGTCTTTCCTTTTTGTTTGAATATCTATTTTTCCTGGAGTCCTTTGCTAAAGATATTTTGGTTTATCAAATGTTTGTTCTTACTGTTCTGGCAAAAAATTTGTTGGCTATAGATATATAGAGTTAATTTTGGAGTCTCAATAATCTTCTGTTTGTACAAATGTCTATTTTTATGCTAACATCATAGTTAATATCCCTTTTTAAAAAACTGATACACTTTAATAGTACATCTTTTCAGTACATAGAGTTACAGTTAGCATTAGCAGTTTATGCATATACAGAACACGTCTTCATTCTTTTCCTGTCCCTTATCCTTCATAACCCTCCCTGCTCATTCCAACTCCTGGTGCCCTTCCCATTTGCAAAATTTCTGCTACTTTTTATTACATTTTAGAGTCAATTGCCATAGTGCCTTCGATTTTGTGTTTAATGCTGAGGACAGTTTGAGCTTTTATGGTTTCACATAAATCTTGTGATTGCTTATTCTACTTCTGTAAACAATGTCATTAATATTTCAGGCATTGAAATGAATCTATTCTTTTCTTTGAGTAATGTGAACTTTTAAAAACATTTTTGCAGTCTATACAAACAGAGTATCGTTCCAAATTTTGGTGCCTTCTTCAATTTCTTTCATCAATGTTTCATAATTTTCATTGTAAATCACTAATTTATGTGATGGTTAATCCTTTTCACCATATTGATTGAGTTGAAAGACTGTACTGGTTCTGTTTACCCAAGAACAAAGGATGTTTTCCCCTTTTCTGATATCCTATGTGATCCCTTTTTTCAGAGCACAGTAGTTTTCAATGCAAAGGTCTTTTACTTCCTTCATTAGATTGATTCCTAAGTATTTCATTTATCTGTATGCTATTGTGAAAGATGTTGTTTCTCTATTTCTCTCTCAGTGAGTGTGTTATTTGTGTACAGGAATGCTATTGATTTTTTAGCACTGACTTTGTATCCAGCTATAGTACTGAATTTGATTAATAAATCTAGATGTCTTTGGTAGAGTTCTTAGATTCTTCTATTTAGAATATCATGTTATCTTTAAATATCAGATGAATGAATGAAGAAGATTTTTCATGCAATTATGTATTATTCTGCCATAATGAAGAATAAGTTTAAGATATTTCTACGTAAATGGATGCACCAGAGACCTTACTCTTAAGTGAAATGAACTGGACACGAGTTTAAATACCATATTATTTCTCTGGTGTGATAAACCAAAAGTGTAAATAAAGGAAATGGGAAGCCAGTGTTCAAATGGGAAGCGGAACAAGGGTGAAGGGCAAGGACAAGAGAAAAGGAGAATAAAAAGGAAAAAATAGAAACAAAGGTTTTGAAAATGTGGAGAGCAAGGAGTTGTAAGAGGGAGAGGGGGATGGGAGAAAGAAGCAAGATATGTTATGAACAGGAAAAATTCCCTATGCTGAATGTTATTATTATGTATATCTAAAATGTACCATAAGAATAACTTGAAAAATATTTTTTGAAAATAATCCTTCTCTTGGCCAAGTGAAAAATAAATAGATGAACAAAAAGAAAATGGGTAAATATTGCTGCTGATTTCCTGATACAGACTCCACTGTTCTTATCCTGTGACACGCTCCAGTCCTTGCTGTCACTGGTTAAATTGTTCAACTCATAAATGTGGCATAGTAACAAATAGCTGCCTAAAATCTCATTATTGATTAAGTTTATTCCAAGAGGTGTTTTTCTTTGTTGCTTGGTTGATTTGATCATTTATTGGTTCAGTTTTTATTTGGCAGCTAGTTTGAATATGATTGCTGTCTTCATTTCTTTCCCAGCAATTTCATTCTTAGTATACAAAAATCTACCAATGTTTTATCTCGACTTTATATCTTGCAGCCTCACTGAGTTTGTTTGTTAGTTCTTATTGTTGGTGGAGTCTTGTTTTTCCATGTATAAAATTACTTCATCAGCAAAAAAGGATACTTTGACTTCTTCCTTCTTTTGGTGAGTCTTTTACTTTTTTCTCTTTCTTATTTCTTTGGCTAAGGTATTCAATACTATATTGAATAAAAGCAGTAAAGGTGAATATTCCAATATTTGAGTAAAAAAGGTGAGATTATTAAATATTTTAGACTTTAAAAAAACTATGTGATGATTCAACTTATATATAAAATTTACCCATTTCGATGGTAAAACTTATTACTTTAATTTTACTGGGTTATTTATCCCCAAACATACAACTTTCCCATCCAGTAAGATCTCTCTGATATAGAGAATATGTACACACACACACACACACACACATATACATATCTATGTATATAAAATCATACAATAATGATCCCTTGTGACTGATTTTTTTTCACTTCTCATACTTTTTAAAATTTTAGCCATATTACAGTATGTGTCTATAAAAACAATTTGTTGAGAATTTCAGACTCAATTTCTATTTACTCATAAATTCTGGTATTTATTTGAATTCATGGATTTATATTTTGATTACTAAATTTATCTCTATGGCTTATTTAGGTCTTTTGAAAATTTACTTAAATCAATGGAGCATTTATACTTTATAAGAGGTAAATGTGACCCGGAACATCTATTATTTATCTTTATTCCATCTGATGAATACAATGAAGAATTCTTGATACAATTAATTTTTTTTGAGAAGCATAAAATAATCACAGTGCTAAAACAATCACAGTACCTACTTTACAGATAATCTTTGACCACAAAAACCGTGGGTCTCTTAAGAAGTTTGATAATCTTCATTTTTATCCAATAGGAACAAAACAACTGGTAGAAAACTACTAAAGGGAAAATGATTTTTCAAAATTGGGCAACATGTATGACTAATTATCTTTTCAGATTGAAATATAAAAGAAGCAAAATCTCACTAATAGATGAGTGTATTTTTATGATTTTATTGCTAATGACTTGTGACAAAATGCATTGAAAGAGAAAACAAATTAAGGCAGAAAAATGATAAACGTTTTATGAATAATGGAAACATGTCACCTTCAAAAATTAATTGTATGTGAGTTTTAAAGAAACTAAAACTAGATTGATAATTAGATTTTTTTCCAATCTGTGATAGCCATCAAAAATTACTATATAAGCATGTTTTCAGTTTATTATTTGAATTCCTGTCTCTCTCTAAATATCTAAAAAGATACTCAGGGAAGGAGAATCAGAAGATAAATCAGGCCACAGTTCTGAACTTGGAGCTACGGGGACCTAGTTCCACTAACTGGGACGCTCAGTGGATGATTCTCACTCATCTTTCTCTGCCTTCCTTTCTGCGGCCCATGTATTTCAATTCATGCTTCTTGAAAGTGTGTGAACTACACTGTAGGTAGAGCACTTCCTATCAAGAAATTTGCAATGGCCTTATGGGTAAGATAAGGAAACCCCTTCAATAGATGTCCATCAAATTGCGCATTGGCTGTTACTGCTGATAGAGGACTTTCTCATGGAAATGATTTGCGCTTTAGACCCTGCATGGTGCCGAAACAAGCATACAGATGGGAAATGGACCTGTTTAAAATGCTCGCACTGTCTCAGGAAAAGCACTTCACATTTGCTAGCTTCAATCTCCTGTTCCATGTTGAATGATGTTAACTATGTTGTTCTGTAAGAATTGAAAAAAAACAGGATTCTGCAGGAAAGGTTCATATAATTTCTCCTGGCACAAGATTTGGTAGCTCCAGTTATTAGCACTGAGTTATCATCGCTATAATCACCATCATCACTCTGTTTCCTTTTTGAGTAAAATTTGTGAGATGACATTGATAAATCCAAAACAATCACTAACTGATCTTAACAAAATCCTGGTTCCACCAGTGACCAGTCATATAATCTTGGGAATGTTCACTGTGACTTGATTTCCTTGTTTTTATAATAAATATAGTGATATTTTAATTTAGAAATGATTGACAGATTAAATAAAATACACTTTGTGCACTGCCTTTATTTTTGAAAAGATGGTAAGTATTCTAGAAAGATTTATTATTAAAAATATTAAACTTAGACGTGTTGCTTTCTCTCTTAATTCTTCCATTTTGAAAAATAATTTTAAAATAATATATGATAGTTATTACTATGAAATATTTTATTACCATCAGTGTGAATTGTAGAATCTTCTAGGAAAGAGTAATTGTTATTTTTTGTGTGTGGATGTTCCCCACAAAGCCTGATGCAGTCATAGAGCGTGGGCTTTTTCTGATGTAGATGAATCTAGAGTCTGTGATTGATTCCTCTTGCAGTGCTGGGATTAAGGGTGTGATGTACTACATCCAATCTAGGGCTGGTAGCCTGCATACAGTGTAAGTGATGGAGGGTAGAGGCTTGTCTGTTGCTTTTGCTGTCTGTCACCAGCATGACTGTTGCCCCTCTGCCGTGTGCCACTGTACCTTGGAGCTACCCGATTAGGGACTGAAACCTCTGCAAACCATGAGTTAAATAAACTCCTTCCCCTCTTTAACTTTGAGTGCGGAGTATTTTGTGTCAGCAGTGAAAAAAGTAATTAAAACAGTCTTTAAAGTAGCAATGGTAGCTATTATTATTCGAGACCATGATCATGGTTGTCATGAACTGCAGGTGGGTGAGCTCTGATTGGGTTATATCTCCTTTTCTTGAGGATGTGGAATTTCTCACCTGCTTGATGAGAATATTTGACCAGGAAGAGTGTTTCTTTCCTCAGAAAATGATCTAAGAGGTACAAACTATATGTTACTAGAGGAATGAGCTGAAAATGTCAATGAGGATGGGAGAGAGTGTGAAGATTTTGAAAAGCAATAAGAGAAATAAAATGACAGTTCATACTTGATAGGTGGGCAAGTAATACGTGTCATACAGCAAGGAAATAGAAAGTATTTCTGGGAACTAAGGTCCACGGGTGATATTAGGCAGCTGTGTGGATCCTGGGAGACTATGAAGGGTGTCAAGAACATCAGCATTAATAAATTAGAGGTCAGGGGATCATACTGCTCATCAGTCAGTGTCACTGATGATGAATGTCTTGAGGGGAAAGGTCAGCGGATGAGAGGGGACTGGAGTATTCCAGAGGAACAGCACGTTCCTACTAAACAGGAGGCTCTTAGAATACAGACACATGGTCATTAAATTTGTCATGTCGGTGAGCAAAGGGCAAAAATCAAATCAGTGACAACATTAGAAGAGTTTTAATAAACTTAAAAAAAAGTACAAAAGTGTTAACCACAAAGCTATTGCTTGTAGATAATTTACATTAAAATACTAATTACTGCTTTACAATGTACTCCTTTTAAAACATATGTTCATGATACCTACACAACAGCAAATGAGCTTTTTTTTTAAACTTTGTAATTGTTTATAGACATCTGATAAGAGAGCTACAAGCACAGTACATGATACTAGATCGAGTTCGGCTGAATAAATGCAATGTAAAGAATTAAACAGGTACATTTTAAAATGAGTGCATACTTCTTGAGTGAGCTGAACTGAGTTAATTTACACAGTTAGAGTGGATATATTGATGTGCTTTTAGATCAAGCCCAAATACAAGTATTGGGCAAAGCCTAATTAGTGAGTAGAATGTCCTGGAAACAGAAAAATTTGCAAATCGGTAATAACCTGAAAAAAAAAACAGACAATAATTTCTACTTCAGCATTACTCATAAATAAATAAAAGTATGTACATAAAGCATTTAGTAGAGTACACAGTAAGTGAGATGTGTATGACAGATCTCAATATATGAATATGGTTGCATGCTGTGCACATGCAAATACACCTTGAATCTCAGGTAGGTACACGGTAGGTGCCAGATATCTAGCAATGACTCAAATATGTAAACTCTTCGAACTTCTATGGAAAACACAGCTGATAAATAAGAATGGACATAAAGGATGTGACAGTGAAATGCATGGAAGTGCAAGAGACAGAGGAGGTCAGAAAGGACTGTACAGCAAGACTGTGAATATAAATATCTGTGAAGAATTGTGATTTTTTGTGAGGGGGCATCCAGGTGAAGATGAATCAGGGAGTCATTGGAGCAACAGGAGAACCACATTTCCCAGTGAACCAGTGTACAGGATGTGAGTGGAGACCTCCAAGGAGAGCACTGTGGCAGAAGCAGAGAAAGCAGGAAAAAACATCTTGCAGAAAAGAAGGAGCAGTGGTGGGAGGCAGGCCCCTTAGGACAACTGGAAGGACTTTGGTTTGAGGGAAATGGGTAATAATGGAAAGTTACAAGGAAAGAAGTAATGATCCTCTTTTCAATAGGTCTCCAAGTATGTTCATCCTAAATGCCCACGATATCAAAAGAATGTATGATTTTTATCCTCCATTAGGTAGGAAACAGAAGCTCATAATTGAAGCAACTGAGCAAGCTCATACACCGTCTAGTGGCCAAGCTGAATGTCAAAGCCAGGCAGGTTGTGACTTTTTAATTTGTGACTGTTTCTAACCTATGCTTTTGTTCTACGACATGAGTGCATTCATTTCTCCTGATTTGCAACTTACAGTTTCAGTCTATTCTCTCTCTTTAACGTCTCAAAAATTCCCAATTTTTAACATACATTATAATCTTACTACATTCTGATCTTGAATGAAACGCTATTTAGGAGGTATGTTTATTTTTTATTCAAGTAGTTTTTTTCTTTTATTTCTCCCGGACTAGAATTTATATTGTATGTGACATTATTCTTATGTTAATTTCCTTTTCTTCTCCCTGTTGCCTTCCCTTTTGTTTGCTTTGTCTCATCTTTTTTTGTTTTCTTCCTAACTTCCTATCGTTGATCCACTGAAGGAAATTAGACATTTTTCACACACTGTGGTGTTCATCCTACAGGGTCGTTGGCCACACTCTTGCCCTACTTGGTTACCTGACCTAGTCCTATTTAGTCACCTCACCTTCCTTCTTAGAGTGTTATTTTCAGTGGCTCTTCATAGAGGTGTATAGCCTCAGAGTGTGGCAGGGTCTCTATGCCAGGTGGATCCACCGGCAAATTAGCATCTAAAGCATGTGTCTTCTGGAAACTGGGAAGCTTAGCAAAGAACTTGTCCTCAGTTCTACTACTATGTCAGGGTCTGTTGGGAGGAATGCACTTTTCATATTTATAGCTGTAAGAAATGCAACTGAAAATATAATTCCAGGAGAAAACTTATTTATTCATTTATGTTATATAAAACTAGAATCATTTTCCCATTAAGGAACATGTGGAAACATACATTTCAATAGTACACACAATAGCTTGTATTACTTTTAGAATTTTTTTAGCTCTTGCTTCAGTACTTTATGTTTCTTAAAATTGATATTTCAAGGAAGCAATGACCTATTATGAGCTCTTCTACTTAATTCTTTATACTCTGATTTTTTTTGGAAGTCTTGAAAGGAGAAATGTTCATGGAAGTGAAGAATATTATCTATACTTCTCAAAAGAATACTCAATTTTTCAATGTAACATAATGGCAAAAAGTAGAAGACAGGTAACATTTTTTTGCACTGTACTTTCTTCTATCCCAAGAAGTTTTACTCCATTGCTGACGGCAAAATATCCATTGGAAACCAGATGTGTTTCTTAGGTCACTACTACAATTAAACAATATTTCCACATTTTAGAAAAACCTAACTCTGAGAATTTATTCTAAATGTTTACAAGAGACTCAAAGCATTTAAAATACCTTCCCAAATTATTGAGTGACAAACCAAGATCCAAGACACACACACATGTACATACACATGCAGTCTCAACTGAATGCTTTACCACCACCATGTGGCTTTTTAAACAAGATATAATGAGTGGTCACATGGTCCTGTCCTCTGGTATTTGCATCACTCCTCATTTCACATTTCACTGCCATCTTGGCAGTTGATGTGGTGCCACCTCTTCTAATTGCATTCCCAGGTCTCATCCACCACAGATCTACAGAACAACTTCTTTTCCTAAAAGGTGCTCTCTGTGTGTTTGATTCCAGTGTCCGCCTCTCCTTGAGTCCCAGCTGTTTTCATCCTGCTGTGCTGGACACTGGACAGCTGCAACCTCAGTAAGAGAGAAAAGACCAGCACATGTCCAGCTTCTGAATTCTTTGATTAGTTTGCTCATGACATGGATATGAATACAGAAAATGGTATCTTTTTCTAAAATATTTTGGTCTTATTTTTATCTCATTGTGTGTGGGCTTTTGACTTGCAGAATGTGGAGCAACATTCAGCTTAAAAATTTAGAAATATTTTGTTTAATCTAAAATAATTTAATCCTATTAATGTTACTCCAATTGTTGTAGCCGCAAGAATATTATCCATAGAGTTGGGTCCAGTTGCTTTGGGTTTGTCAGGCTATCATTGCATGATATTTGGCCATACTATTTTAGTGTCAGATTCCTGTAAATCTTCTAGATCCTGAAGTGTTTGAGGGCTGGAAAAAGCAAATGAGAAAGGGGTGGTGGGGAGAGGAGGGAAGGCTTATATCAGCCAAATAATTATTTAACTTGGAAAATCTAACTCAATCCAGCGAAATAGTAATATAAGATGAAACCTATGTGCATTGAACTGCCAAGGAGCCTGTTTATTTTAAACAGCTTTTAGTTCCTTTAATAACACTCCTGGAATATCATTTAAGGCAGAGTCACATTTTTGACAGCAGTGTTTTAAGTTTTACATATCCTGAAGATATCTAAAGCTAATTAGTCCCTTGAGAATATTGATTAAATTCATGTAAGTTTTATAGTCATAGAGATGGAAAAATTGGTGCAAAGTTATTCTAGAATACTGTACAAAAATGAATGGAAAGGAAAACCAGTTAAAAATAAACATTCAACAGATAGTCACTGTGAATCATTTCCATGTATTTTACTTTTTCAAGAATAATAAATTATTCATTCCTATTACAACTTTGCCCACAGATATTTTTTGCCCTTTTGTAATTGTTTTTCACTAATCCATCAACTTAAAATGGAGCCTATAGCAATATTATTGCTTATCATAGGCTTGCTTATTATGTCTAAAATCCAACTGGTCTGGTCTACAAAATTTGTTTACTAGTTGTGAAATGGTTTGTTTCACTTCAATAGCATTTATGCTAATTAATACTTCAATAATTATGGGGCAGGAAAAGTAAGTCAAGTACACTGCTGGATTGTAGGGAGGTGTAAATGAAATGGCAGCCATGGTGAATTCATCACCACTGGAATGAGGTAAGATTGAGGCAGGAAAATACAAACACTAGTACCATGCATGGGGCAGAGATCTGGGCCTGTGATGAGTGCAGAGACACATAATATGTGTACATATATAATTAAGATATTGAAAGTATCCATTGAACAATCATTGATTATAACGTTTACACTAAACATGTGTAATTTGTATGCACTATTCCTGAATAGATAATTTACAATTCTAAAGGTAAATTAAATTTGCACTTTAGTGGAAGGACATTTGATTTTTCTCCCAATAAATCCTATCTCCCTATCATAAAATAATTCCTAGGACTAGCTAAATATCTAAGAGCTACATAAAAAATGGACATGATTTGTATGGTTGTAAAAACATATTTTAGAAAAATAAGGATGGAATGTGGGGAAGTCCTAGTTGTTTATTTTCTGTGTCCTTTTCAGGAAGGTATCCATTGCATTGTGTCATTGTGGTGGTCATCATGGACTGATTTTAAATCTCTGTTTGATGATGATTTTTTTTTAAAGAAGGTTTGCTGTCAACATCCAGTCCAAAGCAAACCAAACCCAAACAAAGCAAACTTAAACACTGGAATCTACATTCATTTGCTATTGCTACTGTAATGAAGTACCACCAATTTAGGGATCTTTTTTTTTTCTTTTTAAATCTTATCATTTTACAAGTAGGCTATTAGATTGAAATCAAGGTGTCAGCAGGCCTGCCTTTCTTCTGATGGTTCTAAGTAATAATCTAATTCTTGCCTTTTCCAGATTCTAGAGTCCAGCTGTACTTCTTAGTGTGTAGTGACTTCTTCTAACCTCAAAGCCAAAGACAAAACATTTTCAAATATCTGTCTCATTCTGTTTTCCTTTCCTTCCTCCTTTTCTATTTTAAAGGGACCTGATGATTACATTTGGCCTGCCTGGGTAATACAGGATAATTTTATGTCAAATATTCTGCTTAGTAAACATAGTTTCCTCTTTAACTTTCCTTACCCATTACGATGTGAACTAACATGTTCAGAGATTCTGGGGATTAGGACATGGGTTTCTTTGGATGTTCTAACTGCCACAGAGGTTTAACCAAAGGGAATCCTCGACTCATGGTTATGAATTTCAACTGGCTCTGATAAGCTCACAGATACATCCTATAACCACATCTACTTGGAGGCCAGCTGCATCAAGGATTTAGATCAGAAGATCCCATCATGGGTCATGAATTGGAAAGGACTGAAATGCATCATGGTTATTTTTCTGGCTGTTTATCTTTAGTCATTTTCAACCATTAACAAAAACATGGCTACTTTTTTCTTCATATTTACACTGACCACGTTTTCAGCCAGTTGGAGAATATTTGTAGTTTGAATTTGGTCCTTAGGAATACAGGAACATTTGAAAACAGAGTGGCATTCTGCTTCTGAGCAAAAATTAAGTTTTGGAAACAAACTGTAAAGCCATGAGGCTCTGACAGCTATCTGACACTTTACCCATTGTCATCATTCATAAAGGCCCACTTTATTCTTATTATGGAATCTTTCTTTACATGTAGTATTACCAAAATTAATCAACTTTGCTGTAGCAAGTTAACTTAGTATGCAAGTCCCAAAGAGCAATGACTTTAGAATATCATAAAGTTATTATGATAAAAATTTGTAGTAAGAAATCTATTGTAGAAAAACCTATTTGTCCTGTCAATTCTACTCATGACTATCCCTCTTTGATCTGTTAACATAGCTGGGATAGTCAATTGAATAATGCTTCCCTCTACTTCCTTGCATTCAAAATTAGAATTCTATACCTGCCTCCTTCATCACATAGCTACCCAGTGACCTTTCATGTGACTGGAGTTGGTGTTACTGCCCTGATGATGTCAGGTTTGGCCATAGCAAATAGCAGAAATAATATTGTGTTCTTGTGTACCTATGCCTTACACATCCTTGCATCATTCTGCTTTGTCTCCTGCATTTCCCATGAGACAGTCCTGATCAGAGAGTATCTGGTTCAAAGAGAATGAGTGACACATGAAATCGTCCTGAGCTCAACTCACAATCTGCCATCAAACTCAGTGGAGGGACTCAGTCTCTTGCAGACATGCAACTATGTGACCAGCAAAAAAATGCTTCCTTATTATCAGGAGGCTTAGGTTTTATGTGGTGCTCTGTATGGACAGCAATATCTGATTATTATGATTGCTGTTCAAGGCAATCTTCCCCACTCATCTTGATTCCATTATGCTCCTCAACTTTCACATAAAACTAGTCAGCCAGGTTCCATGCATTTTGCTGTTGTATTTCTCCATATATGTTTTTTATCACTGGTCACTTGCTTTTGCTCAGGTGGGCATCATCCCTCTCCTTGTTAGTAGCAGCATCCCATAGCTAGACTCTGCCTTCATCTCAGGCATTCCAATTCATTCTTCTCAATGACCTAGAGTAACTCTTCTGAAATTTAAGTTCAAGAATGCCAGACTGCAGATTATAATTATAAACTTTATGTTCACTTTAATGAAGGTCAAACACATTGTTATGCCTCATTATATACACAGACCTTCCTGATCTGTGTTCAGCCTGTTTTAATACCGATGTCATTTTCTCACGTATCTCCCATAATTGAAACCAATCATTCAATTTGAAGTCCTCTTATAGGTCATATCTGACATTTTAGCCATTGTCAGTATCTGACAAGTTGACTTGCTTTTTAGTACGGTAACTTTCTTTACATTAGTAGTACAAAAGTTAATCAAATGTGATATAGCAAGTGAACTTAGTATACGAGCCCTATAAAGCAATGATTTAAAATATCATGAAGTTAATCTAATAGAACTTTCTAGACAGAAATAGATTGTAGATAAGTCTGTATTGTACATCAGTTCTACTCCAGTATCTTCGCTTGATGATTCTGGTGGTCAACTGTGTAATTGTTTTCAGTTCTCTCTCTCTTCCATGTTTTGCCCCACTTTGTTCTTTCTTCAAGCTATTTCCTTTTTTAGAAACGCCATTGTTTCTCGTATGTGTACTAAGTAGAAATAAACTTAAACTCAAAAGAAAGGTTATTGTACTATAAGCTATTTCGTAGCTTGCTGTCTAAGAAAAATAAGATTTTGAGTTTTATAGGTATTTACATAGATCATGATTCTGGTTCTTACTATCTCTGCCTCAGGATATCTGTGGTCATTGTACTACCCCATCCTACTATTGTGCTTCATAGTCCTGGTCTCATGGACTCCTTCATGCATTAGTTCCCTCATTTTTGCAAATATTAATGCAGTTTATATAGTATGTAGTGCTTTACATACTGATAAAACAAGGGATAGTGTAAGCAAGTAATTATTCTTATATCAGTTCAGTGTTCAAAAACAGTGCATGTATCTCTTAAGTATGTCATTTTAAACTCTGGAATTTATATATCATATTTAAATTTAAAATACTGAAGCTAAAAGAGAAAGAAATATCACGTGGCTATTCTTTTTTTATTTTGAAATAAAAAAGAAATAAAAGTGATGATATAGAATTTGAAAACAACATAACAGATTACCAGTGTTTAATATATTGAGTATTGTTATCTTCAAAACAGGTGCTCAGATTATAAGATATAGGCATGAAAAAATGATCAAACAATGAAAGCACAAATCATTCTTTTTGATGAGCTAACAGAAATTAATAGTGTAATTATCTTTCAAATATGTAATATAACATAATATATTTTCCTTTGTTTCTATTCTCCTTTCCCCCATACCAGTTGTTATTTCCTTTAGAGCAGTTTTTCTCCTTTCACTTTCAGAATATCTATTGTACATTTTGGATCTTACTTTCCCATGGAGTAAGGGCCAGGATCTGAGATCTGCGAGTGTGGCTATAAAATGCACATGCTTAAAATTTCTGCTGTTGTTCAGGACATAATAATTTAAAACAGTCATTTAATTCTTGTTTCCAGTTGGGGATAACTAATTTGGGTTGCTGGTTTCTAACTCGCGTGGTAGCAGTTATGGCTGGGAGACCCACTTTCAAATGATTTCTTATGCTTGCTGTCTTGCTTTACATTATTGCCTATCTGTCCCCCCTTTTCCCCCTTACTCTCTTCCCCTTTTGTTTCTTTTTTCTTCTCCTTTTTTACTCTATTTTCTTTTTTTCTGTTTTCCTCCCTTTCTTTTTCTTTCTTCTCTCTTTTAAAATCACTGTAACTGTATCCAACATCTAGCTATTTAAACCTCAGTTAGCAATTTTAATAATGATGTGGTTTTCTTAACTGATGCGATGCGTTGTAATGAGGAGAGGGTGCAGTGCTACCCGTGAAAAGGTAACCCCAGATTTTGGGAGCAATGTTGCCTGCCACACAATGAGCTACATTTGCTATGAGATCCTGTGAATTATGTGGCTCATAGTTTAATTCTCATGTGAAAACTGTTTTATGTATCTTTTAACTGGCCCAAAATTTATATGGAAAATAAGAACCAGATCCACTGAGACTCTTCCAATGTCATTATTGTTGAAGTAATGTAAGAAGAATACAGAGAAATACAGTACTAAATTTTCATGAGTCAGTGCTCCTCATTCTTAATTTGACATTGAGAAGAATGTAAATCATTTACATACTCTAAGCTCCTGGTCTTTTTTTTAATAATAAAAATGACAAGATGAGCTAGATCAGTGTTTTCAAGCCCAAAGTAATTCACTATTCCAAAGTCCCACACCTGCTTAAGAAAATAAAGCATACTTCTACAAATATTAGAAAATTATTCCACTAGGTGATCAGTGTTGTTTGTTCTGTTTTTGACACAGTGTGGCTCTCTGTCAGCCTCACACAGGATAACCTGAAATAACATGAGTTATGCAGGCTGGAGGAAAAACCAAACCTAAGCTTGGATTTTGACTCACATGTATAGTGACATTGTGTAAGACATATAACAGATGTACTGCATAGATAGATTCACAGATAATAGGTTGGCAGAAATATAGGTAGATAGATAGATGATAGATAGATAGATAGATGATAGATAAATAGATGCAACGACTTAAATTCAATCATGCAAAGTGTGGACAATTCCTGAATGCAAAGAGTGTACTCAATAATTGATAAATCATTTAAATAATTGCTAAATTCTCCTCCTGACTATGTTTCAAAGGGAAAATCTGTTCAATAATAGCATCAAATATTTATACAGTGCCTTAAAACATTTTTACACATGCCTTGTTTCATTTGATTCACATAATTCCCAGCCTACATTAATTTCCTCCCTTTTTTACACTGAGAAAATCAGCTCAGTGTTCTGTATGAGGTCGTGTAGCTAATAAATAGTGAGCTTGGGGTTTGAACCTGGGCTCCATAATGCTAAATCTGTGTGAGTGCCCAGCTCCAAATGAGTCATGTATATTCAGTTTCGCCTATCATCATGACTTTTTCTGGTTCAACTCTTCCATGTGACTCGTGTAAAATGAAATTGGTGATTGTTTATGGCATCAGTTATGTTAGCTCATCTTCTGAGGCAGCCATTGTGAAATAACATGTGCAGTGACCCCTCAGCACGAAGTCCAGCACTCATGTCATACGTGTCATTGTTCAGCACTAATATCTACCCCCGCTGCTCCTTAGATATACTTTCCACCTATTCACATCAAAGTGCTCTCAAAGTCACTCAACTGCCAAGTTTCAGAAAATTGCAGGCTGATTAACATGAATTTCTATGTGTAAGCACAGTAGTTGATCATTACTCCAGGTAAAGTACTGCTCAAAATAAATTATGCATCAGAGGAGATTTTTAGATGACCAAATTGTCTTATCTCTTTAGAGCATGCTATCTAGAAATATGTTTGTGGATTTGGTTAAGATCCACTAAATCTTGTCGAGAAAATAACCCAACCTTGCTTATGAAAGAGTAACAACTACATAGATCAAAATAACAGAGCCTTGACTTTTCTAATGATGTTGTATTGAAGATGTTCTGAAAAATACATTTTAAAAGTTTCATGGAACTTATTCCAAATTGCACCCAATTTCCTTTAATCTTCTTATTCCTTATTCCATGTTCTCAAACAGCTCAAGTGAAACAACCAGTAAGTGGATAAACAACAATAAAAACAATAAAGCAATAGAGCACATATCCACTGGGGGTTGGGGAAATGACTGAGGATAACACATTGCCTGTTAAATTTTAATCTTGAATTATACATTGATGGTTCTATTCCTTTGCCACTCATGCCCAGTCCTACATCATGCTTATGTCCTGTCTTTACAACCCTTAAAGATGTCTGGAATTTGATACTGTTTTACCGTGTCTTACTCATTGAGCTCACTTGCTGTCTGTATTTTTCTGCACTAAAATTTCTGCATTTGCTCTGTGCAGCAGTCTCAGTTCCATTCAGCCGTCTCGGTGATCCCGTTCAGAGGTAAACCAGATGCTGACTTCTGCTCTCCATGCCACAGTGACTGCCCACCTCACACAAGCCAGAAGCCATTTCAATTCTGACTCCTTGTTCTTTACCTACAGCTGTCCTCCCGTGCAATATACTCCAGGTGCACTGTTTACCTCTGCTTCATACAAATCCCAGGCTTCAAGGCCTTTGTACGGTAGCTGCCTTTACTCCAGGAGTCTATTGCTGAGACACTGGCTCGGCCCTGTTCCTCTTTCCCTACCTATTGGGACACAAACGTTGCCATTCCTGTGAGGATCTCCATGCATGTGCTGTGGTCACACACTGAAGTTATTTATTGCTCATTCTACTTCATTTTTCTTCTCAGTCCTCACTATCTCAGATGTACTCCAAAGTCAACTCATTCATCTTGCTTATTTTCTGCATAACTTGTTGAGAAGATAAACTTGATGAAGACAAGACAGTTGTGTGCGTCATTCACTGTTCAATGTTCAACCCCAACACCTACACCAGCATCTGGCGGCAGCTACTTCTTAGGATTTTGTTGTTGTTGTTTTGTTTTGCTTTTTTTTCAGTGAATGACTCTCTTTCATTATTTGTAATGGAGGCTTAGCACTTATCAATACAGAGAAACTGGGGCTATGTACTACCTCATCCTTAGGATTTCATTTGGACACATGATTTTTGCCAGTGGTTGTATGACTACATAGCCCAATCAGTCTGCTTTCCTTTCTATTAGAATAAGAAAACTCATATTCAGGTCACCAGTAACTGTGAAATTTAAATGAGATAATACTCACCAAAGGAAGGTCTTAAAATTTTATATAAATATTTAAGTATTATGTAGTTCATTCCATAGCTCAATATTTAGGTATTTGTGCAGCTCATTATTCAGGTAGTATGTCACTCAATCCCCAAAGCATATTCTATAGGAATTCATACAATCATAATCCAGGAGGATGCATGACAGCCAGTAGTTATAAAAAGGATCTCAAAATGCACAATGAGTCTAGAATTGGATGTTCTGACTAATTGTGTGGTGCATTTTTTTGGCACAGTGCCTTTGTACTAGTCAGTTTTCACTACTATAACAAAATACCTGAGGGCAAGTACTTCTAAAGAAAAGATATTTATTTAGCTCACAGCTTTGGAAGCTAAAAGCCCAAATACCATAGCACTGGCTTAGGTGAGGGCCGCCTTGGCTGCATCTTGTCATGGCTAACGGTTTAACTACACAGGACAGCATGGAAGAATTTACAAGACCAGACAAGAACCCTGAGCAAAGGGGAAGGACTACCCTGTGACCATCCACGAGGCCACAGCTCTCAAAGTTTCACAGCTTCACAATATCCTGCACTGGGAATCAAGCCCTTCATGTATCAGCACACATTCAAAACACAATTCAATACAGTCCTCAGCAATCAGGCCACTTTGGCTATGTCCTGATCCTTTACATAAACTTATTTCTTTTCTTCCACCATTCCTCATCTACATTCTGCAACACTCAGTTCCATGTCTCCTCACATTGTAGGCTTCTGGTAAATGTCACATCCTTCATAATGTCCTCTGTATCTACCCTATTTATGTACTTTTATAAGACATCAAATGTTTCATGTTAATATTTTATAAATGCAGTAATTTATTCAATAGGTGATTTCCCCACTGTGAGCACTATCAGAGCATACATCCTGTGCTTTTACTACTTTACTCCTAGCCCTACTACATATGTCATATATTATGAATTTAACAAATGTTTGTTAATACTAATGTACCTTTAGAAAATTTAAAATGTCAGTATTGTTTCTTAAATTTCAAGTCTTAAACTGTCCCTCCATTGTTAGAGTCTTCTTATCTCTGTGACTCTGTCAATTTTATGTTAATCCAACAAATATTTATGAGCATCTATTACAATAATATTTTGAATGTATTATGTTCTGTTGCTACTATAGTACATTTAATTCTACAGATTTTAATTTTTATTTTGAACATATTAATTCACTCAACACACCTTATCTGCTACACGTGCACACACTCCCACTTTCAGTTCCCTTTTATTAAAGGGGAACCTAAGGTATAGGTAACCAAGATGTCTTACCTTGAGTCACAAAGATAGAAAGACTCAGAGTCAAAATCTTAAATCTGCTAGTGAAGTTTTAGGACTTAAAATCTTTAGACTTTAAAATTTATCAGGCGATCAACAAGTAATAATATTTCCCAGATTCTGAGGAAAGAAGCACTTCATTGCATTGAAATACAACTAAACTGTTAATTTCAATACATTTTTTATTGATCATTGGAGAACTCAGTGTAGGTAACATGAATTTTTGCATTCAGAAATTTGTCAAAAATTATTGCTTTAGTGAACAAAAATTTAGCACATAGTTTATCTGAACTTATCATGTGCTTCTTACCCCTCAAAATGATGTGGTTATTTGAGTACACATTATTATTCTTGTCTCAGATATCCATTTTCTATCATAATCTATCTATCTATACTTACATACATACTTCCTTATGAAAATTTTTAAAGCTACTAATAAAGTATACTTTTTATTCAATTTACTTTTATTCATATATTTAATAAAACTATCTGTTTGACAATTCAGAATAACTTTTGAACTTCAGTATAGTTGCACTCTCTTTGTGTCTGTAAACTGCCTCAAGGGAGCCCAGTTTCTTCAATCAAAGACATCAATGCAGTACGAAGAGTTTGTGTTTCACAAAAACAAGGAGTGATCAAGAACCTATAACTCTAGGTGGTTTCTTCTCCGCGGAGGGAATGAATAAAGGCACCGAAAGGTGAAGTGACCTCTCTAGCATGGCGCAGAGCATCAATTCCCCCAGGAGTGCCAGGACAATGTTTCTTCTCCATTAATTCTCCTGTGAATCATTTTATGGCTTGAAGACTCCCTGGGCCGTAAAGTTTTATTAGCCATGTGTGAGGAACTTTGCTAGGTACTGGAGTTGCAACGATTTATGAGACATAGCCCTTGCCCTAAAGGACATCACAATCTAATAGCAAAAGTAGGCACAAAATATGAGCTAAGAATTAATAAGTAAAACGCGTGCAGGAGACGGGCGCAGGACAGTCACCAGGAGCAGTCAAGGCAGAGACGTTGGGAAAAGTGGCTTCTCGTTTGAATCTTAAGTGATAAGTAAGCATGGAAGTGTTCTAGACAGATGAAGAGAACTGTAGAGGAAGAGACTTATGAATCAGAAGACAGAGATACGCATAAGCCAAAGCAATGTGAAATTATTATGGAGAGTATAAGTAAAATACGAATGATCCATCCACTGTCCCTGAGCTGTAGAATATGAAGAGGAAGATAGCAGAAAATAAGTCTGCGTGAGTAGGTCCATAACTGGAAATGCATAGGATGCTGGTTTTGTTTGCTTTTTGGTTTTCTTGAGACAGGGTACAAGTGATGTGCAGGCTGACCTTGAACTCGTGAAGTAGCCCAGCTGGCCTCGAATTTGTGGCGCTCCTCCTATCTCAGCCTCCTGAGTGCTGGGGTGATAGGTGTACCTGGTTAGGAAAAGCAAGATTTAGTAATCACAGAGCGAGCAGTCAAATGTCAGTGTTTCTGTTAATACCAAGTTTTGCCTAAAATTAAGGTACAGGAAATGAATGAGAAGATAATGAACGAGTATGGGAATGAAAACCAATATACAGAGGAAAGTGGATGCCAAATTAACTGAATGAGCTTTGTAATTACTGATATCTTCTAGGCTTGGGGTTAATTGGGATGCAGAGATGAAACTAAAAGGATGCAAAGCTCTTTAGTATGAGATTGTGTGTGGGAAAGAGTTGACATATAGTAGGAATCCTGAAAGTCAAGTGGAATTAGGGAATTATCAATGATGCATTTGGAAAATAACATCATTTTTCATTTGAGAGTGCTGGAGAGACAAAAGGCAGGGCCAGGACTGAGTGAATATAAAGCTTTAGAAAAAGGTTTATGAGAGGGTCACCAAACTGGTAGCTCTGCCCTCTTTGTTTTCCCAGAAGAAAGAGTTGCAAGCATTCAAAACTTACTTCAGTACATAAAAGAATCAGAGGAAGTATAGAAAGCAAAAGAGTGAGAGTATATCTCGTGGACTCCAAAGAACCAGAAGGGATATGATTCAGATGTGAGTCCTAATAATGTCATACACGTCATAAGAAATATGTGAAGTTAAGAATCACATAAAAGGCTTTTCTGAAAGAGCAGGTGGACCCTCAAGCTGGTCAGAGAAAGACTCTCAGAAGGGAAAGGAAACTGACTTGGAATTTTAGTATGTTGAGAAAATAAAATTCAGGTGAGCAGTATTTATATATCAGGTGAGGTTGCGGGCTTTACTTTTCTACTGGTATTGATGGCGAGTGAAAGGGGGTTTTCGCTTGCTTATTCTTTAATCAGCTTGCTTAGACATGGGCTAGAAGAAAGGAGGGGGGAGGGATGGCTCTGGAGCTGTCAGGAATCAAACATCAACCATGGAACAATATTCTGTATTTACAAAGGGATTTCATTACCTTCAATAGCCCGGGATTATGTGCATAAGAGACACAGCTGAGAATGCCAGAATGAAGGCGTTGCTGTTCATTATTTGGAAAGCTTAAACCATTCATACACACATATTCTGGAGACCAGAGGCATTAGAAACAGGAAATCAAAGTGGCAAAGGCCCTAGGATGCTTAGGGGTTAAGCCAAACAGTCCAGAGGTCAGGGAAAGAGTCCCACCCACCGAGGGGCAGTGGAGTGCTCTGCCCAGAAACTGAAGCCTGAATGTACAAACCCAGCCAGAATCAGAATTGGGAAGAATGCACGTGCCAAAACCGCTGCTAATCTGTTCACAAGCGCGCAGGAATTTGGCTGGACCGAGCCTGCAGGTGAAGGCCATTATTGACTCCAGGCAAGGCGATGCCAGCATCATGTCACATCACGTTTTCAGGACTTTACAGCCTTGTTAGCAGAAAGAAAGAAAGAAAAAACCTTCTGAATCGACAGTGGTATGTCTTACCTGTACAACTAAGGCTGGGGTTGGAATAAAACCTACAATTACCGAAGTTTGAATTTTAAGCATTGTACTAAGCTAATAAAGTTGTTATTTTTTTCTCTCTCCGGAAAAGGTGGGATTCTTGAGCTTGCTACCTGTCTGAGAAGGCAGAAGGAGAGAACAAACCTTCTAATAGCTTTTAAGAGCGAGGCTATCTGTATACAAGCAAAATTCTGCCATTTAAAAGAGCCAAAATAATAAGGCAAGCAGAATTCAGACCACTATTATTTATTTCAGAATTCATAACTTGATCCATTAAACTCCTGTTTTCATTTACCAGTTCTCTCTCTTGACTGAACACTGGGGCTTTTTCCAAATATATTTACAGAACAATTGAAAAGTATTCCCACCAGTAACAGAATGTCAAAGATATCATTACAAAGTTAAATGCTTTACACAGTCAAGAAATCACAGCAATTTACTCGAGAGCCTGTTGGACACATTTGTAACTCAAATACTTCAGCTTTGAATGGGTCATTATTAACAATAGATCCAATAATATGACTATATACTGGGGGGATATCAATGCTGGTTAGAAGCATCATGGCAAAATAGAAGGAGGAGGAATTGATAACATTTTCTAGTTATTAAATGAAACATAAGAGATTCCATTTATCATTTCTGAACAGATAAATTTTGAAGGAAACTGTAGGGAAAGAGTTCATCTAAATAGAGTGCTTTGTAAGTGTGGTGATTAAGATCACAGACACTGGACCCATAAACCCTCGGTTCAAATCCTACCTCTGACAATCACCACTTGTGTTTCTCATCTATAATATCTTTGAGAAGGAAAAACTCAACATTTAGACCTTCGTGGTTGGGAAAGTGAAGGGTATAGTAACATAAAGTTTTCAGACTAACTCTCAGATCAAAGTGACATTCTGCAAGCACATTATATAATTGTAGGCGCATGGTTCTCAGGACCTGATTCTGTATAGGCCAGTTGTGTGACCTCTCTTCTGACTTAGGCCTGATAATTGACACTATTTACTTTTACACTGAAATCAGTACGTGATTTAATATTGTGGGGGCAATAAATCCTCTCACTTCTTGCCATATTACGGTAGTTATAATTCTTTAGTTAATTCTCCAAATTGGCTCAAATTCTCTATTATCTTCATCCCAGTGTTATTTGCCTTCTAAAGCAGTCAGGAATTGGAAAGCAGCGTTGTAGCTGCCTTGGCAGCACTTCGCATGGTTTCATGAGTCTTGTTTTGGATATGTTCTTGGAGGAAGGAGCCAAGATTTGTAGAATTTAAAATCCCATCCTGGCAGCCGCAGCATGTGACTTTACACAGACTGGTAAGGAGGTGAGGCAGTTTGCTCAGCAGGTGAGGAAATTATTTCTGTTAGTATTTCTGGCTGTCAGGATTTGGGGCAGCAATTGAGAAAACCCCTTTTATAAATGCTTAAAAGGTTTCCTTCACTGTCACTAAAATAATAGCAAAATTAATTCCATCAAAGCAATTACCAATGATCATTGTGGAAGTACTAAATTATTCATTCAGTCCATCCTTAATTCAACAAAAAATGTATTTTCTTTGTGTCATCCACTGTTTCAAAATGCTTCAAAGTGATGACTAAAATCTGTGTCTGGCATCCATATGCCACAGTCTAATAGGTTTAAAAATATGCTTTTGCATATTGGCTCGCAGTCTATAATTTAAGACTGTGATTGAGAAAATATCACTTCTCTTCCTGTGCAATAATGAGTAACCAGTCATGTGAATACAATAAAATATGCATTATAAGTGGTATTGTTGAGCAAACATTACTGCCATTATTATGTAGTAGAGGAACTTTTAAAATCATTTATTTATTTAATTGGTTATAAAGATCAGTGGTTTCCACTTTGGTAGATTTGTACATGCACATAAGATGCCATGATTATTTTTACTCCCTCATTTCCTTTCTTGTGTCACCCTTGCCCCCGGTTTCACATTTTTGGGAGTGGTTTCATTGTATATAATATCATTTTCTTATGCAGGAGACAATTTTTTTAAAAAAGGAAAATATACTTACATTGTGTTTTGAACTTGGAAGTACATCATCTTCTGGCCCTGTGAGGGAGTATTAGAGGGAACCTCTGGATGGGATTCTGGCCTCACCACAAAGTTTTCACATCTGGGAAGAACCACAGCATGACTCTTGGGGGTAGAGTCAGGCACAGGTCACCTCTGAGAGCACCTATTTCACTGTCCATGATGATGGGGTTCCAAGAGGTGGAACCTCTGGACCTAGTACCCTATGTGTAGCAGTTTCCCTTCATTCTTTCCAAGTGGAAGCAAGGGAGAGTCAAGATTATCACAGCCCTGAAATCCAACAGGTCTGAATTTACATATTTGCTTCCATTCTTATTATCAGCAGGGGCTCTGTATAAGCCTCTGTGGCAGTGAAGGTGCGCCATCTTGACTGAACTTAGGATTTTCCATTTGGATTTGTGGGGCTCACTCCTGGGTGTGTCTGGAGGGGTCCTGCAGGCAAGGCCTTGGGTCTGTCTCTGATCCCTTGCCCTTCCTGTCTGGCCCTGTTTCCCTGCTCAGCTTCTTGACCATCATGAACTAAAAATTTTTCTCTGCCACATTCTTCCGGCATGATATTCCTGCGCTGGACCAACCCAACCATAGACTGAGTCCCCTGAAACTGAATTAAATGAAACCTCCCCTTCTTTAAGTTGTAAGTGTTGTAAATTGTGATCAAGCACTGGGGACACTGGCGAATACAGTCTAAGATTTGTGTGTGTCCAGATGGCACTAAGATAGCCTACCTTACAAGGTGGTAATGAGGATTCAATGTGATAAGCACGCGAATTTGTGTCATGCACTAAATTTTTAGCAAACATTGTATAGCTGTGAAATAAAAGAAATTTAGAAGAAATATTGTGGATGAATTTCTCAACTATGAGATGTATTTCTATCCTCAGCTGTCATGTTTAAGTATACCTCATGAAAGGCAAATTGTTATTTTCATCTTACTTAGTGATACACAACTCTTGTATACTGGATGCTCCAAGAGGAACAAACTCCTACAGGTTGTTGTATCTCCAATGCTTAGTATAGAATCCAAAATATGTGTTCTTAATTCTGGTGTGTGTCCTAACCTTATCTCCTATCCAAATTTAATAATATGGTTGACTGCACCTCATCATAGGAATGTTTAAAAAGATTCTTCAAAGTTATAATACATCTAATTTTAAAGTGATTTAAAGTTTAATCATCAAGCGATTTTGAGAATTGAGTCCCACCAGTGTTGACCTAGTTAATGAGTGATGAATGAGTCAAAAATGAGATTGCCAGAAGTGGAGTATCTTGGCTCATGTTTGCGATGCAAGTACACAAGAGATGAGGCCAAAGACTTGGAAGATTGAGTTCTGCCTACACTCTTTAATGAGTTCAAAGTCAGAATGAAATATATAACTAGACCTTACCAGAGAGAGAGAGAGAGAGAGAGAGAGAGAGAGAGAGGATTCCAAATTGTCAGTCGCAAAATTTGAGCTGGTTAGTGTTTTTCAGCTTAAAAAGCTAAGTGAGAAGAAAATCACTGAAATTTGGAATTGTAAGGTCAAACTCATCCTAGGTGTTAGCTAGAGATACTAAGAATGAAGAACAACTAGAGTTGCAAGGGAAATTTATGGTTACAACCATGCACTTGCTGTATAACCTTACTGTGGAGTCTTTATTTCACTATCTTATTAGCTCTTCATAGAAAAGCTATCATTTTATTATAAAATTTTAAGAAAGACTCAGTAACATTATGAATTATGCAGATTTATACAATGTTAAATAAAGTCATGACTCCTTTGTAAATTACTGTGTTTAGGATGTGATTAGAACATGGTTTCAAAAACTAATCCTGAGAAAGCATACACATAGAAATGAGCCTTGGCAACAATTTTAAGCTCTGAATAATAACTATATGAAAAGTGATTAATTAGTAAGTATTTTAATACTAATTCAGCTAACTCTATTCATTTTCCACAGCACACTGTCTCTAATTAGTGGATTTGCCATTAAAAACGCCACATTTGTAACAAGAATTATACCAGGAAAGAAAAGGAACATTCTGTCATTGGATTCAAATGCTAATTTACAGCTAAAGCTTAGGAAAAAATACTTTATTTACAAAAAAAAGAAAGAAAAGCATAAAATCAATGTTACACTGCAGTAAATATATATTTATCTGATGGCAAATATTTTCAGAGGTGTAAAGTGTTTAAAATGGACGGTAAATATAAGAACAATTTAGGAGTCAGTTCTTTTACTCAACCATAATGTAATTGCAATGTTTTACTAAGGCATTCTTTAATCCAAAGTTTGTATTGCATAATACAAACATGTTACATAATTACTCATTACATCAGTAGTTCCCAAGATGGAGTCACTTGGTTTTCCAGGGTAGGTGAAAATTAGAATTCCAGTAAAAGAAAATTTCATTTATGTGTTTCTTCATTGAATATTTGACCTCAACCCAATTGACAGTTAGCAATGAGCCAGATGTTCTGCAAAGTGATATTGCTTTGCCATTTTGCTCTTCCTATTGACATAAAGGATCTTGTGCATTAAATGTTTGGGAAACACAAAAATTAAACAATAACAGTAAATATTTTTGTCATTTCCACCTTACCTTTCTGATTAATAAATCTGTTAATATCTAAAATTTTTCTACTATAATGTGCTCAGTGTGACAGTATGTCCCATAAACTGTCTTTAACCCAGCAATGAATTATTTTGTAAAGTCTGCAAGCTGGTGTCATTTTAAAGGTTCCATGTGAGTTGTCAGGTACTAATAGAAAAACAAAACAGAACTCATGACTTTTAACAAACTAAAATGGCCAGCAATGGATTCCAATCTAATTTTAGTTAAGAAGCTGAAGTTGTATCTAGTTGTGGGTTTTCAATATTTAAGCAGGCTAGACAGATAGTCTCTATTATCCTGTTACTTTGATTTTCAGTTGCTTTCATTAAGGATCCAGATTTTTATTTAGAGCAAATGTTATGTTAGTGACATATCCACTAAAATCATTCCAGCACTTAAATTTAAAGATAGAAACACAAATGCTCTCATGTAAATATTGCTACTCTTCCAGACAATCTGAGAAAAACTGTTACCAGCTCCGATAATTGTCCAAAGTATTCAGAGACCAGGTCAGAGTCTGCGGCACCCAGAGTCTGAACAGCAGAGTCTGTAGCCCCTCAGTCTGCTAAGGTGATCACTCCCGGAGTAACAGAAAAATGTGCTGAAATCAGCACTGAGTTTATTGACAATCTAATGATATGGAAAAAATTTGAAGACACGTGATAGCTTGATTTCAACCTTGCTTCTCTCAGCCTTCAGAGCTCTTTTCTTTATTTTTCTAACTTTAGCATGCCAGGTGTCAGGACAGTTCCTCCTTTCCAGGTAAGAACCACTGTAGCTTAGATAGTAAGATGGGACCCAGCCGCACAGATGGGAGTAGAATTGCACTTTCAAGACTTGCTGTGGCCCAGTGGCATTGAAACAGATAAACTATGGTATGGGTGACAGTTGTGATGCTTACAGTGGCCAAGCCAACAGCTACAGAGCAGCAGTCACTCTTCACTAAACTCAATGACAGTCCATTGGATCCAGACCTAACGCAGTTGAATTTAGAACCTATTTAGTGCTCATAAGAACAGGGGAAGTTGAACCAACAAGAACAACAACATTGCACCTGGTATTATCCATGGCTCTGAGGTAATTTCTGTATCTTTCTAATCAGGAAAAATGGTCAATACATGTTAATCTAATAGCAACACTATTATATCTAATTTTGGACCCTAAGTATTGACAGTGTGCGTCAGCTATTCCTCCACATTCCTACTCCCATTGCCATTTGTTGGTACTGTGATAAATCCTGGAGAATGAGATGTGAGAGCATGTTGTGTATGTCATTTCCAGGGTTAGGCAGTCAGAGGCATATTGGCTCTTTCTTGTTCCTTACTATAGTGGCCTCAGATACCATAGGATATAGATGGTATAGCTAGAAGATCTGGGAGTTCCCGAATTCCATGTCAAACTATGGCCGCTCCACATTCTGAAGCCTGAACGGACACCTGTATATCTCTCTCTGCACTAAACTAAAGTCAAAATGTACCAAGAGCTAAACCTTAGAACACAAACACTTAATCTGCTGGGAGACAGAATAGGTAAACTTCTTGAAGACATAGGTGTAAATGAAGATTTTCTGAGCAAAAGCCTGATTCCACAAGAAATAATACCAAAAATCAACAAATGGGATCACGTCCAATTACAAAGCATCTGCACAACAAAGGAAACCACTAACAGAGTGAAGAGAATATCTAGAGAATGGGAAAAGATTTTTCAGCTACTCCTCAGACAAAGGACTAATTCTGGAATATATAAAGAACTCTAAAAAATTAGCCCCTCCACATTTAAAGACTCAGCTATAAATGGGCATTTGAACTGAATAGATGCTTGTCAGATGAAGAAATGCAAATGGCCAATAAGTCCATGAAAAAAGTGTTCAACACTACTGACTGTTTTGGATAAATGCAAATTAAAACTCTGAGATTCAGTCCCATTAGAGGGATGATGTCTACCATGAAGACATGATGCCATAGTATGCATACCCATGTTTATAGAAGTGCAATTCATAATAAGTCAGTCTTGGATATAGTCTATGTGCCTATCAAAAGATGAATGGATAAAACAAATGTGTTATTTATACATAGTAGAGAACTACCTTGCCATAAAATGGATAAACTGGGGTCATTTGTAGGAAAATGGATACATCTCAAGGCCATAGTTCTAATGGGGTGACTGAGAAACACAAACCTAAATGTCAGATGCTTTGTTTCATATGAAAAACTGTATATTTAGATAAAAATAAAAAACAGGTAACAGAAAAAGAGGGAAAAAAAGAAAAATGCAATAATCTAGCCCCGACACTTTATCTAAAATTATACCTTGATGTAGTGTAATTTTCTTATGTGTTTTATATAGTTTTGGCCTATCACACTGCTTTACAATCTGTATACAGGAAATGATAATTAGCTTGGTAAGTTCTTACAAGATAAACAATGAATCTGATGCCAGAAAAATAAAAGATGGGTGGAGGGAGGGAAAAAAAGGAAGAAATAGAAATGTGTTGTGCACATATGCACATCCTTCAGTGAATATAGTAATTATGTATGAAAAACATGAATTTCTAGAAGTCAAAAAAATACTGAGGGTCAAGGATATAGCTCAGCATCACAACGCCTTTCCGTGAAGTACAAGGTCCTGAGTATCAAGGTCCTTGATTCTTGGTATAAAACAAAACCAAAACCAAAACAAAACAAAACAACAACAACAAATGACAAGAGTGGAGAGTCTAACTGCTTCTACTTTATATTTAAAAAGAGTAAAACAATAATTTTAAACAATTTCCTTGCAATTACAGAGATAGTACCACCAAGATTGCATTTCAAATCTTTTAAACCTATGATAGTTTTACACAGAAACAAGGGGCTAGAGAATGATCACTATAAACCCAGGGCATTTATCATGGTCAATACAATATTTTCAGTAAGCCAGTGTAAGTTTCAAAGTAGGTGCTCACAAAATAGGAATGGTACAGCATATAAAGATACTAGAAGATCTTCTAAGAAAAATATTTTCATTATCAGGGATGTTACTTGAATACAGGATAACTATTAAAATATTATTTCCTTCACAAGGAAAAAGATTTTTGGAACTGGTTTTACATGCATATGGTATTTCACAAGGTGGCTGTCTTAGTTACTTCTCATCTTTGAGACATAATAGATAATATCCAAATTAAAAGAAGAAAGCTTTATTTCAATTCACAGTTTGAAGAGATTGTCAGCTGGTTCCAAGGCAGACTAGCATGGCAAGAGGAAATGGCAAAGGAGAAACAGTCCATGGCATGACAGTCAGGAAGCAGAGCATAATCAAGGGGGGGAAGGAAGGAGACAGAGCCTTCCATGCTCACCCCAAGTGACCCTCCAGCTCCTACCAGGCTTCCCTATCCAGCATCAAATTTTGTTATAAATTCATCAGGGGTCTAACCCACTGATAAGTGTCACACCTTCATGATCCAGTCACCTCCCAAAAGCCCACACATGAGCACATGAGGTTTTGAGATGACATCTAGATATAAACCATTGCAATGAGAATATTACCTTAATATTGCAAAGATATTGAATGTGTATCAACTTTTTTCTTCCAGACTATAATTTAATGATTCAGTATTAATTCAAGGCAAATAAATGAACTAAAATATGTTAATCTTATTCCTAGCAGGATTGTATCTTTTAGAATCTTCTTTGAGCGTAAGAGAACCTATTACTAATTCTAAAATTAATGAAAGATACTGGGTTCTGAAATCTTTATTATGTGATTTGTCTGGTCTTGCTGACCAGATGTTCCCATCAGCATTCACCTCCGTACCCAACGACTGTCATTTCTAATGTTACATGGAACTAGCATCACCAGACTTAAAGCTTACCTATAACTTCAAGGCAATTGCTCGCGTCCTGAGTAATCTTCACATTTAACAGCCATTTTTGACAATTTGGTACTCATTATATTTTCCTTGAAAAAAATGCCTTTAAATTTTTAAAGTTCTGTAAAATACCTGTAGCTGGTTTTCTTTATCTATATGTACTCACCAGCCAGCTCACGCAAAAGCCTGCTTTCTTCTTTGGTAATTCTAAAAGAGCAACAGTGGTTTCAAAAAGAAAAACTTACTTTCAACAGTTGTAGCTGGATTCTTGCTAATTCTTGAGTGAATGGCTCACATAATATGTGAGGGATATTTCAAGAGATCTGGATCTAGTTTTATTTCATCCATTGAAACTAGCTGTTTGAAGATGGGAAACACATTTGCTTTTACTGAGTTATAACTTAAAGTTGTGAGGAAAGACAAAGATTCCAGAGTTATTTCCACTGCTATCTTTTTGGATTGATATATGAATAGCTCGTTCATTTAATCTTTTACCTAGACTTCTGCAATATATTCTAAGTTTCACCACCCACCAAACAGTACTCATCTCTGCACTCATCTTTTAACAGTTCTATTAAGACATAATTTTCTCATATAAAGTTTCCTTATTGCAGATGTACAATTGTATGATCTTAAGAATTTAGTAATATATCAACTACCACAAGGTCTTAGAATATTTCAGTGAAACCACAAATCTCTCCTGTATCTATTTAAATTTTATCCTTTGTGTATGGATAAAATGTAAGTTTCCAATCATATGCACAAGTAGCCGATCTGCTGTCTATCTTTATGAATATCTATATTCTGAACATTAAAGAAAAATATAACTGTATAACATGTATTATCTGTTCATCTGTTTTCACTTTAAAAGTTTAACTTTCTTCCATATTTTAGTTTATTCTGTTTTTGGATGATAACACTGCTCTATATGACCATTTCTGCAATTTGTCTATCATTTCACTAGTTGGTTGGAATTTGTATCATTTCCAAATTTACATATTATGAATAATACCACTGTACTCACTTGTGTACCTGACTTTGAAAGAAGTAATTTTGGGTGTGAGAGGTGATAACAGTGGAATAATAGGGTCTTATGAAAATATTAACTACTTAAGAAGTTGCCAAGTGATTCTCTAAATTGTTTGTAATAGTTTCCATTCCAATCAGCAACATATGAAGGACTCAGTTATCTTTCATCCTACTCAAATATTAATATCATGCCTCATTTTGAGGGCAGCCATCATAATGGATATGTAGTGGTAGCTCATTATGATTTTCACTTTCGCCTTTATAATAGCTGGAAGAGCTGTGGCACTAGGCATGTGCCTTTGAAGGACGTATTTTTAAGTTTCTAATATTTACAAGCCCCACATTTTCTCTTTCTCTCTGTGGTTCACATTAGTCTTCAACGTCCTGTTACTGCCTGTGCTGGTTTAGCTTTCGTGAGGCTTGGGAGGCTTGGGAGGCTCAGGCTGCATCTAGGTAGGTCATGGAGGCGTGACCTTAGGTACAGTTCCTGGTCTCTCTCCCCCTCCTCTCTGCTGCTGTTACTCTTGCCAAATATGCACTAAGCAGCTTTGTTCTGTCATGACCTTCCATACATGATGTTCCTGCCTCCGAGCCAGTCTGCCACACAATGAGCCCCTTGAAAATCTGGACCATATTAAATCTATCCTCCTTTAAATTGTGTGTGTCAAGTATTATGACCCAGTAATGGCAAAAATGACTGGTATACTGCCCAAAACTGTGCCTATATAGATGTTTCTTTACTGCAATGCCTTCTTCCTCTCTCTGCACACAATTAACTATTTCCTTGCTTCCTATCTCAGTTCAGGCATTACATTACTTTCTAACTACATGAATTATCCTGTGAAATATTTATGAGCAACAGATAATTTTATTCCTTAATATTTACCACATTGATTTGCTATTTCTTTACCTTGGACAAAACAAGTTCTTTTGTTTAATGTCAGTGTTTGTGATAGGTTTGTGACAATCCTGAAGTAAAGAGCCAAAGTATCATTTTCTTGCATACTGTTAAAGATGGCGTTTGGTTTACTGCAGTTGCAAATAAATTTTGAAGTAGATTTTCTTTGCATCTGCTGTGAACCCAAAACTTTGTCACTCATGGAGGGTACAAAGATAAATTAGATGCATTACTGTTACCTTTATGCATATTAGTGTGAATAAATTATTTTTAACCTTAACATTGCCACAGTCAAAATACTGTCTCTTGTTCTGCCCCAGATAATATTTCTTTCTATGATCTAGCTTTAGAAAGACAAAAGTTCATACTGACTGTAGACACAAACATCAGCCTAAAAAAAATAATCACTCGAGGTTAAATTTTAATGTTTTGCAGTTGTCTTGTATTTAATATATGTTTTACATTTATGAATACAGAGATATAAAAATACAAAAGTATTTTACAAGGTTTATACCATAAATATAAACTAATATGAAAAGTACTTCAATCAGTGACAGAAACTGGCAGATAAATGTTTTCTGTGACATTTTATTTGATGTGATTCTTACTTAACATGAGAACAGAGGTCTTTCAAGGTATTCTAATCTCAGAATAAAAAGATACAAAAAAGAAGCTGGACAATGGAGAGGAGAAATGGCAAAAGGAAACAGAAGATAGATAAGAAAAATAATTGATATAAAAATAAATACTGTGGATGTGTTACTTTTACCTATCATGAGCTGCACTTCCCCTATCAAAGTACCATTGTTCCACAGACAGTCAGTGATATTTGCAACCCTTTCTTTGCTCCCCTGGCAATTCAGATGAGTTGATTTACTTTTGCCAGTGACATAATATTAAAACTTACATAGATACAGTTGTACATGCAGATACAGATGCAGATACAGATGCCGATATAGATGTACAGAGATATACCCATAACTTATTTTCTTATTTTGCCAATTCTCTTATGATTTTCCCTTTGCCACAAGAAAAACATGTCTCAAATAGGAGTTCTATTAATCTGTTCCTTGTTTTATGTTTTGTCCTTTTTTCTATTTTTATTTTTAGACAGAGTTACCTTATGAAATCCAAGTTGGTCCAAAACTCACAATGTACCCAGACTGGTCTCAAACTTGTGATTCTTCTGTCTCTAATTTGAATCTTAAAGTGGGAAAGCACTATGAAACTCATAGATTCTAGAAGAAATGATAAATTAGCCACTGTTGTACTCACTAAGTGTTTGGGGTTATAGCAACCCTACCAAAGAACCCAGGGTTAAAATACATACAAACTGTTTAGAATTTTTGAGGAGCAATGTACATAGGTCTTATTTTTCAGCATAATTTTTTCTCTTGAAAACAAGCTATATTAACCTGGTGCAGATTTTCATCTGCTTGTGATGCTGTGATGTTACATACATGTCATGCAAAACTTCAGAAAGAGAAGAGCAAAAAATTTAAAACAACAACCACCCTAAAGAATCATTTCTCTTCATTCCCAGGGAGACACTGAAGAAAATTAAGTTCTGAAGGTGCCTTGATAAAGGACTAATATTCCACAGGCGCTACCTCAGGTTTGCAGTTGCAATTCATGCACGCTAGTTTCTAAAATGTGGAGGGTAACAGCTCTTCCCCTTGGAGGGAAAAGGCAGATTCCGGATCACAGCAGACTGCATTCCTAACAACTGTTAAAATTTGAATTCGGGTTTGATTTTTATAAGTAACTCACTGCCAATTTAAGGGAAAGACATATTCTTAACAAACCTCTCCACTTACCTGAGGCACTCGCTCTCTAGCTTCACACACTATATTCTTACTTTAGCCGAAAGCTATTTCTGGGTACTTGGAGGTGCATGGGCAGTACCTGAGAAGTTGTCCTTTGAAATCTGTTTCCATAGATGCCTTTCTCTAAGTGACCAGTGTCACAGGAGAATACACACAGGTCCTGATGTGGTTAAGTTTTTGCTCCTGGTTTTATTCATGAAGGACATTCCCTGGAAAAACAGGATAGAATGATGGGAAAACAAAAGCCTTGAAAGCTAAACTGAGTTTTTTTTTTTTCCTGACCACTGCAAAAGCAGGGTTTCCACAACGATTTTGTAAAATACTAAACATTTAGGAGATGTAGGTACACATTGCTCATGAGAGCATCTAGAGGCTTTTACCTGGATGGGAATTACTTACAAGGTAAGAATTTGTTGTGTACAGTTGTATTTGTTTCTCAGATTTCCTTTTTGGTGTCTTCTTCTCTGTACCCTCTGTGCATGAAGAATTTAGATTTCCTAGGAGCTAAAATTGTATTCATCATCCACTCACCTGTTGAACACTGTAATTTGTTCTGTTTCAGTCTGATTTGTTAATACCTATTTTTTTAAAACCTGTTCTAGGTTAAGCAATAAAATCAGAGTCTACAGTAGAACTGTCCAATGGATACAAAATAACAATGGAAAATGGGGCACTCTTTGTTGGGAGCAGCTGAGCTGCGAAAGTCTGGAGAAGTGAGCTTGCTGTGTGGCTGGTGCCTGAGGGCAGTGGCTGTGACTTGACTGATACTAAAGACAACTGAGGGCTGTAGGTAAAGAAGGGAGAAAGAAAAACTCTTTTCTAGGAAAAGTAGCAAAAACACCAGGGAGGAGACAGAAAAGATGGCGGACCAGTAGGTAGCAGGAGAGGGACCCTCTCTGAGAGAGACAGCTCAAATGCCAGAACAAAACACCCTGGAGAGACCCAAACAGAAAGAGATGGACTCTCACAACCCACGAAGAAACTAAAGTGCAAAAAACCCCTCGAATATGAGGTCCTGGGGCTACCATAAGACAAGCTAATATCAGCAAGCACAGCACCTTCCTCAAGCCACCTGAATCCCTGCCGGAGATGTGACAAAGCAATCCGTGCCAAAGCGACTGGCTTGAGCCGCCAGAGTGCAGAGCTGAACAGCTCTGCCTGTGGCTTGCCTGGACCGGTCCTGCACATGACCCACCCAGAGGCATCATGAATTCACACCTCAGCCACGCTGAAGTCAGAGGTCGGGGAGCCCAGCAGTTTTCGGGGACCGGCATCAACACGCGGTGAGTGATGGGAATAAGACCCTCCCATGGGAAAGGGGAAACCGACTGAATGACATGTTGGATTTGGGCAGGAGAGCCCCAACTCCATAAGGAAGTGGCTTCAGTTGGTTGCTCCCCTCGTCGAGCGGGTTGGTGGAATCTGCTTGGACTAGGCCGTGCCCCTGGTTGGGACCCAGTGAGTCACTACAAATTAATTCCCTGAGATCAGCACACACTAAAGTAGTGAAGGCCTGCAAAGGTTGACTGGCCCGGAGGGGAGGAGCCAGTGCACAGTGCCTGTGAGTGAACTTTAATCTCTGATAGCCTATTGAAGAGGACAAAAGCTCCTAGCCTGCACCCTCTAGAGGAGTCTTAACCAACAAGAAAAGGGTCTGGGAATTACACTGTACACTTGTATGCAAGGAACCAAAAACATGATGAAAGGGAGAAATAAGAAAAAACCCCCAGACACCAACCCTGAGAACACTGATCCAGGAGAGGTAAATACAAAAGAGAATGAGGGCAGCAAAAATGCAACATCAAGCACAGCGTTAGCGGACATAAAGAGATATCTTCAGGACCTCGTAAGCGGGATCAAAACTGAAATATTAATTCAAATTAAACAAGAGACAAGTAGATTAATAAAAGAAAGTCTGGGCACCTCTCAAGAATACATAGACAGAAGAATGGAGGAAAACAAAAGGAGAGAAAAATTTAATGAAGAATACAGAAAAAACCTAGAATTCATGAAACAGATTCAAAGAGATTATCAAGAAACTAAAGACTCCATAGAAAGCTGGTAAAACTGCTTGAAAGAAACCAAAGATAGACTATCAAAAATTGAACACAGGATTGCAATGTGTGATCATGAAAGGGAAGATCTCTTAAAAATAGCAAATGAGCAGGCAATAAAGATACAAAGACTGGAAGATGACAAGAGGATCTATAACTTAAGAATAAAGCATGTGAATGAAGAAGCAGGAATCAAATCAGAGGAATTACAATGGCTATTTACAAAAATTATTAAGAAAATTTCCCAAGCATAGAAAAAAGAAATGATATGCAGAGGTATGAAGCATACAGAACTGCAGCCACCTACAACCAAAACAGAACTACACCCAGACACATAATAATCAAGATCCCAGAAACTCAATATAAGAACAGAATATTAGAAGCCATCAGAGAAAAGAAACAGATCACCTATAAAGGAAAACCCATCAAAATCATGGCAGACTTCTCGACACAAACCATCAGGTCAAGAAAAGCTTGGAGTGAAGTAATTCAAGTGCTGAAGGAGAACAATCTCCAGCCCAGATTGATATATCCTGCAAAACTCTCTCTAGAAATTAATGCAGAAACAAGATGCTTCCGTGACAAAGAAGAACTAAGAGAATTTGTGACCACCAGTCCAACCCTAAAAAAAATACTGAAGGACATTCTAGGGAGAGAGAACAAGAATATGAGCATTTCAGGAACAGTGGCAGAGAGACCTCAGTGAACAGGGAAGATAGTGGAGTGGAACAAAAAAATAGACAACCAATGGCAGAAAAACAGAATAGCAGAAATAAGGCAGAGAATATTGGCTGTAATCTCTAGTATAGATGGCCTTGAAATATTAACAGAGACAAACACAGGCAGAGTAGATCAGGAGATAGGGTCCATTGAGATGCTCTATATAGTGAGGCAGTGGGACCCAAAACAAGCAGGGCACCCCATGGGAGTGAAAGGGGAAGAACTGTCTAAAAAAGGGAGGCAGAGGATATTGTTAATGGAGTAACAAGATTTAAAATTTACATTATTCTCACCACTCTGCATGGATGGATTATGTGCTGTTCCAGTTTGTCTACTTATACTAGACCTGAGAACATGGTCAGCTATCCCAAAAATAAGAGACCATATTATGGTAATCATCCCTAATTGCCTATCAACTTAATCTGAAGCCCTTTATAACTTATACTATCTTATTATGACTGATCTTATTTGAATCTGGTTTCTTAGACTGCTACTTTGAATTGACTGATTTTATTTAAATCTGTTATAATTGATAGTATCAAGTCTAAGAGTATAGGCAACTACACTGAAGATGACAAGATTCACTAAGATACCCACTCTGGTTTGATTATTACTTGCTTTTGAAGTCTTATAATGTCTCCAATGCTTCGTTTTTATTAATGTTTTATATACTGCTGAGACATCATGGTAACCATTGTAGATCACCTAGTATTGTGGTTTTATGTGACTTTTTTGCTTCATGCTTTTCTAGGAATTGTTTTGTTTTATCTTGCTTTATTTTGTTTTTACCTCTAAATACAGAAAAGATAGATATACATTTAGAGACTCATGCATGTGTAGAGCTTATAAACAGTTTACAAGAACCAACTATATAACACATGTTGAAATGAACAACTACTTTGAAGAAAAAAAGGCACTACAATACCCAGTGCTGATTCCATAATGTCATGATGTGAAATCTAGCAAAATTATCACTTTTTGTTCAAAGTGATTTTAGCTTGCTTTGTCTTGTTTAAGTTCAACACATATGAAGGTATGGACAGCAGTTTTGAGGAGAATGAGAGATACTATGACAGCCATTCTTGGCTTCCCTAATGCCTGGTCTTGAAGACCTGAAATGCCCTCCTATTCCTGCTCAGATCAATTCCATACTATGTTGTTGCATGTGAATTCCCTGTATGTAACAATATGGACAACTATTTGGAAGAAAACAAGATAGAGATAATAGAGAGTGAATATCTACAATTGTCTAGTTTTGAAATTTATGTCTCTTATGTTTTCTTGTTATCCGCTTTATTCTGTTTTGTTGTGTTTAATTTTACCCTTTTGATATAGTTGCATGTCTATCTGAGTGGGTAAGATGGATGACCATATTGCTGTTTTTGTCAGATCATGGAGCAGAACTGTTAACAGTCTAACTGTTTGAATGTCTAATTTACATGTTTTAACTTTGTGATTTGAACAACTATTTCCAAAATGTCATTATGTAATTTGTCAAGTAATAATTTCTTAGTATTTTTTGTTGTTTTTCTTTTCCTTTTTTCCTTGGAATTCTGTATTGTTGCTACCCTTTATTCTGTTTTGTTTTGTTTTTTCTCTTTAAATAAAATTTTAAAAAAACACCAGGGAGGAGAGGACTGCAGTGGGAACTGCAAATGATTTTGATGAACCAGAACTTAACACTTTAAATCAGCTCTGTTTTTCATCATCTGTTTTTGTCAAACTATTTTTTGCAATTCCTCTTGAACAGCCTTTCTACTGATTCTAAATCATGACACAGAAGAGTTGATTCTTTGTGCTCTCTAACATGGTGGTGAAACATGAAGAGTGAGACGTGTTTTCTTCTCACCCTCAGTGTATACATGTTATGAAGATCCAGCACACTGACAAATACCGGTTTTCTTCAAATGGCGTCTCTATTTGCATACCTCATCTCCATTCTCTGTACCTACGTCTTAGTTTAGCTTAATTTAGGGCTTCTCCTCGACTCATTTTTGTCATCCACTAAGAATTTTCTAGTTCTTGTCTTTCCATAAACTTATTCAAAGTCAGCTTTTATCAGTGCCTTGATTAAATAATCTCTCTTTGCTCATTTTTCATCTGATTTTTCTACTCCTTCCTTATCAGTGTCTCATTTTCCTTTCTTTTACCATCACCATCCCTCTACCAAAAATATGTCCTTCTTGGCAGTCTTCATCTTTATCACTTCAGCTATGTGCTTTACTTTGACTTTTTTCTTTCTATATGTTTTCAAATTCTCTTCAACTTTCATGACTTTATTTGATTCATTCTTCTTTTTAAGCTTCCTTCTCAAGATGGGTATCAACACTCACTGCTGAAGAATCATTCTTTGAATTTCTATTGTAGCTTTGATCAATACCATGACATTTATTGTTGAACAGATTACTGTATTATATAGCTCAAGTCTGACTTTGGATGGTGCTATAGTCTTCTTAATTTCGTTGTAATATCCTTAGAGATAGGAACAGTGGTCCACACTTCTCTACTTTCCATACCAGGCCCAGTGATCTACTGAGAACTTACTGAAATTTCAACAAGTGATAGTAGTTTGGGAACCAACAAAAGCACTTTTATTTATTCCATTTCTAAATTAATAATACATCCTGAGATAGCCAATTAAGTTTGATGTATAATTTCAAAAAATTTGATTCCAAGTCACTTGCAAATTAAGCCACTGTGAAAGGCTATACAGTAATCTATTAAGTTTGTGATACATGCAATACAAAACCATTTAAATTTTAAAGCTGTAATATATCTTTATTTTAAGAATATAATTACTTCTTTTTGGTTGAGTTCCTTTTAACATCCATGCATATTCACCTATTATAGCAGTATTTTTATGTTTTATATATCAACATTGATATCTCATAAGAAATGGAAAATACATTTTCTCTACACAAAGTCACTATTTCTGTGACAGTATACGTGTGGGTTTCTTGTATTATCTGTATCTACGTACACTCAATCTTACTGTCTTCCAGACCTATGTGGAGTGAGTACGTTGAAATTGCTTTGTTATCGTTGTTTTTACTTTTTAGTTTAAAAGTTCCCGCTGTGTAGTTCAGAATAGCCTTGCAGCCTTGAACTCACTATGTAGCTCAGGTTGGCCTGGAGTTCAAAGAAATCCTCCTGCCCAGCTTCACAAGTGCTGAGACTACAGACATGTGCCACCACACTCTTGCCTCAATTTTAATACCATGTGTTGGTTGAAATACTAATTTTGTCAGATTCCGTTCAATAACCCTACACCATAACTAGTCACTGATGTTGTTTTGTTTTTTGACTCAGTCTTTTCAAATTAAAAACTCATAATTCTGCAAATGAATATCAGATTGATTACCGCAGAGACCTGTTTCTTTCAGCGGAACCATCAAATCTAGCTCTAATATTCACCTCCTTGTCCACATATACAGTTGACTGTGAACGGGTTTGAAAATAAACTGCCATCAGATGCAAAACTCATTTCAATGTGACAGATACAATCTTTCAGTAAAACAGTTTGAATTTTGAATAAGAACAAGATTGGATTCATTTGTCTCTCAACTGTTTTTACCAACATTTCCCACACCATTGTGTGGGATTTTTCTGTACCGGTAATTAAGTCTCAAACTCTCCGGACACCAATTGAGTAGATTTACAATTCAGTTAAATCTGACACTAACCACTTGAAGGTAGCATAAGTTCAAAAACTCTGTTCCACAGATTTCCCTCACCACCAGTAAGTATTGGCTATGTGCATGCCTACTGCGCTGTCTGACTTGACTGCAAGGTTGGAGGTTCCATAATGTTCACTTTGGGCCCAAGAATGTGCTAAAATGGCTCTTGGAACTCAGGAAAATAATTTCTCTCATGGGTTGTATAAAAGAAACAAATGAACAGTCAGATACAGGTAAAGATCCCTAAAGGTTCTGAGTGTAGAACCTTTCACCCTCACAGAGTTGGGATGTGACACCTCTTAAGATCTTAGGTGTGTTCACCTTGGATACTTTCCAAAATCCATTGCATAATTCTTTTAAGAAAGTTACATTATGCAGGCACAATTGATAAAATAATTTAACATTGGTTACTATCTCAACATCTTCTTCTCTTCCTCTTCCTCTTCTTTTGAGTTTAGGAGATAAGAAAAACATCCCTAATCTTCTAATCTTACTTGGTCTTTTTGGAGGCCAGCTCCCATGCTAACACTGCCTAGAGACATAGAGTCACTATGGTAACATAAACTCAAATGTGGATGAAAAGGGAAACCATTCAGGAATAACAAAAAGTAACACTCACAATTAAGAAACTGCGAATGTTTTAGAAGCTCTGTGCAAGCAACAAATACGAGGACCACATAGATATTTTTTATTCTATCACAGCACCACAGTCAGCCACTTCAATGTGGCCTTGACTGAAACTCTATGAACCTCAGTTTCTCCTTCAAGAGTAGTTGAGAAAGTATCAGTTAATAGCATCATGTCTTTGACACAATATTTGATTGAAATCACATTTTGGTTGAGAGATACATCGCAGTGATTAAGAACATAGTCATGGAGTTTGAAAATCTATATTTTCCAGTGGAAAAAAATTAAGGAGATATGAGCCTTTTTGATGTTTAATTTCTTGATCAGAAAACTGAGAATGGTCTAACTACATATGGTGGACCATACGGACTCATATAAAAAACACTTCAGACTGGAGAGCAACAAATAACAAATTTCAAGAGAACCAACGTGGGTGAGAAAAAAGCCTTCAAAAACTCACACACATCGAAGAGTCTTTCCATAAACTATTCTTGAAATAACAGTGTTACAGAACAGGTTAGTGCTTGCTACAGGTTACGATGAGTGTGTATGGGAGGAAAATGAGTGTAGTGTTAAAAGACCAAAATAAAGGATGTTTGTGAGCTGTCCTCCGTAGTGTTATAAGAATTTGGCATAATCATATGTTCCAGAGTTATCATACACATTTCTGGACTCAGACACAGAATCAATCTTTCCTCTGAAAAGACTTGATACCTGTTAGTGAGTAACACATAGTAGCACCAAACTCTGGGTGCTAAGAAAATATGAAGCAGTGTGACAAAGGAATGTGATGAAAAATTAAGAATATAATTACGGCTCAGTTAATCTTTTGTTGACCTTGTAAGTTGGACTCATGAGAAAAAAATGTAAAAAGAAAATATATACTCCTTAGTATATAATATTCTAAGTAATTATGTAGTAAGAAAGATAAAATATAACTTCATTATGTTTATAGTAATTTTTTTCTTACTTTCTGTCTTAAAATAATTTTAATCATAGAAATAGCTGCAGGAATAGTACAATAAACTTTACCTAAATTCCAAATTCCCAATTCTCAATTCTAAGGCAGTTGTGATAAATGACTAGTGTGTGTGTGCGTGTGTGTGTGTGTGTGTGAGACAGAGAGAGACCATTTGAGACTACGTCATTGACATGCTAACAACAGTGTGCTTTACTGTAATTCCAGTTTCACAAGAACAAAGATACCATTGAATATAAAATAGTCAATTAATTCTGAAAAATTTTGTCCACTTTTTAATCCACAGATCCCATGTACATTTTCCTTGTGAAAATAATGGTCCTTAGAGTGAAAACAAAAACAAGAAAGCTAAAATTAAACCTTTCTATTCTTTTATATCCTTTCCAAAATACAATGCAGGATCACACCTTGCATTTTTTGTCATGTTCCTTTAGCACACTGAGTCTAGCATAGCTGCTTCTTCATATTTTCTAAACTTTGATGTTGTTGGCAACAGTCCAGTTATTTTCCACAATTCTGTGCAACTTAAAGTTTCTAGCTATGTTCCTACAAATCTATTTAGATTAGTCATTTGAGACACATGTATTATTAGCACCATACAAAGAAGTACATGGTGATTATTGTCCTCACCACTGTTAATGTTAACTTTCAACTCTTAATGAGATGATATCTGCTTGATTTCTCCATGATGAAGTGATATTGCCATGTCCCAGTGGAGGATTGCCACAACCCCGTTCCCCTGCCAATTACATGATTATTGTAATATCAACACATCAGCGTCCATCACATGACACTCCACAGAAACTCTATACACTTACTTGAATTTTTTAAAAATAAATTTAGCATTGGGTACATTCTCTGCCACCTATTTAATTTTCAAGCAGTATATATTATCTTTCACTTAATGCTCCATCTCATGGAACCAGTGATCATAGTTTTAATGTTGTATATCTTACAGGACCTGGGATATTATCTTATTTTTAACAGCTTCTGAGATGTATATGTTATTACATTTGCATTGGAATCATTGTGATTGTGCTGAAATCATGGTGAACATGCAATTTCCTACCAAAACAACTAATACTCATTTAGTTCTTTCCATTTTTACTCAGCATTGTTGTGTGGTCTGTTTGAGTAACTTCCACTTTGGCAGTGGATGATGAGTATTTTCACAGCAGGTCCATTTTCTAACTCACGTCTTCAAACTTGCACTAAATACACTCAAGATTTTTCTACCTCTGATCTGTACTCCAACACTCTATGGCTTCCTTGTTTTGCTGCATGTTGTCATGTTATTCACAAACTCATTTATTGTTTTATTTATTTAGGATTGATTTAGTTTAAATCTTAGTTGTCACATGCTTCATTGCATCATCTTAAGTACAAACTAGGATAAAGGAAAAACACGTACATTATACAGTACTTCCTTACCAGCAAGCATATATTTACACAACAGGAGTGAAGTGGATTCAGATAAGAAACAAGTGTTTAGCAACACAAAAGCAATATCAGTATTTTTGCAGACATAAGCTAGCTGATTCTATCAGGAGGGATATGTATATCCAGCTTTCTACTTTACAAAAAAGTCAACTTTGTCTGCAATCATAATTTATTATTAATACATTATTTAATTGAACAGCAGAAATGCCATGAGTCATAAAAACAAAAACATACAAGTGCAGAATATATTTATTTGAGGTGGAAATCAGATGCAGCAGCAAAAAGAATGAGAATATAAAAAAGAGATGGAGAGAGTTAATAAATAAGTACCAAAAGAAGATAGAACTGTAGAATTTAGAAATCATACACATATTTACTAGGGAACTGAAGAAAAGCATGTAGATAAATACAACTATTGAAGATACCAGAATTGAAGTGAATGTTTGGCCAAGATGTTCACTGAAAAGCAGACAATTTGCTGAACATTAGTTTAATATAGGGATGGACCTGTGGGCAAAAGTAGTTAAATGGTAACTCAAACAAAACTAAGTTGGGCTTTTTTTTGTACCAGGACTCGAACTCCAGGTCTTGCACTTACCAGGCAGGTACTGTGCCTCTGAACTGTATCCCTGGCCCAACTGGGGTGTCTGTGCACAGCTTTTTGGAGTTTCAAATATAATAAGCTATTTTATATAGACAATCAGGGAAGGGTAGTTCATAAGCAAGTTTGTACAATTTTGAATTTAAAGCATCTCATGGGATTTGTGTTCAATGGAACACCTTCTTAACTTTTTTTTTAATTTGAATGAGACATGAGAAGTGTAGCAGTTTTTAAGCGTCTGTGATATTAAACACACAGATGCATCGTTAATGCAGAAATGAAGGAGAACCGAAGAGATCACAGAAAGATACATCAATTTAGAATCCTGACGGGGCAATTACTTAATCATTGAAGGTCAATAAATCATAGGTAATACTTAATGGTATGGATAAGAAATAGCTCTAGAAACATAAATCAGATAAGGTACACATTTTTCAATATTCAAACATAGTTAAAACATAAGCAATACTGGCTTTCAATATTCCGGTTTAATCCAATGTACCAGTTTGCAATAACTGAATTCCATTGGCTCCAACTTCTGTAATGCCCAGATATTTTATAATTTTACCTAGACATGTGGACTCCATGTGAATATTTTAATTATAATGATTGTGCACATACTGGAAAAGCTGATCTACACTGACTAACATCTGTGATTGATTGTATTGAGGCTCCAAATCTTCAACTGTTCTTGTAACCGTACCTGTTACAAAGTAACTTATACTCACAACAGCCTGTATCTTGGCAAAAATCATCTAATGTAAAACTTGCTTTATACAGAATGTTGAATATTTATTGAACACCCTACTGAAATTGAAAAACAGAATAATACACTTTTCCACTAAGGTGAAAGAGGAACTGTGGGCTTGGGTTTCCTTAATGTCGCTACTCTACCATGACTGTGAGAATATTCCTGAGCTTGTCTAAAGAGAACAGGAGTGACTTCAGTCCTCCTAACTAAGGCCTTCTCAGATCAGCCCTTGGTCAACTTACTCTGAACATCTGATTGAGTTCAGTGATGATTAAAACAAAACAAAACCCAGCCCATAGCCTCTCCCAGCTGGCCAAAGAAAGATGACCATCCCTCACAAAGGCAAGTGGTCCTAGATTTATGGTGGTTTGACATAACTTTTCAGCTTTATGATGGTACAGAGGCAGCACGCATTCAGTTGAAGATATACTCTGAACAGTGACTTTCCCTAGGCTTGCCATGTAAAGTACCGACCTTTCTCTTGATGCGAAGCTGAGGCATGAAACTCACCCTCTCCATGGTAAACAAACCATTCTCTACAAAGAACTATGTCCCTATGTTTTGATGTTTGGTAGGGTTAGTGTTTTAAATGTATTTCTAAAGTAAAGATATTTTCTTCTTACTAACAGGTTTATTGGACCAATCTCCATCCTAAGTAGAGACCTGTCTGCATCTTTTTGCTATGCTCCACCAACTTATTTATGACATTGAGGGATTCAGGTCGTTTTAGGTATTTATCTTTATTAGTTCATATTCTGAGTAGATACTGATTACTTGCACCATGGGGAGTGGTACACAGTCATAAAGCATCTAAGTTCTTTTTTCATTCTGTTTACCTCCTGTCTCTCCAATTTTTAGTTCCTTCCCCTTCGACAAAAGATCCATTTCTCTGTTTCCTATGAAATCTTATTTTGTTTTTCGTTTGTTTATATTTGAGGGTTTCTCACGTAGAAGAGACCATGCAGTATTTTACACACAATATTTGGTTCTACAGAACTGTTAGGCTGAAAATTCACGGCCTGAGCCAGAGACATCAGTGAATAGATGAGACGCTGGGGGACGCGGTCAGTCTGCACCATCTCACACGACACTGAGGCTCTTTTGACTTGGAATCAGTCTCTGAGTCCTTTGAAGACGGTTATTTCCATGAAAGTCGAAGATGCCCCGCTACCCGATTTTCTATGGAATAGACAGCAACAGATAAATGTCTTCTAAAATGGTGCCTGCTGGTGATATAACCAGTATAAAAATAGTAGTATTAAAACAAAATTCATAAATTGATGCAAAATTGATAAATCAGCATGCAATAAAAATAAATTGTTGTTTATAGCACCACAGTTCATAATAGTTAAATATTCTAAGCTGCCTATATTCCATCAACATGAATAAAGAGAATGTGGGATTTACACACAGTGGCGGAGTACTCCGCCATAAAGATAAGAGAACCCTAGAGTTACAACCTGCTTGACATAAGAACAACTTGGGTTATGATCAGAATTTTAGTTTTATGACCAAAGTCTTTAGTTATGACACAAATGCCAGCAGCTTTTTCTTCCAGGTGGTCTCAGAAACAGAAGTAACCGTTGAGGAATTCTGCAAGGAACAGTACCACATCCGTTGCTGTATGGGAGGAACTGAAAAATGTCAGGCCAGCGTCTCTCTAAGGACTCTGAGATCTGTCTGTGTGCAGGAGAGAGACTTTGAAGGCTGTGAGAGGAGCCTGAGCTTTCAACTGACAGCTTGATCTACATCCGGTCCTCGGGAATGAATTGAGTTCCTAAGTGGTGGGTCCACTGCAAAGCTGAGTCACTTGTAGGAAAATGGATGCAACTTGAGACCATAATTTCAGATGAAAGGAATCACACATCCAAGATTAGGTATCACGGGCTTCCTCTTCCAAGAGAACTGTAAGTTATAAGTAAAGAGAGAAACAAAAGATAAACAACAGAAAGCAGGGAGATAGTTCTCTCTCCAATGGAAAAAGGGTCAGGAGATAGAGGCTGAGGCATAGGAAGAAAAAAAAGGGAAAAAAGAATTCAAATGCGTTATGCGTTTGTGCCAACTCCACACAGCAATGTAACCATGATGTGCTACAAGCATATACTAATAAAAAATAAAATAAATTTTAAAAGATTAATGGCTAGAAGAACAGATATGCAGCCTCTCTATAGAAAACAGCAGGAATGGTTTGGGTTTGAGAGGAGCAGTACAGTATATCCTTTGGTTTTAAAGAGAAGTGTTCCCCTGGTGAGTATATACACAGTGCTGTCCAGTACTCCATCAGAATCCAGACATTTAGACTTTATGGGACATTGCAACTTTGGTTCCTGATTGTAGATGTGTCCATTAAAAAAATAGTACATAGACTAGGCATATCTGCAAATTAAATTTGCCACGTTGATTATAATTTATGGCCTCATAACTCTTACCTAGAGAAAGAGATAAGTGAAACAGTCTCTAAATGTTGTTTTATGAAACCAGTAGTATTTACTGTGGTGGCAGTTGGAGCCATAAGATACCGCATGTTAAATAACATTTTCTGTTGATTCTGGTGTTTTGATTAGCACAAGTACCAAAGAATATATAAATAATATCCATATAAGTGCTATTGCTTCCTACATTTCTATTATTATATGAAAATACTAATGTAAATCTAATGGCTTAAAACAATTTCTGTTCATTCTATCACTGATTCTATGTGTCATTCAGACAGCATAACTGTGTCCTCTACAGATCTATAGTGAAAACACTGGTGGGGAAAGTGATCTCCGCTAAGGCTTGACTGGGGAAGGATCCTGCTATGGTCTGGGAATGGCTTGAGAGCATCACCTAAAAGTTCATATGCTGAAGGCTTGGCCTTTCAAGTGACAATGTAAAGAGATGGTGAATCTTTAGGAGGTGGACCTAGTGGGTGGCCATTGCAGATACTGCCCTAGGAAGGGATCAGGTAGCTCCTATGGGACACTGGTTGTTTCTTGAGAGTGTACTTTCATGAGCACGAGCAAGGCTGCACTCCACACACTCTCGGCTTCCTGTCTCATCATGTGATTTCATCTTATCTTTCATTTATAGGCTGAAAATTCATTACTTTAGAAAAGTTCAATGCAAACATACAAGCCTCCTTGGGAATTACTTGGTGCCATTTAAAACTAAACCAAAATGCATAGGTAATAAAAGTAAGGCTTGCTACTTTAGAAAAATTGCTTCAATAGAATTTTGGTGTATATTGTTTTTTAGCAGACCAATTACAGAGGCTAAAATTGGAACCTAAATGAATAGTTATTTCATGTTGCTGTAAGGAACTGCAAGAGCTCTCCAATTCAAAGTCACTTGACATAAAACTTACACATTCCTGACTTCTGAAATTTTCCACCTACTTATATCGCTGCCACTTACACATATCGTTAATCCATCAATAACTCTCAAGGTTGCAACAGCTGAATGGAAAAATGGTCAAGGTTCCCCATTTCATAAATCTCAAAGTGCTTGTGATTCTTAGAAATACTGTTCATATTTTTATTTGCACTTTTAAAATGATTAAAATAATTTAGAAACAGATACTCTTAACTGGTGATTGATTTAGTCTGGAGTCAGAATTAATATTCCACATTTTCTCATTTTTGGACAGAGAGCTATTTACTAAAAGGATTTCAAGCAAAAGGAATTAATACATTTTATGTTGACTTTCCACCCTTAATATTTAAAAAGAGAGCATTTATTGTGGAAATATGATTTCACAGTTAGTCTAGATAGTTTTGTATATTGAAAGTTTCATGGAGAAAAAAATATTGAAGGTTTAAAGTTATGAAAGTTTATTTTACTATCGTACATATTGAATAGTTTATATCACAAAGGTTAGGTTATTAATTTATTCAGTAAATCTACCAAAAAGTGAGGGTTCCCAAAGGAGAAATAAAGAAGGTTCCCATAATCTGGCAATATGAAAATGGAAACCTATTTGAGAATCGAAATTAACTCTAAATATCAATTCATATTTTCTAAAGTCATACCATATACAATATTTTAAAAATTAAGAACAAATCTTTTGTACTAGACAAAATTATATATGGAGCAAGAAAAGGAAACTAAAATGTAAGAGGAAAAACACTCTCTCTAAAGAATGGACCCAATCAGAATCTTGACTTTATTATGAATGTTTGAAGAGATGAGCAAATAAATTCAAAACAGCATAGGGCATTTGAAAGAAAAGATAACAATGGGAAAGTATCTTAATTTACATGGTTCGATGACAATTTGAAGAAGATAATGAATGGAAACATTTACAAAACCTTAATCATCTACAAGAATCTCTAGTATGGGTTGCTATTAAAAAAGTAAAAATATAAAACAAAATAAAATAAAATATAGTAAAATTTCAAAAATGATCCCAGAGTCTGAATCCTTGCTGATGAAGGCTTTTTCCCCAGAGAACCTTCACAACCTGCTTCATCTAACTGTAACTGTGCTAATAAAGTTTCTTCTCTTTACCTAATTGTCTCTAAAGACTTTCACTTTTCCTATAGTCCTGAGACAGCCTTCCAGTACTAGCGTACAAAGGCCAAGTAAATATAAGAGCCAGTTTGCTTGCTAGGTTCTCTAGTGTGGGTGAAACCTTTGAACATTTCACATGGCAAATTTAAGTCTTGAAAATGTAACTTGTGGGCAGGGGATTTAGCTCAGCAGATAAGCACCTGCCTGGCAGGCGCACGACCCTGAGTTTCATCCCTAGTACCAAAAAAAAAGAAAAAAAAAGTAACTTGTGGCTGTAAAAGAAATCTGCCAGCAACTAAATACAATGCTTAATATAGCGAATTATTGAGGGGCTTTATTCATAAAAGATAAAACAATATATTGAATAAATAAGAAAGTAAATATTTTGGCTAATATGCTAATTTTGGCACTTCTTAACTGATCTAGCAACAGAATGTCAATAAATTTAAAACAATTTGCCATCATGATGGACATTGGAAAGGACTCACCTGGTTCTTCAGTCATTCCTGGAAGAGCTCTTTTGCAGATACATATTTTTATAGCTTGATTTTGATAATGATTTCTCAAATACTGATGCAATGGCATGTATCCCATGTCATTTCATAGACAATCTATAGCCATGTTACATATTTCAATTCAATTTGATAATTTTCTATGACAATTTCACGTATTTTAGTTTGTAGTCATAGATATATTAAGACACTCCAGTCATCGTGTTTTCTTAGTTTTATGCTTCTTCTTTGTCTCAATGAATTTTATTATGTGATTTTTAGGTATTTTTACCTCAGAACTTTAAAACTTATAAATCTTTTCTTACATGAATATGCTTAATTTTTTTCTATTTCCAAATATACTAAAATAGCTAATATTAACTACATTCTTACTATCAACCAGACATGCAATCAGAGGTTTAGCTGGTAACAAGTCATCTATGCTTCATAATAATCCTATACTTAGGCACTACTGCGCTGGCTGCAAATCCAAAAGGAATGATGCTCAGTAACATTTAAATTCAGAAAACAATAAGGAAAGGCTGCAGGAGTGTTGGGTGTGAAAGAAGGTTACTGCACCCCTATGATGCAATGTGCCTTTTTATTTAGCAACATGAGGTGAATAGAGGCTGAGAGCCGTGGGAGTGTACAACTAGGTCTATAGGAGGGAAGTAGGCGGGGGTCAATGTTGTCTTTACTGTGCTGAATAAGACTTTGTTATTTTATGTTTACAAATTTCTTATTTATCACATTATGGTGTTCTCTTTCATTACAACTTCAATAACCCTAAGCAATTTTTTTTTTAAATTTCAACTCATGCTATTATTTGCAAATATGATTTTGTGTTCTGTTAATTCAAATGGAGTCACCTATAATATTATTTCTAATAATTACTTTTCACTTTTAAAGAATATTAATGCTTCACATTTATTTTACTATATGTATCTTTCAATTTGACTTTAAAAAATAAATTTCTAAGTGATTTTTAGAAAATATTCTGATGAATAATACACTTACATTGTACATACAAATGTAGACACAAATATTACTTTAAATATATTATTTACTTTTATTACATATATTATTTATTTCTATTACAATGTACATAATATGTCATGAATCTTTCTGAATTTATAAACTGATACCCTTTCTGTATCAATAAACTACAATAAATTTTCTAATTGTAATTATCTTACTTTTATAGTAACTTTTAACAACTGTTGGTAAAATCATCCTTTTGCTACATTTTCAAAGTTACAGTGAATATTTTAAACAGTGATGAAGAACATTTTAGAGCTTTCAGTGCTACAAAGAGCCCAGTGTAGCATATGTGCCATAGGTTCACCACTACTGCTTTAGGTTATGTATTCTACCAGAAAAACTATGGAACATACTTTGGGAGATTCATTTCTTAAACATTATTTTCAGACAATATTCCTAGTTGGGGATGCAGTTCAATAGTACAACACATGATTCATATGTGTAAGGTCCTGGGTTCAATCTCTGGCACAGAAAAAAAAAAAAGATGAAAGGGAGGGAAAGAAAGAAAGTTCAAAAGATAAAGAAAGAAGGAAAGACAGAAAGAGAAATGAAAGAAAGAAAGAAAGAAGAAAGAAAGAAAAAGAAAGAAAGAAAGAAAGAAAGAAAAGAAAGAAAGAAAATTCTTGGTAAAATTTGTATGTATTACCTTGAGAAAGATTTAAAAATATAGTAGACTTATAATAGGCATTATGTAGAACCTAAAAGTTGATTTAGTAAGGATATATGACTAGAATTTACTTTTCTTTATTAAGAAAGTTTGTTATTTATCATCATGTTGCTTACCATTTACATCTGTTTATCTGTGATTTTTAAAATTTGTATTATCTTCTTTGTTTTGAAAAGTTTTGTTGTTGGTGCTATCTGGATTCTAAAAATAAATTGGATCCGGTATTATAAAAGAGTAGTACTAGAGGAACTTACGAAGAACTATTTCGGGGCTCAGGAATAGATTAGGGGTCAAATAATAGCTGGTAGAGGATATGATATTTGAGATGTGACTCAAAGAATGACTGGAATTTATGCAAGCAATGTGAACAGGAAAATGTCAGTGTGTGTGGAAAGCATTGGAAAGTCGAAGCTTCTCTAATTCCAGGAAACAGTGATAGGCCAGTACTGCGGGATGTGGAAGGTGAACTCTTAGGACCACTCAGATATGGAATCAGAAAGGGGAGTAGGATCATGAAAATCAGAATCTGGAGAAGCAGACAGAGCTGTGTGAGGTGTCAGGAAAGCACCGTCCAGGCAATATGGAACATTGGCGACGTTTAGTTTAAACAAGAACTCATATTGGGTCAACTGTGTGGCTGAGGCATCTAATGTTACAATCAGGTTCTCACCAGAAGGATAATTTTCTGAATTTCCTGTTCTGCTGTCCAGGGTGTATATATCATCTTACGGCCAACTCCTTTCTTGTTAGTGAAACACAAAATTTTAGGAGATCACATCCCTGAGAAGGATATCTGGCTTGAACATGAAAACATCTGTTTATGTTCTGCTAGCTACCAGTGGGTCACTTGCTTTTTCTGTATGTTTTAGACCAATTGCCATAGTGCTGTGAGGTCTTTTAGTTAGCTGAATGGTAGTGATGATCACTGTCCGTGGGATAACTGAGATTCTTTATAAAGTAGTGGGAAATCAAAGATGAAGGTTGGACAAACAACAGCACATAAAAATGTTAATGGAAACTGAGGACTAACAGCTATGTGTTTGATTCAGCACCTAGGTCATTTGTGAATAGCCCAGGTTTCAGTAGCGAGGAGAGGGAGCCACATAACAAGGATGAAAGAACACGTAAATGGAAAAGAAAGACTTATTTTGAGTCTGTGTGGACATGTGCAAGTCTTCTTGTGTGACTTGTCAATGTTATTCTGTGACATCTGTAACAGTCATCAGCAAATTTCAAAAGAGGCAAGGAAGAGCCAAAGGTTGAAGACAGCAGAGAAAGAATCCGATGTCCAACAAGAGTGTAAAAGCAGGTGAGAAATCCAGATGTTGTTAGGTGCACAGTTAAAATTCTGTGCTATCATTTCTTTCTCTTCTTTTGAACATGTTCTTTTTGCTTACATGCTTGTGTGCTTCCCTTTGCTCTTTTCTTCCTTCCTTTCTCTTTCTTCTTCCTTCCTTTCTTTTTCTTTCAGTGATTAGAAGCATAATGTCAAGACGTATTGCATACACATTTAATAACCTTAAAGGTGTGTAGCACCATAGCTTTCTAAATCTCAAAGAATATTTTTTACTCTGTTAAATTCATTATCCAGTTAACTTAGATATACATGTTCCCTTCAGTTTTTTCTGTAAGTTTTAGAGTATACAATTTTTAAATTATATAGTTCTATTTTTCTGTGGTTATTTATTTGCATAAGTTAGTACTAATTTAATGTTTAATTTGGTCCATTCTAACAATTAGTCTATAACTTCCCACCTATATGTTATTATGGAAGAAGCTGTAAGTGTGAACAAATGCAAAGGATTGGAGTTCAAGTGTCATCCTTTGGCTTTTCAGACCTTGAGATTGAACCCAGGACTGTCACACTGATCTGTCACCTCAGCCCTTTCTTAAGTTTTTGAGACAGAGTCTTCCTTAGTTACTAAATTGCCCAAGGTACACGCAAGCTTGCAAACCTACTGCCTCAGCCTTTTAGTGTGCTGAGATTGAAGACCCAAGTAACCCCGTCCTTCTTGACACATCACTATATATCTTCTCAGTCTAAACATTTGCTTCTCAAAGTTTGTTACATAGCAGAATTTCTTGGACAACTACAACTCAATTGCTGGATCCCATTTACATTTTTGATTCAATAGATTTCAAACTGGAGCTGAATATTTTTATTTTTATTGAATTACCAGGGTCATTTATCTTGCATGTTTGGAAACTACATTTTGAGAACAAATGTTCAAAACCATTCAGTACTTTGATTCATCAAATCTAAATAAAACAACTACTACAACAACAAGAGAAGACATTTTATTGGCCACTTTTTAAAATATATATAAATGCCAAAGGATGTGGTTAGTTGAGATGAGCTTTGCAGAGCTGGTAGACACTGAGTTAAGTTGAGGAAAATTCATGGCTGTCTAACATGGCAGAGCATTTACAGTTGAAATGGTCACCTTTCAAACAAAGTGACACATGTTTACAGTAATTTTAAAGTAGAGATGACAAGAAACACTGATATTACTTGTAGATTAAGGTATCAAGACTATGGAGTAAAACACTTGCGACCCTTCCAATATTGCTACGCATGAGTTTGAATAAACACAGAATCTTTAAAGTTAAATCGATTGGAGTCAGAGATCAGGGTTCAGTTCCTAACACCACAAATTATTAGCTTTACCTATGATTTGGAAAGAATAATTGTTTTCAATTTATCTGTATTAGTTCCCGAGGGCTTCCTTCCTAAGATATCAGGAACACAATGTTTTAAACAAGCAAAGTGTGATCTCATTTTTGAAGAGCTAGCATCTTGCCCTGGAGGTGTCTAAGCCAGGTCTTTTCATTCAGAGCATGCCTGCCTGGTGTGAACCATGGACCGGCTCTGAGGGAGCATCTCCTCCACAGAGGGCTGGTCTCTCAGTGCTCTCACCAGCCACTCACTCTCTCCTCCACTGTTTCATTTAGCTATTTAATTTTTGCCTTGTTTTCTGCCAAAGGTATTCTGGATGGTGAGTCCTGGGCCCGTGACCAGCAGGAGCCGAATCGATGCTGAGAACACATTCGAACAGCTGAATAGGCAGCGTGCAGGCGGTAATGACTTCTAGTCACAATTTTTGCGAGGCTCAATGCTGTGCTTCAGCTTTCGAGTTCATTAGCAATCTTCCTGCTCTCTCAGTCTATTACTGGTTCACTTCCCTGAAGTTCCCTTTCACACATTTTTGCTCTTGCTTGCTTTCTTATTCAATTACAGCAGCTTTGGTCAGAGCTGGAATGAGTATTCCCTGAGTCACAAAGCAAATTAAGATGCTATTCCAACGCCACATACAAAAGCAGGCATTTGGATTGAAAAGGCCTTGGCCCCTTCCGTGGACGAGTATCTTTATCACACAAATACAACAGTCTGGTCAGCTTCCTAAGGCACCTGGCTTTATATTTCCTAACTGACAGAAGAAAAATCAAGGATGATATAGGAAGTACTTCATATTTGTTTTTCAAGGAGCTATACCCCAAATCCCTTCTCTACACTCTCTTAATACAACACCACCAACAATAACAGTAAAAAAGGTGAGTAGAAATGTAAAATTAAAAACGATCACCCAAACTGACATATCTATTTTTATCTATGTACTTTAATTTATTTAAAAAAGGAAATCAATGTACACATTAATCCAAAAAATTTTACACTTCTTGAGCATGTATAATTTATATGCATAAGTACCAATGTTTCCCGAAATCTTTCAAACTTATTCACACTTTTTAGATAAGAAAACAGTATGTGAGTGTATGCCTAGGGCCAACCCATGGTCCCATCACTATTAGCTGGAGGATCTGGGGTTTCCTCCCGAATGCCTGGCTGGGGTCCCTGGAACTGTTGCTCCAGGTACGGTGCTTGTATTACTTGGCATCAGGACTCCCAGCCACACCATGGAAGCGCAGGGCCTATGGTATGTTTAATGTGACCTCATTGCAGCAATTTCCAGGAAGAACAAAGTGTGAGAATTTAAAGTGCTTTCCTTGATATCCATGTCTTTAACTCACTCTGTTGCCTGGACAGACTAAGTGAAAACAGGTCCAGTGAGATGACTGGGTCCCAAGATACTGTGCAGCCGAGCTAAGGAGGCAAACATCCATTACAGCTTCCACCATGCACTTCCAAGGGACTCAGAATAGCCAAGTTAATTTTAGCTTGTTTCCTGCTCAGCCACTTCCTGCCTCCCACACTGACTGCAGACATATATTTTTGTCCAATTAAGAAGATATAAATATATATATGTGTATTATATATAATTATTGACATTATATATGTGTGAAAATACACATGTATATTCTTAGTTATGCTATTTTCATGATAATATCTGTCTGAGTGAAAAGTATACTAATATGCTCTCTCCATCCTGGGCTTTGGGAGGCCTTTCAGGTGACCCAATACTGGAATGTCTACATCACCCACTGTGTATGATAATGTTATCATAGTAATACTTGATTAGTTCTTATCATCTCATCTTATTTATAAAATGATTAAAATTTCTATATCTCAACTGAAAAACAGCCTAGGCATTAGGCAGAAACGGGCTTAACCCAGCCCCCTTTCTTTATGAAACAACACAGCTACAGGCATACAATGTTTATCCAGTGTGAACTGAATTTGTATGAATGTTTCTACTTGTAGAATTGAAAGCTTTTTCATGCTTTGTGTTTATTGGCCTTTGTTAACTAATGGAAAAACAAAGCTGGACAGCCTGTAGATCGAAGGCCTGTATAGTTCGAGTTGTATTTGGTCCATGCACAGTGAAGCCGTAGTATCTTGAGAAGAGTGGGCTCTCCAAGGGCCCCGCTGCGTGGGGAAGGGCTAACCACCAAGTTCCTTCCATCGTGTCTCCTAGACAGGGCTCCACAGACCAGGTGCACCCTGGGATGCTCAGATGCTTCCTTTCCTTCTCAGCAACGTTTCCTGGAGGCCGTGCACAGCAGCCCTCACTACGTCTATGACTCACACTCAGATAACAGTGCTTACAGGAGACAACGCAGGCAGCAAACGCTCTGCCCCAATTCACAGGCAGGTGAAAGTGGTGTGTGTGTGAAACTGAATATCTTCCAATTTAATTTAGGTTTCTGAGACTCTCCTAAAGAAAACACTTATGAGATTTTCCTATTCTCAGTAGTAATCTTTCTCCCTCAAACAAAGATATGGCCACTTAGAGTACAATTTCCTAATCATGGCCAATAAAATATTATATAAAGTCATATCAATCATTGTCAGGGATGCTGAAATTATTTTGAAATACTATGAGTGTATTCAAAGAGAAATTGGAAATTTCTATGATTTTGCAGCTGAAAAATTCTGTAAAACACAGAGACTTTTTTTCAACTATAAATTAAAATTCCCTAAAAATGATTTAAATTCATATTGCTCATTTTGAAAATTCTCAGTTATAGAAATTATGGATATTTTATTTTCATTACTACTAATTTATTGGTTTTAGTGGATGTTGGGTAACAAATAGTAACATAATTCCTCCTAGACTGGAGAAACAAGACTTAGATTCAATTCAAGTTCCTACATCATCTGCATTAGCAATGTCACTGTGGACAAGTCCCTCAAGTTCTTTAAGTCTCAGTTTCTAGAATGATGACATCCAACCCTCATTTCAAGGACTGTGCAGAAAACCAAGAGGCTACATATGTAACAAATCCTATGTACGTGCCAGGAAATATTACAAAGCTCAGCAAGCTCCATCATTTAAGATAAGAATATTCTTTCATTTGTATTTTGATGTTTTATCTGGTTTTCATGACACCTCTTTGAGATAAGCCAAAGAACATTAAGTAATTTGCTTGATGTCAGGAAATAAATAAATAGCCTGGACTCCAGGCTGCCTGGTTCTAAAGCCCAAGTTTTGTATCTCTGCATTAAATAACTCCCCTTAGCTGTGTAACTTTTTAATGTCTCTATTGATTTAACTTTCTCCAATAATTTACATCATAAAAGTGGACCATGGAGGCCACCAATTGAAATACACAATGAGGACTGAAGGCAGAATCTTGGAACCAGAACTTTCTGTCAAAGTCATCGAGCTGAACCCTTGCCTTATGGAAAGCTCAGCAAACCATTCCAGACACGTTGTCAGGGAAGGAATTAACTGCTCTGCTAACTCCTCTGCTTAACCATGCTTGTTACCCACTGAGTTCCGTTCCTCTTTACATCACTTGAATTCCCTCCAGCTGCAATTTATGCCATTCTTCTCTTCTACTTGCCTCATCCAAGAAAGAACAGCTGGTCACCGTCCTCCATATAATCACACTTGGGATAATGAGGGCAGTTACTGAGTCACCCAACAACAATTCCAGTCCAGATCTCGCTACTCAAGACTCATTTATCTAGGGGAAACTGACAAAGAGGACAAGGAGAGGAAAATGCATGCAAACATTTGTGCCTAGGAAAATACTGAACAGGAAAACTGTTTGAGGAATGAATATGGCTTCCCATTCCTTATTACCTCTAGTGTTCAGCACTTGTCTTAAATCTGAAACCCATTCCACACTAGCTAAAGATATGTTTTTTTTTTTCATGCAATTTAGATTTGGCTTTATCTGAGTTTGAAGTAATTAAGTCAGGAAATCCAAGGTGAAGAAAAAAAAGATTTGGACAGGGGCCAGCAGGTTATTTGATCCAAGGTACATGTGTCTGAAATTAAATTTGGAAGTTAGTCTATGCTGTCCTTAAATCATGACGGCAAATGAAGGGAAACCTTCTGTGTGCTAAGAAAAGAGAACATGTAGGCTGCTGCCTTACGGGAATCACAGAGGACAGGGATCATTCCCAGAAACTACTTAGATTGACTGAAAAGCTGTTTGTCACACCAGAGTGAGGGATGAAGAGTGGAAAGCTCCCTATAATTACCTTGTCCGAGTTCCTGAGAGATTGCCTGTGCGCCCGGTGGATTGGGGTAGGTACAGCTGCTGGAGAGCTTAGGAAATAAGGCACAGCCAGAATAGAGTGATTTTAAGGGAAACAAGCTCTCTTTGGTTAGAAATCTGAGATGGATAGATAGGTGATCGATCAGATATATACATGGAAATCAGATACGCACTTGCATCAGCTGTAGATTCGTGTGTGTGTCTGTGTGTGTGTGTGTATCATTGTACACTAAGGGTTTCTAGCTTGAGGAACAGTACTCTCTACTACTCAAGTCAAATGAATTCCTGTAACCATTTCTGGTTCTACACAGTGAAAAAGTTTTCAGACCATTTATTAATTCACTTTTCTTTTACCCAATCATCCATCAGTAAGATAAAGATAAAACATTATCCACCTCTTTAGAGATGAGCATTTTATGAGTTAATATCTGCAAAGTTCATGGTGAATAATTTTATTTCAATAGATGTTCAATAATGTAAGCCAGTATCACATACAGAGACATCCACAGGGCTTTGAGAGGCCATGTGAGGACATATAAAACTAGTGTTTAATGGAAAGTGTCATTTAGGACATTGTCACAGCAGCAAGCATCTCAGTGGTCAATTTTTAAGAAGCAAGAAATTGCTTCAGAAAGAAGATTATGACTTCTGTTTGATGCTTGTTGAATTGATTGAGTAAAAACTATGAAATCAATTAATTCTATACTGAATTAAACATAATTTGTTTCTCAAGCAATAGCCAGGAAAACTCTCAACTGATTTTGCTACTAGGCTTCCCTTTTTGTAGTAATTCTTCTCCACACAGCAACGGAGAGTATAATATGTGCTAGCTGTTTAAGTGCTGTGATGCAAAGTTCTACAATAGAATCTGACTCATTTATTTTGGAAATAAGCTATGTGCTTATGATCCCCACACACATACACTCTGAGTACATGCCTGTTTCTCATGTTCACCAAAGACTTTCTGTGACAGTCACGTGCTTGTGTGAAAGTGACCTCATGACGATTTTTTTTCTTCTGAGCAATGAATCTTATTTTAGTGCGTCATCACATATGAAGAATTTAAAAGCATTTTTGGAATCTAGACAAGTGATTGTGCTTTTGCATCTTTGTCCCTCTAAAATAAGAAGCCCTGTGCTTTCTTAGATGGAAGCACGTCCATCATCCTCTGCTCATGAAGACGGAAAGCTACTTATGCAGTGTATCCTGTCCACTCCAGCTCACATAGCTGTCTTTCCTCTCTGAATTATTCTGGAACCACTGTTCTATACAAGACTTGGGCCTTTGAAAGTAAAACTAAAGACTCTGCTTCAGGTTTGTGCTAGAGGAGTAGTCATAGGTATCAAGCCTTGAAATGTGGAGAGAAGTCATACAAGGGTGCAGGTAAAGATAAGAATGCTGCTGTTAAATAAATGATACTTAAAATGTTATGGTTTGTGTTTAAATGTCCCCCAAAATCCTCATGCAGTCAGGAGGAGCAGGCCTTTCCAAGGTGACTGAGTCTAGCATTTGTGATTGGTTCATTGTCTAGTGCTGGGAATGGCAGTGTGAGTGCTGCACCACCCCCCACCAGGGGCAGGGAGCTGGCATATAATATAAGGGAAAGGAGGAGGCATCCTTTCCTGTTTGTCCTTTTCGCTTTTGTTGCTGCTGCCACCATGAATGGCTGCCCCTTAGCCACACCACCCTGCCTTGGAGCCAGCTGAATATGGACTGAAACGTCCAAAAACTTTAAGCTAAATAAACCTTTCCTTTCTTCATTTTGGGCATCAGGTATTTTGTCTCAGCAATCAGAGAAATGTAACCAAGACAAACGTCTTGGGTGAGCCATAATTAACTGTAAAAGAGCTACATGCATAAAAACAAGTAGAAGTCAAAGAACTAAAAGGAATGAACAAATTCATTTCAAAAGACAAGGACTTCATGACATAAAATTCCTTCTGAAGATCCAGAGGCTGCTCTATCAGATGCTCTCTGTCTTTATAAAAGGACTCACTTCTTTGAGTATTAAATAAAACAAAAACTCAAGTCAAAAATGCTTACAGAAGGCAAGAATGGCAGTACAAGCTTCCAGCACTCTTAGAGGCTGAGAAGTTGGATCACATGTTCAAACCTAGCGAGGGGAACTTGGAGACTAAGCTTAATATGCAGTTCTGTGCTCAGTTGCCAGTAGACAAAGGAAGATAGATAGATAGATAGAGAGAGAGAGAAAGAAAGAAAGAGAGAGAGAGAGACAGGAAGAAAAAAGAAATTTATAGAAAACAAATATACACAGCACTTATGTATGTGTATTATATTTTGTATTTTGCCACAGCTTATTATTATTTAAAATAAGTTTATTTCATCCTCCATTATTAGACTATGATAATGTTAAGTAACATTTTACTTGCCATGTAAAATTTAAGTTCATTCACCTTGTCGTTATTGAGCATATCCCATGATGGTTGATGTGATATGTCCTGTGTTGACTTGATCTCTGTCATCATGGAGTTTTTCTTTTCCTTGAAGGACACAGACAATTATTAAATACTATGATGAATGATATTAGATACTCCTAAGTGCCTCATAGAAAATAAAGTGCCTGAAATGTACTGACTGATGATATATCATTTATCAAGTAATCATTTGTGCATTTCTATTTTTAATATATCATTTGTTACTGCTTCAGTTATGAACCTAAAATAGAAAAACTATGGGCATTTCCTTTCCATACAAAATCTTGATAAGTGGAAAAAATTTTAAAAGAATCTAGGCTGACACTTTCAACCACTATACTAAATTTTCTCCATCTTCAGAGATAATACTTATATTGACTGTTATCTGAAAAACATGTAAACGTGATCACTTGCATTGTTTCTTCTGCAATTTTGAATACAATTGCTTGCAACATTCTCTGACTTGAACTTCAAGCACTTAATAAATACATGTTGATTAATTAATGCCCTGGAATTGTGTGATTGCTTCCTCAATGATTTCTAAGACCTTGGTCCCAACACAGGGAAGAGACAATCTCAAAAATGTCGGGAGAAAGGTTATAAACACTTTGGTGACCAGGAGTGAGATACTAATTGTGACTTTGGTGAACTTTCCCTCTGTTCCAGACCTGAAGGAAAGAGAACTATAAATGACTTCACTGCTAACCAAGTTGAGGAGAGTAGAGTCATAATGCTTTTTCCAATAAGCTTAGAATATTTTTACTTCCAGTGAGAAAATTTTGTAGTTGAAATGCTGTCGGAAGTAAGTGTGAACTAACAATGAAATAGAAATATTAAAAAATGTTTCAAGTGAAAAAAGTAACAGCCATTACCCGTGCTGGGGTACTGATCTGTAAAATATGGAAAATCATAAACATGGTCAAACTCTATTCATCTCTGTAATTCTTGCAGATGAATAGAAAGACCATAGTTGGCTGAAGGAACATGATTCTTGGGACACTTCAATCCCATTTTCCAAATTTCACTGCATCCCTTTAGAGTAGGAAGTAATGGAGTCAGAGGACTGAGTGAATAGAAAGGATCTGTATTGAAATTCAAAGCTGTGTAGCTTTCAGACAGAATTCCACAGTTATTCTATTGAAAAATTGTCCTTTTGCTATACTTGATCATGGAGTATCTTAGGAATAAGTAAAAATAGCAAATAGAATGACATTTATGGTAAAACTGTACAAACTAAAGCCAGTCTACTAGATCCCATGTTCTGGAATTAGACTTTCTTGGTCCATATCCAGTCTACTACCTCGACAAGTACATGACCTTGAAAAAGTCAATAGGCCATTTGTTTTAGTTGTATCATCTGTAAAACTCAGATAATAATATTGCCTATTTCGTAGAAGTACTTTGTGCATTAAATGAGTTAATGTATGTAAAGCTCAGCGTTTGATATTAAAAGAATGACATGTGTTATTATGTTATTGTTCATCAGAAAGACCTTGACATTCCTTGCAAAGACAGATTCACACAGTAGGACACATGTATAAGAATAATCTGGAAGATAGAGCAGTCACTGGGGGGAGGGCTGAGCATACAATTTTGCCTTGAAATTTTGGCAAACTGGCTACAAAGTAGAGCAATGCTACCCTCTGGCATCTCAGAACTGTTGCAATAATCAAATGCAATGATGTTTCGGGAGAGGTTTATGAATTTATGAAGCATGATAACTATGTAATTTAGCAGCATTTTTACTATCATTTTAACAAAAGCCTCAAGGAGATGGCAGGTCCTAAAGGAAAAGCTAGAAAAAAGTATTTCCTTACTACAGGAGGAGGCAAAGTGGTACAGTGTAGTCAGTCGTCTCTGTCCTGTATCAGCGGACAGACCCAAGTTTTCATTCACTACTTTTATGATAAAAAATAAAGAAGAATGGCAAGGAGTAAGAAAAACAGAGACAGAGAAAGAAAGAGAGAGAGGGAGAGAGAGAGAGGGAGAGAGAGAGAGAGAGAGAGAGTTAGTTCACCCACCAAATTACGTTTTCAAACTGCTTTTCACTTGTTTGAATGCCAGCGTCCAGGATATGAAACTGCCATCCACTGCCTGCCTTGCTGAGCTGCCTGTCAAATCCCTCGAGGCCGTGAGAGTCGTCCTCCATTCTATTTTAGCATCTCTGTGTTAACGTTTTAGGTTATCCTTCTAATAATCTATTCCTTGCATTGGACTCTTTCTGAAATGTTTCGTGTCAAATGTTTTAATGTAATTTCCACAAATCAAATAAGGGAGTGATACATATACAGGTGTACGTATTTATATACATTTTGTATATATACGTATGATACATGTATACCCAGTATGTGTGTGAGACAGTTTTATCAGTAACACTGGTGACACTGTTGGAAGATACTAGAGACTTTTAAGAGGGTGACCTGGTTAAAGCAAATTAGCTCACTGTAAGGACACCCTTGGAAGAGATACTGGGTCCGTTTCCTCTCCACCTCTCTCTTTTCTTCCTGGCTGCCATCCACTGAGAAGATTTGCTATTACATGTTCTCGTAATGATGTTCTGCTCACCAGAGGTTCAAAGAAAATAGACTTAAACAGTCATGCACTGAAATGTCTGAAACCATTACCAAAATGAACGTCTCCTCCTTGTAATGTTATTATCTCACAGTTCATCAAAAAGCCAGAAAACTGTAAAAGCAATCATGATCACAATAGTCATTTAAAGTTTTCCTTTCAAGGAAAACTGATATTCTATTGTTTCTTTGGGTACAATCGATGTTCTGTTGTTGAACACTGGGTTTCTTTGGTAGTTGGTTTTTATTAGCAAGTCTCTGATTTAAAGTATCAGGTTATTTATTCAATTTAAAATTTTAAGCATAGATTTTAAATCATTAATTGAAAGTTCTTGACCTAGTGCATTCGATGAAGTGTGAAAATATGGGTTAAACCCTAAATAGGGATTGTTTTGAATTGGAACTTTAGTAAATGACTTGTTACTGATTTATCAAACCACCCACATAAGCATGAATTAGAACCACCACGTTAAATAACTCACATAGCTTATTAAAAGCTGCTACCTTATTTTTATGGGAAGACACTTTGAAATGACATGTGGGCATCATTACTTTTTGCTGCTTCATTCTGAACTTTCCAGGATGGGCCATAAGGAGGAAAAATGCAGAAATTTTTGCATGAAAAAATTGTAAAACATAGAATAATCTATTAAGCAGGGAGCCTGTCCCCCAGGGCCTGAACCATTTTACAGGCTCATGTTGAATCTTTTGGGAGGTAAAACTGACCATTGCTCTGGACAGTACTGAACAGTAAATAGGCTCTAAAATCTGAAAAACTAGATGTACTTCCAAAATCTAAATGAACTTTTGTTCTCGCTGACTCATTTCCCTAATCTCTTAACCAGAGAAAAGAAAGATTCTAACATAGTAGGCTTGTTTCAAGGTTAAGTGTTTGTAAGTAGGTCAATGTAGCTTGTAATTTAAAAGTAAAATTTTACTTCCTGGGTCCAAAAGTTAGCAGAAAACTTGACCTTGCTACTTCTGGAGGCTGTGGAATTGAGTGTGTTGGTCATGGCATTTTCCACATAGTGAGGCACAATGTGTGTGCAGTGGTCAAAATGTTCCTCACTGGAGTTTTGGAACATAATAAATAGAGCACTTAAGTGCATTAGGTTTCATTGATATCTCTCCTGCTAGAACCCCCGACTGACTCTGACATTACTTATTCCCCAGGGTTTTCTCTTTTGCTTCACTGTAAGACTATGATGATTTTATTTCCTATCTTGTTGACTCAATAATGCAGTAAGTAAGATACAAGCCATATTTAATTTTCATACCTTTTATTGGTTTTATTGAGATTCTCATTTGGGATATGTGAACCATCATACTACTAGAAATGGAAACTAGCATTTATGACAGAGCTTAATAATGGAATGCTGTGTATACAGTGGTAGATAAAATATACATTTACATGAATTTAAATAAAGTCAGTACTCCACTATTCACTGGCTGATATCAGGCTTTATTGAATGTTATTCCTGCTCAGGGAAATACATCTCCCCTTGCTGTTGTGTTCTGTGTCATGACCTCTGTTTCTTTCCTGTTTTCCTTATACTTGGATTCCAGAGTAGTGTCTTCAAAACTAAACTGTGTGTATCTTCTAACTTTCCTCAACAATTTAATATATATACTACATACATTGAAACTTTAGTGTATAGGTAGTATAGATATTAAAAATATTAGTATAAGTTTATATAGTCTATATACTAAAATTATTATGCATTCTCTCTACATTATATATAATAATAGAATATACATGAATAAATACTGAAATAAGGACAAACCGAAAGGGAAAATCAGATAAAGTTTATCCCATTTGGTTTAATGCTATTGTTTTTCAGGTGTTTTTGGAAGCTATCTTTTTTCTAGAATGATAATGACTTTATATATTGTACACCTTTGATTGATTATGCATATGTTTTATGTATCTCATTATACATTCCTTGAATAATACCTGCCAAATGAATGCTACATTAAGTTTTATTTGTATAATAGAGCAAAAGTAAAGTTTTAGAAAATTACATCTCTAAATGTTTGTAAGTGCTATATGAGCTAATATTAGAGATCCAATTTAAAACCATATCTGTACATAAATCCATTCATTCCTCTTTATCAGTAGAGTAAGGAAGACCTGTATGCACCCCCCAAAAGACTGGACACCCCTTTTCCCCTCACGCATCTCTTTCCCGTCATGTCAGTTACATAGAGAACCAGAGCAGACATGTGCTAATAGAAAAATCTGAAACACATTCCCCCTTCTGTTTTCCAATAAAATTAATGGGCACTGAATAACAATTTTCCACGTCCCTAATCTTTATCATGGCAACAGTCACTCTTGACATTGTCAATGTCGCTTTTTTAAACTCCTTTTTTTCCCTCTGGACAATGTGTTGGCTGATGATGACAAGGAAAATGATTTCCAATAAATGAGATGACTGTTGCAGGAAGAATAGATATGAGGAGGTGGTGCTGAGGACTTCCACGTCGAAGATGTTATCTGGCTTCCAAAATTATCTGTGCATTTTACAGTTATTCAGGAAATCTCTTCTCACAATAAATAAATCCCCCGCGCAGCTTTAAAAGACCACGGCATTCATTTCATTCCATTGCCCGGAGACGGAGCAGCTTGTTGAATAGGTGAAACAAGGCTGAGCTCTGCTACCAGCTGCCTTTTTAACTCTGTTTATAGGCTGATTGGAAATTTCATAGTAATGATCACATTTGGCTTTTTTAATGTTACTTTTTAAATCCATTGGTAGTATCTTTTATTTCCCGTGAGGCAAGTATATGTGGAGTAGTCATTTACTATGCAACATGTACACATGCTTTGCTTGAAATTTTTTGCAAAACAAGACCGCACCCAACTCCTTGTCCCTTTCATTCCCCTCAGTAGTTTTCCGACAAAAAATGACATTGGGTTCCCTAGTATATGTTTTTCCTAGCCTGCTACTTCTAGATCTTTCTGTCTTGCAAAAACTACTAAGAAAATCTAAACAAGACAATTTTATTTCATTCATCTTGTCATAATATCTGTCTCTGGCCCAGGAAAATTGTGTGTGTGTGTGTGTGTGTGTGTGTGTGTGTGTGAGAGAGAGAGAGAGAGAGAGAGAGACAGAGACAGAGATAGAGAGACAGAGAATGTTTATTACCATTTTGAATGGAAATCCAAGACCCAAGATCAAGCTTCTGAGGCTTTGACAAATATTTCTGGTTGAAAGAACTGGTAGTTCACATTTAACAAGAAAATTTTACCTCCATTTCATTTTAAGAAGCTGTCTTATCATACTAAAGCAGTCATGGCAATATGTTAAAAAACACTAGCCCTAAACCAATAATTCTGTGACATGGCTCTTTCTTTTGCTGACCAGCTGTGGCTACTAATAGCCCAAGGGCAGCTACTTGGGTGCTAAAGATTAAAGCATGAGAAAAAAAAAACCACAAAAACTAACATTCATGGTCACTTCATTTAAAAGCTACCAGGAATTACTTTGATTCAAATTTCCTAGTACTAACCATTTCTTTATACATATACTCTTCCTCACTAAAGAATAGCTATTTATAATATATATCAAAGATTTTGCTATGAGACTGCTTCCAAGTTGGACTTCCTTGGTGAAAACAAATTTCCTTTTTTTTGGTAATGTATGCAGTACAATAAATCAATTTAATAGAAAAGTATAACTTCTTCCAGCACAAGAAATAAGCTTGCCTCCTATGCTTTATTCATAAATCAACATTTTATAGCTTTCCCTCACCACTGTCACTAAAATTAAGGCGATCTGGGCTACAACAAGTTATTGATACTCATTCAACTTATGCACAGCGCCATTAGAATAATGGAAGATTTGGATAAAATTACAAATTTACAAGGCTCTGAAAAAATACTTTAAAGTAAAAAATGCATTGTATTGGAGATTAGTATGCAACCGTTGGATAGATCTAAATATTTTCATATAGTTTGATGTACAGTACCCTAATACCGGTCATAAGTTTTCCTCAGTTTACAACATGTCTCCCTAGAATTTATTTGCTGGGTTTTTCTCATGAAAGTAGTAAGTTCAAGTAACAAGTTATCCAAATGAGTGTGGGCAATTTTTATTCACTAGTAACCACTGAAGGGAGAGTTCCTAAGTTCCAACAGCAATTATACATTTTCAAATATATTTCTAGATATGTTAAGGAATTTGATTATTTAAAGTCTTTAAAATTTTGAATGGGGACAAAAACCTTGGATGTCAGGGTTAATTTGTCATTCAGATGTGCCATCCACTTCTTTCTAGGTGCTGATAATTTCATACTAGGACTGATGGTTTTACATGGAGGGCCACTGCTTGCGGTAGTGTTTTTCCTTCTGTGTTTAAAAAAAGAAAGAAAGAGAGAAAGAAAACGCTTCAAATGCAGATGCTCCTCTGTTGGCCACAGCCATTTTAACTTGTAGAGCACTTGGATCATCGGAATTCCTGTTCTGGTCTCTGCCAGGAAGATTTCATCAACTTCTGTCTGGGCCACTTACTCTCATCTATTGACTTAGTCTTTCCAGAAACAGAGACTTCACTGACAGTCCACCAGGAAACACCGATTTAGCATGGTAAATTACCATTTCACTGCTGCTTCAGCATTTCCAGCAGAGACTTCTTTTTCCATTGGCTTTTCTATTAGAAAGCCATGGCTCTGAGGTAAAGTTTTAAGCTCAGGAGGATTACAGAATATAATGACAGGATGCCCTCAAGTGGTAACATTTACTGTACAGAGAAAGCCCTAAGTAGTTCAGAGCATACACGCGCAAATCATCCTGTGGTGTCTTTAGCAGAGGGCCAGAGCACCCGGAGAACTCATAAAAGCTGAAAGAAAGACATGGAGAAGATATTAAATGCACTTTAATAGAGCTAAAATGTATTTAACTGAAGAATGACCCATAATCCTCTAATTCCCATTCCTTAAAATATTGATCAGTACTCTGTCTGTCTATTGTTGGAAATTAACAGCAACCAATTGGTTACAAAATCATTTAAATACATTTGTTATCCTGGGTTTGTTGATCTTAAAAAAATTGACATAGTCCATAAAGATGTAAATCCTACCAATTAACCACTCTGGAATTCTCATGGTCTGATGACCTTCCATAATCTCATTGTAATATATGCTAGATTAAAATTTACGATGGGACTATCACACTGAACAATATTTCATACTAAGTAGAGATGTAGAGATGCAGGAAAGGATTGCTTAATCCCATTCTGGTGATCAAATCCTCTTCATTAGGGAAGTAGCAAAAGGCTCAGAATGCAGATTTTAAAAAGTACGTGTTTAGGAAGATAAAAAAATGTCTGGAATAATGGACACATATTAATATGGTGTGTAATAAAGCCCTGGGGAAGCTAAGGCTGAACATTTTCCAAATCCAACCTGTCGTTTGCTATCTGCTCCACCCCAACTTCCGTATTTCATTAGGAGAAGTAGATTTATTCTGGTTACGTCATTCAGGCACTAAAATCAGAAACCTCAGTCATCTTTGAGTCCTCTATATTCCTCTATATTGAATCACTTGATTTTCTGGATGCCTCTTCAGCTCTTTGCTGCTTCTTTCTCCTGCCACTGTGACAGCTTAATTACAGATCCTCACCTTACTGGTTGTTGCAAACTGAGCCTTTCCTTCTTACTGCAGCTGGTAGAAATTATCTCTCTGTAAACAACACTGGCTTTCAGGCATGTACTCCACTGTTCTCATCATTGGCGGAGCTCGGGACCTCCATGTTGCTGAGGATGATTATGGTACTTTTCAGTGCATCCCTGATTCTTATTTTGAGTATGAGTCCTTGGCGTCAGCGTAGAATCCTCAACCTACCAGCACAGCTCCTTCACCCCGCTGGCATAGACTTTCTAGCTTTTACCACTGACCTTTGGATCTTCCCAGCACGGATCCGTAAAGTAAAAGAGACTGGCGTGAGTCCTTCTTGTGGGCTCTAGACCTCCAACTGGACTCGTGGGAGGCACTGTCATGAGCTCTAGGTTTTCAGCTGGACTCATGCAAGACATTGCTGTGGGATCCAGGCCCTTGGCTGAATATTCTGAGTCTTTAGTGTTGTGGACAGATTTTTTGCACTTTCTTGTGTTTAACTCTGAGTGAGCATCATAAAATAATATTATAAATCCTGTGTCTTGAGTGTAATTATTCTCCTCACAACCCCTGACTACAACTTATTTTCATTTCTATTTTATTTCCTATCTGTATCTGATAATTTCCAAATCTCTTCATTGTCTTTCATTCCTCTATTCCTTGGGCCATTTCCAATCTTGGACTCATCATCATCCTTGAATTATGTAATTTGAAAGGGTAAGATGCTTAAATCCTAATATTTTAAAATAGGAAATTAAGAATGTAATGGGGATTATGCTTTTTAAATTTACTTTTTTAATAGTATGTGTTTCCCATGCATAATGACCACACTCCTCAGTGTTTTCTTATTCCATTCCCATAGCACACGGCATACATCTTTCGTCTACTCACATTATACGATCCTCACATTACCTTGAATATATGTTCTCTAAGTGAATGTGTACATGAGCATACATGTAAGTGCACCCACCTTAAGAGTCCTGTAATGGGCAAAATGGGCAGTCACAGAAAAATACTAAATCTATGCGTGAGTAAATGGATAAATGAAAAGCATTAGATTTCTTTCAATGTCTACATTAGTTAGCTTTTCCATTACTAGGCCAAAATATTTGATTTGCACAATTTAAAGGAGAAAAATTTATTTTTCTGTCATGGTTTCAGAGATTTCAATCCTTGGTCGGCTGGGTCAAGGCAGAAATGTCCAGGCAGAAGAACTCGGTGGATGAGAGCTGTTCAACCCATGGCAATCAGGAGGCAGAGAGGGCTGGGCGAGAAGAGGGCCAGGAAAACCACGTACTGCACTTCTTCCAACCAGGCTCCACCTGTCAGTGCATTCGGCTAATGGGTTAGTCCATGTACAAGGTTAGTGGGCTCTAGACTTCCACAACCTAATTACTTTCAAAAGCACCACATTTGTATACGAGTCTTTTGGATGAAATTTTTATTCAAGCCATCATCATGTTTGGATGCATAGACACAGTATTGGGAAAGGGAATTTCAATTGGTTGTAGATTCAGTATAATTCCTAAATATCAATAATATTGTATTACCTTAATTAGGATTTAGAAAATGGACTTTGGCACAACCTGATAAAATGTGAAGTGAGAGATAAAGACTTACACAGGAAGGATACACTTAGAAAGAGCACCCACTCGGAGTACATACCCCACAAGATCGGCTGACCGCTCATGTATCTGCAAAGCAGGGAAATGCCGAGGTCTTGGCTGAGGGCAGGAACTGAACAGTGGAAGTTGTTGAGCAGAGATATTTGCTATCATTCATTCAAAGAAAGGCTTTAGTCAAGCCAGATTTACTCACTGTGTATCATATTATATGTCATATTCCTCATTTACAACACACAACCCCAATTACTGGGCTTGACAAAGAATCAAAAGCGAAACAAAAAATATAAATTTCAGTTACCTGATAAAATAATCAATATAAATAGTATCGGCCAGGGATTTAGCTCAGTGGCATAAACACCTGCCTTGCAAATGAGTGGTCATGAGTCTGATTCCCGCTACAAAAATAAATAAATAAAAAATATCTAGTTGACCCAGATATTTTAATTATGACATAATTAGTCATAATAATATACTCATAAAGGAAAATATAACTAATTATCAGACAACTGCACTAAGGGGAATTCTTCCCTTCCAGCACATCTCAATTGCAACTTCACTGTATGTTTCAGACCTCTCTGTACAAAATGGTATATAGCATATACACATGATTGCTCGGGTTCTTTTTACTGAGTGAGGATAAGTAGAGGCATTGAGCTTGTAGGGAAAATATTAACTGTGAAGAATAAGGTCGTTTACATTAAAGAAGCCTAGGGCATGGCACAAAGTAAGGCTTCAGGCTGTATATTCAGTGATTCTGAAATCCTAGAGTCATAGTTTCCCTTAAATATTAAGTCATGTCTGATGATAGTGACTGCTCAAAAAATGTGATAGGAACATTCAAGGTCTCTTGGGAACTAAATGGATCAATTAATAAGATTTTCCAGGATGTGGGAGACATGGTAGACAATTACTACATTTATCCTCCCCATTCCAGTTTATAATCTATTACCAAAAAGAATAGTAGAAGAATAGTGAGGCAGGTAACAATCCTGCAGTGATTTATTTTTCCGTCTTTCCTTTCCTTATTATAGAGGATACATACATGGGTTGGCATATAGTCATATTTGTGCCTAGCAATGTGTCAGACACATTAGCAGATTTGTTTACATACCATAATATTCTTATAAATTCTATTATTAAACAAAGCCATAAATAATAATAATGCAGCACAGACATTTTAAACATTTTCTTTTCAATATTTCAACTAACTAATGAGAAAATTAGACCCTATCTCAAATGAGATCACCTTGTTTTTTACGCAAGTGAAATGGGAGATATATTTATGTGGCAAAATTCCCAGCTATTTGGTCAAACATTTTTTCTGGGTCAAAATTCCCAGCTATTTGGTCAAACATTTTTTCTGAGAGAATGTTTTCAGATGAAATTTACACTGAAATCAGTGGTTTAAAGTAAAACAGATTGTCCTCCCAATACTGGACCCTAATATCTAGGACAGTAGTGGATGCATCCAATCTGTTAAAATCCTGGCTAGCGTGAGAAGCATGCAGGGGTTCTGATGGGGACACTCTTGAACTTACCCTGAATTGTTGACCCTAACTGGTTTGCCAGCAGCCTTCTTTTGGACTTAAACTGCAACTCTTTCAGAGATCTCCAGCTCATTAACTGCTCCTTCAGATTTTGAACTTGCCATGCCTGCACAATGATTGTACCGATTGTTTAAAATAAATCCCTATGTATGGATACAACACACACAGAGTCATGTGTTACCTATTGGCTGTTTCTATGGAAAGATCTAATACAACATTTTGGATTATTATATAACTAAATGATTTTGCACTCTGCATCCATTATAGACACCATATGTAGCAATAAGTCATTAAACTTGAGGCCATATGAAGAGAAGGAAAACAACACCAAATACTTATTTTGGCAATCCATTGTGGGTGACATTTTGCAAATGATATAGACAATAGCAATCACTGTATTGTATAATTAATTCTCTCTTGGATCTCGGGGTGAGCATACCAAGATGGTCTCAAGCAGCCCTGTTTTATGTTTCCTTAAGCAGTTTCAGTCAGGCTTGTGCTGGACCTGGAACATCAGGTGACTAGAAGTGTGTGTGTGTGTTTGTGTGCGCACGTGTGTGTGTGTGTGTGTGTGTGTGTGTGTGATGTGTGCGTGCGTGCATGTACATTTATGGTATCAGTATATCTATAATCTTCTATTTTTTTGCCACCTTTCACTTTCTCACAGGTTAACAACTCCTAAACTTTCATAATATTTAAGTGCAAATATTCCGGGAAGCAAGTCTGAAGCTATATTACATTAAGATCTAGCTCCCTAAGCACATAATATAATTTCCTGTTGTACTCTGTTGATTTAAATGATCATACAAGCACATTCAACTTCAAGAAGAATGAATATAGATCCCTGCTTTGAATGGCAGAAACCAGATAAGTGTTAGGAATGCCCATGATTTTCCTTCTTTTGTATCTTTTCTTTCAAAAAGAAGTTCATCACTTTCTTTCTTTACTGTTTTTAGAGACACAAAATTTCTCTAACTTGTATTTTTCTGAAAAATCATATGAAAAAACATAAATTCTTACCCAATCAGTACCAGTCACCCAATTATTACATAATGTAATGGGTTTGTTCCTTTACAAGCTATTGTGTCATTAGTAGCTTGTAGGTAATATTTTTGTAACAAATAATAAGCAATATAAAACTGATTTTTCTGTGTTCTACAGGTTATCATCTAATTTTAAAATATATATTTCTTTTTACTTTGTTATACCTCATATTCTTTTTGAAAGTGTTAGTGGTCATAAGTGGTCTACTGATCATAAGATTATTATGTCTGAGATACTGCATTAAATCTATTCTCTCCAAACAAAATTCTCAAAATGTTCCATGTCTATAAATTTATTAATTTCTTTTCATTGTGAATGAATGAGTTGATATTAAAGATATTTAACACTTCTGTGACATTCCATCCTATGGTACATTCTAGAAAGTAATTAACATCTTTAATACTGGATCCTACAACTGAATAACAAATCAAGTGTAAGTTGTGTTTTTCTTCCTTCAGTAGCTTTGTAAAGGAACTGTACTCTTGGTGGTATAAAGAAAATCAGGCTCACAGAAGCTGAAAATTTATTAGTAAGCTTGTGTTCTGCCAATAAAAGAAGTAGTCTGCTTGTCAGTTGTTGATAATCAATGTGCTAACAGTCTTTTCTTCTTCTGTTTTCCATAAAACAGAGTTTACAAGTGCTTAAGCCACAGGTATCTGTTGCGGTGAAGATAACCTAGAGGGTCATTTCAGCATTTATGATGCTAAGGCATAGTTTGAAGGGGGAAAATGCTCTTAATAAACAGTTAAAAAGGCAAAATAAGTAGATAAGTAGAGTTAAACTGAGAGAACGTGGAACACAAAAACCCAAGGTAAATAAAATATGTGGAGAAATCAAGAGAAGATCCAGAGAAAAGATGAAAAAAGGAAGTGAATGCAGAGCGTAAGGGCTATGAAACAGAGCATCACCAAATTCTCCTCCATTCTTCCTCTTTAATCCTGAGATTCTTTAAGAAGGATAAGAAATAAAAGATAATTTTGCAGCATATGTGCATATGCCTGACATTCGTAAGAATGTATGACTTTTTGATATATAATGATTGCATTTAAAATAAGCAGAAAACTTTTCAAGAATGACAAAGGATCTCACTGGATAAGTTATACCTACAAATTGTACTCAAATAAATGATCAAGAACTCCAGAAGGTAAACATCCTCCAGATCAATTTACGGTAGTGAAGGCAGGTGCTTCTAGGAACTGTAGTTTTACTTGCTGAAAAGGTCACTCATCGATTGTAAAATCAGAATATATTTCTTCAAACTGTCTTGGTGATGAATTTGTCCCTTTCCAGAATGAAAATACGGAAATTATTCCAGGAAGACATTTACCTTATAAAAACTGATCAAAATATGACTTTATACGGTCTGACATGGACTGAACTTGGGTTCCTACCTTCCTGTCTTTATAACAAGGTAAACTGAACAAACGCAAGGTGACAGAATGCAGAAGGCTGTTACTGAGGTCAGCTTACCTGGCAGGAAAGTCGCTGAAGTTGCAAACATTTTGGAACTCTGAAATAATAAATTTGACATCTTTCTGAGGCTCGGCGAGTTCCCACGTGACTGTAAGAATCTCCTAGTGTCGATATTTTAAAGGTGCCCACATAATTTTGTGGGTTTCACCTCTAAGCATCCTTTAGCGTTTTCTCTATAAAGAACCAGGAAAGGCCCCTCATGTTCTGAGAGTCTTAGGGAAAGAGTAACATGGTGAAGCTCTTTTCATGTTTTCACCAAAACAGAGGCTTGCTGTGCAAAGAAAAAGATGTTGTAAAGGTGACTTATTTCACCTGCCACAAAAGAGTAAGTCTCACTCTTAAGTTTATCTAGCTTTCTTATCTCAACAAAGTGGGAATAGGTACGAAAGGCAAACACCAGTAAAGGCCGCAGATGCTAGACACAGGCGAAGTCAGAAAATTTGATTGTAGTCTTGAGGTAATAGAACACTTCTTCCTTATACCTTATAACCACACCAGTAAGTACCCAGGAACATAATAGTGGATTACAGATAAACTCGCTTGAAAAGCAGGCTCTGTTTAAGAAGGAGATTTTATGATGTGTGAAGGCACCAAGGAAGAAAAAAAGAAATAGAAGCATCAAGCATATTGCAAACCAAAAGCCTTAGCACCTGCATATGTAGAAAGTCTAAATACTTTTCAATTCTCATCCAAATTGACATGCTGTCTGTCACACATTAAAGGCCTGTTTATCTCTGATCCTATGACCATAAAACCTTCCCACTTTTCAATAAAAATAAAGAAAGCATACCAAACCCTTAACACCTCAAAAACAATTCTTAGGGAAGAAAGCAAGAATTATTATGACAGTTGTCAAAATCATCAGATAAGGGAAATAAAATAGCTATGGTTAATACATTAAGGGATCTAGTATCTAAAATAGATAACTGCAAGACCAGATGAGTAGACAGATGAAAATTAAAAGAATCAAAATTGGTAGAACTAGAATACCAGAACATGAAGGAAGAATTTCTCGGATAAATTCATCAGAAATCAAACATGGTTGAAGGATTGGAGGAAGAAACTTTTGAAATCAAGTCAATAGCAATATCCCAAGCTGAAATGAGGGGAGGACAGAAAACAAAACACTGAAAACAGCATTAAAAGTGCACATGTAATTAGAATACTAGAAAGAAACAACTGCATCTAAAATATAAACAAATAATGGCCATTTTTTTCCCAAACACTAATAGTAGACACTAAATCACAGTCCAAGAAGCTCAAAGAACAACAACAGCACATTACACATTTCCTCCAAAAAGACAAAAAAAAAAAAAAACAAGAATAAAAGGTAAGCTCATACTTCAAACTGAAGAGAAACAGGGACACAAACAAAAATAACAAAAGAAGCCAGAAGGCAAGAAGAATAAAAGCTTTATCCTTAAAGAAAAGAAAAGAAATATAGTCTTTTTTTCAGAACCATGCAAAGAATAGAGTTAAACAAGAAACTTGATGAAGCAAAAACACAGAACATATCTAGGAAGTCATCCTTTCAATGTGATGAGAAAAATAAATAGATTATTTGACAAAGAAATGCTGAAGGAATTCCTTAGTCCCACTCACCTGTCTTGAAAAGAATATTTAAAATTCTATGGGAAAAAAAGAAAATTTATAAAGTTCAGAAACTTTTATCTTTAAAAAAAAATTTTTACTGAATGAATTGATTTTTTCTTCTGCCTACTTGATTCATAAGACAACTGTTTGAAATAACAGTGCTAGGGCCAGGGATATAGCCCAGGGGCACAGCACAGGCCTGGCAAGCATGAGGTCCTGAGTTTGATTTCTGGTACAGAAATAATTTTACAAAATAAAAAATAAATAAAATGATAACAGTGTACTCACTAATGCCATCATATAGATAAATAAAGTGAATGACAGTGATGTCATAAAGGTGAGCAAACTGGAATATTCTGTTAAGACTTGCGTGGCCCTGAAGCAAGGCCAGAAGATTGCTGTAGCTGCTGGTTTCAAACAGAAGCCTAAAGCAATTTCTTTCTATGGTCTGTTGGCCATTTCAGAACTTTAGAAATGGAATGGTCAATTCATCAGAAAGAAATAGCAGGTGAGTATGGTGGACTTTAGGGGGCCTGCAGGGGAGAGACCCTGGTGTCTCCGGACCTGCACAGTGTAGTTGGCTCAAGGTGCCGGGAGAACAAGGAGCTCCTCCCCTCTCTGGGGGGCAGCTGAGAGTGTGGCAGGCTTTCAGCAGCCTGAAGGAGAGAGACCCTGGTGCATTGGAACCTGCACGGTGCAGTTGACTTGGCGTGCGGGGACAACAAGGAACTCTTCCTGTGTCTGGGGGGTGACTGTGATCCTGCCTGCATGTGGGCTGAGAATCAGACATCTCATATCGTCCTGTCCCCTGTCCCGTGTCCCTCCTTCCCCTCCCCCCTGCCTAGCAAGTGGGAGCCAGTAAACTACACATCTTGTGAAAAGATTGGCTATGTTATTTAGTATGAGTTCTCCACATGCAAAGATAAGGACAACCATTTGGAAGAAAACAAGAGACAATATGACAGATATTGAAGATCTCTGGTTGTCTGGCTTTGAAATTTATGCTTTCTTATGTCCCACTCTGTTCTGTTTTGTTGTGTTTAATTTTACTCCCTTTTAAAATAAAATTTAAAAAAATTAAGACTTGCCTATATCTGAAGGCTATTATGCTATTTGAAGGTGAATTTTGATTAGTTAAAAATGTATTATTTTATATTTAGGGTTACCTGTAAACAATATTTATAAAGGCTGGGGATATAGCTCAGTGGCACCCACTTGTTTTGGCTTCCAGTAAATCTCCCCCCCCCTTCTCTCTCTGTCTCTGTCTCTGTCTTTCTCTCTCTCCCTCTCTGTCTTTCTCTCTCTCTACTCTTTTTCTCCTTTTCTTCCTTTCCTCCTTCATATTCGTATCTTTTCCCCTTTCTCCTTTTTTTTTTTTTTGTGTGTGTGTGGTACTTGAAATTGAACCCAGGGCCTCAGGTATGCTGCAAATGTGCAGTTTTGAAGACAGGTCTCCCTAAATTGCCCAGGCTGCCTCCAACTTGCCCTCCTTCTGCCCCAGGATCCCATGTAACTGGGATTATATGCATGCATTAAAACATGTAGCTCTTGTATTAATTTTTCAGCTTTGTCATTTTCTCTATGTTTTTAATTTAGTACTGAGTTGCAAGGTGTTAAATATATATATAATATATTTTATAAATATGTATACATAAATATATATATATATGTATAACTATAGACTTGAGGATTCTTGGTTTATTTAATTAACTATAACACATTATTGATACCATACTGATTCTAATGTCTCAGTTTGAAGCAGTAAGAGCTCCCGGAGGCTGACTCCTGTGGCATTTTGCCCTCCTTACATTCTGGAGTATTAATGTTTTCTACCCACACTATCTTATCCTGAATTAACCTTGTCCTCAAAGATCTATGGCTTTCTATTCCAGTTTAAAACACATTGTCACTTCAGCAGCAACATTTGTACCACACACAAGCAAAAACTAGTGTTTCTAGGAAAAGCAATTTGCTACTTAGAGAAATAACAGAAACTCAGCTTGGTACATTCTTAAATTGTTGCACTTCCTTTTCTAAGCATACCTTGTCAACAGTCTTATTTTCTAACATTTATCATACTTTTATGGGAGAATACACTGTCTTTTACAAGAGGGTTTAATACTGTGATAAATAAAGGTAAAGAGTTTAAAACCATTGATTCTTTTGATGCCCATTTTCTCTGAAATTTGGAGTGCTAATGTCAAAAGAGACTACAAAGGGTCTGTGACAGAATTCTGCAGTATCCCCCAAACTCATCTATGCATGCAGCTTCGTGGGTGTGCAGGTGTTCTGACAGTCAGTGTTTGCAGAATTCCATAGAGTAAAGCCGTCCCGTAGTCCAGCTGTGTGACTTAATCAGTGTCCCCCCTTTAGAAGTGAGTCTACTTGTTCACTGCCCTGACAAGTCAGTTTTTGCTCCTGATTTTTACTATATATCTGAGAGCCTCAGGTTTCACTAATTCAAGCACTGTTTGAACTTTAAGCTCATCTTGCAGAAAATCATTGGCTCATCTGTGTCATAGAAACATTTTCTGTGGAATTTCCCACCACTATATGACGATATGACTTCCACTGGATTCTCTTTTGCTGTCTTAAGAGTTACTTTTTTCTTTTCTTTGGTAAAGTTGTACTGACTGAGTGTTCTTTCAGGGTTGCTACTTGGTAGACCAGATGGCCATTTAAATCATTTACATTTTAGGAATTCAAATATTATCTCATGAAATTTAGATATTCTCATTGTCTTTCTCCAGATTTCTTTGGATATCGACAGTCATTAGATGTCCTGTGGTCATTGAGCTCCAGATTCCACTTCTGTCTCATTTTCTTTCTTTAGATTTTTTATTTAAAGAGAAGAAGAAAGAAAAAAAACCCAAACAAAACAGAAAGACGGTAGAACAATACAGAATTCCAAAGGGAAAGAGAAAAAAAAGAGAAAAAAAAGAACAACAACCACAACAAAAACAAAAACAAAAATACTAAGAAATTGCCACTTGATAAGTTACATACTGTCATCATTGGAAATAGTTGTTCTAGTTACAAAGTTAAAACATACGAAGTACACATTCAAACAATGAGTCTGTTAGCAGTTCTGCTCAACATTCTAACAAAAACAGTAATATGGACATCTATCTTACACATTTAAACACACATACAGTTATATCCTTTGGAGCACTTTCTTTTCCTCTCTTTTTTACATACACATTTTGGGTTTTGTTACTCCTACAGTTCTTATAACTTTTTACACTAGAGAAAAAATGTGACATCTATAAATATGATTCTTATTTATTTCACTAATGAGGATAGTCTCAAGTTATCTTCATTTCCCTATGAAGGCTTCAAGATTATCCTTTTTTATAGCTGAGTAATATTCCATTGTACAAAAATACCACATCATTTTCATCTACTCTGCAGTTGATGGGCATCTTGGTTGTTTCCAAGATTTAGCTATTTCAAATTGTGCTGCTATGAACATGGGTGCACATATATCACTGTGATATGAACTTTTCAGTTTCTCTGGGAAAATACCCAGGAGGGGAATAGCTGGGTTGAATGGATCCTCCACTCCTAGTCTTCTGAGAATTCTCCATACTGATTTCCATAATGGTTGCACCAGTCTACACTCCCACCAACAGTGGAACAGTGTTCCTTTTTCCCAGCAGCCTTGCCAACATTTGTTATCAGTTGATTTCTTGATGGCAGCTATTCTTTCCAGTGTGAGATGATATCTCAATGTTGTTTTAATTTGCATATCTTGAATGACCAGTGATGGTGAACATTTCTTCATGTATTTATTTGCCATTTGTATATCTTGATCTGAAAACTGTGTGTTCATCTTAGCTGCTCATTTTTGGAGAGGGCCTTTGAATTTGGGGGGGTTAATGTTTTTCAATTCTTTATATGTTCTTGATATAAGTCCTTTGTCTGAGGAGTTGCTGGTTAAAATTCTTTCCCATGCTGTAGGTTTTCTTTTCACTCTGATGGTGATTTCTTTTAAAGTGCAGAAACTTTTCAATAATATGAGATCCCAGTTGTTGATTCTCTGAAATGTTTCCCATGCAATTTGTGTTTTGTTCATGAATTCTCTGCCTACACCTATGTCTCCAAGATTTCTACCTACCTTATCTTCTAGTAGATTTAGTGTTTCTGTTTTAATGTTTAGGTCTTTGATCCATTTAGACTTTAGTTTTGTGCATGGTGATAGGCATGGATCTAGTTTCAGTCTTCGGCATGTGGAGAGCCAATTTTTCCAACACCATTTATTAAAGAGGCTATCCTTCCAGTGAACATGTTTAGCCCCTTTGTCAAATATCAGGTGGCTGAGTGTCTTTGTACCTATATTTGTATCTTCTAAACTGTTCCATTGATCCTCAGGTCTATTTCTTTGCCAGTACCATGTTGATTTTTATCACTGTGTCTTTGTAGTACAGTTTCAAGTCATGAATTGAGATGCCTCCTGCCTTGCCTTTATTGCCCAGAATTTCCTTTGCTATTCTAGGTTTCTTCTGTCTCCAAATGAATTTTAGGAGTGTTTTCTCCAGATCTCTGAGGTATGTCAATGGTATTTTATTGGGATTGCACTAAATCTGTATAACAGTTTTGGGAGTATGGCCATTGTCACAATGTTAGTTCTTTCTAGCCAAGAACATGGAACATCTTTCCATTTTTTAATATCCTCTTCAATCTCCTTTTTTAGTGTAGTACAATTTTCAGTATATAAGTCTTTTACATTTTTAGTTAGGTTGATTCCTAAGTACTTCATTTTTTTAGATGTTATTGTGAAGGGCGAAATTTCCATAATTTCTCTCTCAGTGAGGTTCTTGTTTGTGTACAGGAATGCTATTGATTTTTGAGCATTGACTTTGTATCCAGCTACACTGCTGAATTTGTTTATTACCTCTAGTAATCTTTAATGGAATTTTTTTATATAGAGTATCATGTCATTTGCAAATAGTGATAATTTAACTTCCTCCTTTTCTGTCTTTATTCCTTTTATTTCCTTCTCTTTTCTGATTGCCCTAACTAGTGTTTCCAGAACTATATTGAATAGGAGTGGTGATAGTGGACATTCTTGTCTTGTTCCTGATTTTAAAGTGAAAGCTTTCAGTTTTTGTCCATTTAGTATAATATTGGCTGTTGGTTTGTCATAGATGGCCTTTATAAGGTTGAGGTAGACACTGTGTATTCTGAGTTTCTGAAGGGTTTTCATAATGAACAAGTGTTGGACCTTATCAAAAGCTTTTTCTGCATCTATTGAGATGACTATGTGGTTTTTGTTTTTGGCTCTGTTGATGTGTTGTATTACATTTATTGATTTGTGTATGTTAAACCATCCCTGCATTCTTGGAATGAACCCCACTTGGTCATGATGTATAATCTTCTTGATGATTTGCTGCATTCTATTTGCTAATATTTTATTGAGAATCTTTGCATCTATGTTCATTAGTGAGATTGGCCTACAGTTCTCCTTTTTGGTTGGATCTTTGGCTGGTTTTGGTATCAGAGTAATACTTGCCTCCAGGAATGATTTAGGGAGGATTGCTTTCTTTTTTATTTCATTGAAGAGTTTAAGGAGTATTGGCATCAAGTCTTCTCTAAATTTCTTATAGAATTCAGCTGTGAATCCATCAGTACCTGGGCTTTTCTTTGTTGGTAAGTTTTTTATTACATTTTCAATTTCAATAGCTGATATTTGATTATTCAAAATTGCTATATTTTCTTGGGTGAGCTTTGGTAGTTCATATGTTTCTAGAAATCTGTCCATTTCCTCAGTGTTTTCCTCTCTATGTGAGTAGAGATTTTCAAAGTAGGTACTCATGATCTTTTGAATTTTTGTGGGATCTGTAGTATTTTCTGTCCTTATTGCATGAATTTGGGTTTTTTCAGTCCTTATTGCATGAATTTGGGGGTTTTTCTTTCTTTTTCTTTATAAAGTTAGCTAGAGGTTTGTCAATTATGTTTATTCTCTCAAAAAACCAGCTTTTTGATTTGTTAATTCTTTGTATATTTCTTTAGTTTCAAATGCATTGATTTCTGCTCTAATCTTTACTATTTTCATTCTTCTAAGAGCTTTAGATTTAACTTGTTCTTCTTTTTCTAGAAGCTTGAGATGCAGCATTAGATTGTTTATTTGTGCTCGTTCTGTTTTCTTGATATGACAGTTTATTGCTATACATTTCCCTCTTAAGACCTATTTCATTGCATCCCACAGATTACAATAGGTTGTTTCTGCATTTTCATTGAATTGTAGGTATTGTTTTATTTTTTCTTTAATTTCATCTGTAGCCCACTGGTTGTTCAAAAGGTTGTTATTTAATTTCCATATATTTATGCCAGCTTTGCAGATTCTTTTGCCATTAATTTCCAATTTCAGTGCACTATGGTCAGATAGTATGCATGGGACAATCTCAATACCTTTGCATTTACTTAAAAATGCTTTATGGGATAATATATGTTGTATTTTGGAGAATGTCCCATGGGCAGCTGAGAAGAAGGTGTATTCTGATGTGGTGGGGTGGAACACTCTGTAAACATCTGCTAAGTCCAATTGCTCACAGGTATGATTCAGTTCTATTATTTCTTTGCTGATTTTTTTGCCTAGTTGATCTATCTCTTTGTGATAGTGGACTGTTAAGGTCACCTGTAATAATTGTGTTCTCGTGTATTTGGTTTTTCATGTCCTTTAGTATCTGTCTTATGTTGTTGGGTGCTCCTGTGTTTGATGCATATATATTTATAATTGTTCATTCTTCCTCTTGAATTTTTCCACTTACAAGTATGTAGTGACTTTCTTTGTCTCTTTCAATCATTTTGTTTTTAAGTTCATATTGTCTGCAAGTAGAGTAGTTTCCCCTGTTTTTTTCTGGGTTCCTGTTGCATGGAATACTGTTTTCCATCCTTTGACTTTTAATTGATGAGTTTCTTTTTTAGTCAGATGCATTTCTTGTATACAGCATATTATGGGATCCTGTTTCTTGATCCATTCCGTCAACCTGTTTCTTTTGATATGTGAATTGAGCCCATTTACATTTATAGATATCACTGATATGTATTGGCTTGACTTTACCATGTTGTGTTACTGTTGTTAGTTTCCTGCCTTTCTCCCTTGTTTACTTTCTTGTCCAGCCTGGTGATTTCTTTCTGTTATTGTTCTGGAGATTGTGGTCATTTTTATCTCTATCTAGGATGTCCTTCAGCACTCTTTCTAAGGTTGGTTTGGTGGATATGAATTACTTTAGTTGTTCTTTGTCATGGAAGTATCTTGTTTCTCCATTAAATTTGAAAGACAGTTTTGCTGGGTATGTCAGTCTGGGTTGAAAGTTGTTTTCTTTTAGGGCTTGAAATACTTCACTCTAAGCTCCTCTTAACCTGAAGGTTTGCGCTGAGAAATCTGTGATACTAATAGTCTTTCCTTGATAGGTGAGTTATGTCTTTTCTCTAATGCTTTTAGTATTCTGTTTTTATGCTGAATATATTAGATCTTAATAATTATATGTCTGGGTGTAGGTTTATGTTGCTTATGACTCTGTGGCATTCTATATGCCTCACTTATTTGTATATACAATTTTCCCCCCATGTTTGGGAAATTTTCTGCCATTATTTCTGTGGACAGCTTAGCTATATCCTTTGCATTGTCTCCTACCTCCTCACTAATGCCTATTGCTCTAACATTGTTTCTCCTGGCATCATCTTGTAGCTGTTGGATTGTCATTTCATGCTGCTTTGTTGTTTTTATAAGTTCTACCCTTTCAAGATTGCTAGCTGCAATCCTGTCATCAATGTCCAAAATTCTATCCTCAGCTTCATGTAAACAATTTTGCAGGCTTTCAATGCAATTTTTGCTTCTTGCATATCTCTTTAATTTGTTTCATAGATTCTGCTTGCCTTCTGCATTGTTCATTCAAAGTTTCAATCAATTTCTCATGCTCCTGTAGTTTCTTATCTATTTCTTTTCTAGCTATGTTGAGCAGCTCATTTACTAAGGTTGTTACTTTTGTCTTTACATAAGACATTATTTCTAATTTGATTTCCTCCATAGCCTCATGGATTTGTTTATTTACTTCATTTGCTATCTTTTCAGAGATTTCTGGTATATGAATTTTGGGGTCCTCTATTTCATTACCACCTGCACTTGCCCCTGATGGACTAGATGTTCGGGATTCTATTTTGCCTTTTTGTTTAGTCATTTTCAGCTTTTGGGTGAATTTTTTGTCTTTCTATTCCAATAGACACAACTTTCTGCAGTGTGTGTTTCAGGGTTCTACTGTGTGGTTGATGTTTATCAAATTGCTGGGTACTACAATGAAGAGGAGATCCAGTCTCCTGAATTTGTCCTACCGTGCCAACTGACTGAAGCCTGATGAGGTCTTCTGTTTGGGTGAGGGGTTTCTGAACCTCTCTCTCATCAAGCCACCATGGTAGTCCACTGTAGTCCAATGTTCCTGGTGGAAGGGCGCATCCAGCAGATGTGGTCCCAGTCAGCTCAGTCCTGTGGCAGGCTTCCTAGATGTTCCTGGAGAAGGGGGGGCCCAGCAGTGTCAGTCCCAGGCACCTCAGGCCCTCTGCCACTGGTCCGTGTAATGTTCCCAGTCCCAAACAGTCCAGGCCAAGATGCTGGTCTCCGTGATGTTCCTTATGGGGGAAGGGCAGGCCTACCAGTCCCAAACAGACCAGGCCAAGCTACCGGTCTCCAGGAGGTTCCCTGTGGGTGAAGGGCGAGCCCTCTGTCTCATTTTCTTAGAGACTTTTTTAGAGGACAAAAATTGCAATAGATGCTTTCCTTTGATACCATTAAAATGTGGTTTAAGAATTCAACCCTCTGATTTTAGTTGTCCCATTCTTAACTTCTCAAGAATTTGTTTATCTATATTTTTAGAAATTAATAATTTTTGCAATAATTAATAATTAATTTTGGAAAATTAATTTGGAAATTAATTTGGAAAATGAAAAACATGAAATAATGATTTCCAATAATGGCAGGTTAGCTCGCAAAAATCAGCTGACTAGTAACAAATTCCATGGTTTACATATTCTTACGGTAGTGTTATAATTACTTCTTCTACAATATTACAATTGCTTCTTCTAAAATTATAATATCTCAAATATCTTTCATTTTGGTTTGTTATTTAATATATTAAATATATAAAATGACATAGTAAACATATTTGCTGTCATTACTATTGAATATTATCTATTATTAATAAATAATAATAAATATTACTAAAATTAGGATAAATATTATCAAAATATCTTACAAGTTGTATAGTATTAGCAAGAAGAAGGTACCTAAATAGCTGTAAAATAGTTTTTTTACTTCAGCATCTATTTGTGTCATGCATTTTCTTTGTGACTTTAAAGAGAAGCATGAAATAGTCATTAGAGTATCATGGCAAAATTATGATTCAGGGAAGTTCTTGCTCACATTGTGGATTTTTATGAGTATCTTAATTGTGGAGTTAATGTAAGCTATAGATTTATGTGATTAAATCCAGATGGCTTAGTCTGTTGATCCTTCAAAGTTTAAATTTTCAGTTACTGATTCTCCTTTTCCTACTGTGTATCCTCAGTAACAGTATCTTTCTTCCTTGTTTTGAAAAGGCATTCTACTTTTTATTATATTTGGTCTAATTTTGTGCAAGTTAATGATTTTTTTAAGTTCACATTAAGAGGACAAAGAGTATATATTTACATTATATGACATCTCCCTGGGCACTTCTTACTTTAATATTTACAAGAAAAGCAAGATGGTTTTTCCTTTGTGGTTTAAACTAATCATGTAATTTGAAGAAAGAAAATCAACTTGCTAAGTACTCAAACTTCGTGTTCATTTTGACAGCACCTAGTGAAATAGATTTAAAATGAATTTCTAATGTTTAATGATGTGTAGCATTGCAAGGCATACATGTAAAATGTCTCCCTAATCTCTAGTCACACAACAAAACATTTTAAACAGAAAATCATACATCTAAAATTGATTTTCTGTTGCTAAGTGACTTCTGATTGCTAGCATTGTGGTGGTGGGGGAAATCTGAGAAAGACAGGGTTAGAGAAGATTTACCATCAATGTTTCTCTGTCACTAATGTCTCAGTGAAGACTGATTTGTAGAAAAATCAAAATTTGGGAAACTACTGGGAGTTAAGTTTACATATAGATTAGGAAAAATCAAGTAACTACAATGGGAGAAGGTAAATGTGGAATTGAGTGAAAAAATTCTATCTCCTTTCTGATCCTGTTTAGTAATTGTACAAAGTTTTGCTACTCTTTAGAATATTTGCTATGACCCTAAGATACTAAAAATAGATTTTATCCTATTATCTTTAAAACTCCTATATTTTTTGCCAATCTCTTTTGTTCCAAATTATTCTTTACAACAAAACCAGCCTTGACTTCATGAGTTTACATCTTAGGTTTCCATTTGGAACTTGCCATGTTCCTTGTAAAAACACAGCTATGTCTCCTAAGTGTTCAATCTCTTACCACCTACAGTTGCTCTGCTCTCTAATACAATGTATTATGCCATGATATGTTCCCTCCCTTCAGTCTGTTTAAGTTGTCACCTATTAGTTCTGACTATTGCTGCAGTTATTTAAGCACGTTTATTATCTCGTGTGACTGATGGTAAGTTTTGATGCGATGGTTCTGATCTGCATCATCTCTGTAGCAGTCACAGCAACAGAACAACTGTGACAGATGACAATTGCTCTTGTATTTGTGGAATATGTAATGATCCATCCTTCAAAAAGGCCACTGTTACCCCTGCTATAGACCCTAAGGAGTATTCTCCCATCTAAACTGTGAAGTTAATTAAGGTGCCAAAGTCTCCTATCTGAAATTCACAACTCACCCCCAAAAGAGAAAATAGTCCACTAACTTGCCTTCAGTTGGAAAGAGCCTTTGAAAATAGCCAAGGTAACCAAGTCAAAGAGGAAAAGAGTTTTTTTAAAGGGATTAATTTTATGAAGTGCCCATTGTTCCAGTAAGGACAGAGGTCAGGGATCCGTTTTTGCATGTGTGGAAAAATCAGTGTGTTAATTAAGCCTTTGGTGACATTACTGGATTTAAAGAGCAAGGAAATGTCATTTTGAATACAATTAAGGGCCTATAACAATAATATCTGATGCCATAATTTTCAGTTAGTGTGAGGCTCCAATGATTTAGTATTTATGATACATACCTGTTTACATAATTATTCATAATACCAGCTTCCATTAACTATAGGCCTTCCAGAAATTACTAGTTGTTTTATTTCTTGATGCTTCACAGTTTTCTACATTTAAACATGTGATATGTTGTTTTACAAAAGCAAGTAAACAGAGCAAGTATTCCAAGTTATTATCACTGGACAAGCTGGAGTACAAAGTTCTCGCTGTTTTATGGTGAAGTAAATGAATCTGGGAAAGAAATGATGTGATTCAAATGCCAATGTCCTGCTATCCAGCCATCCTGTGAATCATGCTCCTTCTCTTGTTTCTAGTTGTTGTTTTGCTTTCAGATCTCTGGAGACCTGAAAGTCTCTGTCTCAATCCAGAACAAAATTTGTTGAATATGACTGGGCCTCATCAAACAGGTTCTGAAATTAATATTATACTTCCTGTTTTCAATCAATTTAAATGAAATTTCAGTTTCCTTACTAAGAAAAACCTTTCCATTGGACAATGAAAATCCCTTTTATTATTGTTGTTACTGAGAATAGTAATAGTGACAGTGAACTCAAGTGAATACTAACTTTCCTTCTTTCCTTATCCTCTTAATGTAATCATTGTTCCTGTAACTTCTGATTTTGTGTTCAACTGCAAAAGTTGGAGATCTGTATCTATAAAAGCTGATACAAAAAGGTGAATTTTCAGTATAAAGTTTAGGAAGATGGTGGATTCTGTTCTGTTTCTCTTTCTCTGGAAGGCAGAGTCTCAAACTACTCTCTACTGGAAGACCACTCCCTTCTCTTGCTCCACTATGCCATATTCTGCTCATTGTGCTCTCTCTGTAACAAGTTGCAACATTTATTTCCATAATATTCTGATATGTGAGGCAATGTTTTTCTACTTTTATTCATTATTAGGATGCTATTGTCTATCGACTTCACTTTTACCACTCCTACAATTCTTCTGCCTTTGCTGCATGACTGATTGACAAAAATGTCTCTAGACTATCCCTAGTTTAACTCTCTTTGGATGAGCCATTCTCAATGATCTGCTGTGTTAGCTGCATCTTCTCTCTTCCACTGGGTTCAACATTTCATTCTGTATTTTCACTTTTCCTGGAATTTCCTGAAATATTTGCATTTCCAAGAGATGTCTTCAAATCTTGCAAGAATGATTTTTTTTTCCTGTTAATTTCCCTCTGCTTCCTGCTTTCTCTCAGTTTTTAAGCATGAATTCTTTCAGTGGGAAAAATATACTGTATTTATTTCACAGACTTTCTCCCTGCCCAATTTCTTCTAGAAAGTTAAGAACATTCTGACCTGAGTCCTCCACTAAGAGCTTTAAAGTTCTTGCTCACTGGTCGGATCATGTTGGATGAGACAGCTTTATTCTCTCTCCCTTCCCTGTTCTTGCTCTGTGGCTCTCAAAAATTCAGTCCTAATAACCAAGTGCTTTGTTTTCTCTGATCTCTCTTATAAAACTCTAAAGAGCTGGAATATTTAAGAATACCTTGTTACCTTGTCTTTACTTCTTAGACTTCATTTCCTTCCTTACAGAAATAAGGTTAATTTCTGTTTACATACAGCCATAACCTGTAGACCATTAGTTCCCAGCCAATCTCCTTCCTAAGCTTTATACATAAAGTGCAGAATATTATTTTTTCAATGACAGACTTTGTTTAATGTTATTATGATAATATGTATGCTAACTAGAAATTTATTATTTATTAAATATATACTTTGTTAAGAATAACATGTATTTTATAAACATTTTATTCCAAAAATAGCAGCTAGGGTCAGAGAGAGCTCAATTCACCAGTTTTTTCTCTTCCTTGAACTTTGATTTTGCTTCATTTATTTCCATGCTGATATATTTTTTGTCTATTGTATTTTTCATCTCTTTCCCCTTTACTGTCCTTTGTGCTGTGTTGATTGAATATGTATTTCTTAGGCATCATCTGTGTTGTTTAACTTCTCTTTTATTCTATTCACAAATGATAATTCATTAATATTTCATATGACCCAGGCATTTTGATACAATATAATCTGATACATTCTGATATGACAGTGCAAGATAATAAACTCAACAAACACAAACCCTGGCCTCACTGAGTTCATGGTTTCCTGATGGAGATAGTCATTAAACAGATAATTAGAATAATACATATTTAACTATATATGAGATAATTGCTACCATGGCAAGAGTTCATCACTATGAGAAAAGTCAATACAAAGTTTTGTTATAGATTATTTGAATAGGCAAATCTCCATGAAAAGATGAAAGTTGAGCAGAGATATGAAGGATAAGAAAGGGTCAGCTAAATAAGGCCACTTTGAAAGTGTTTCACCAAAAACAGAGACAAATAAGATGGAGGAAAAGTATTTTTTATGGTCAGAGGCATTGAAAACTCATCTCTGTGCAGAATCCACACATGTCTACACTTCCAAACTTGACTTCCTCCTTAGATTGGGCAACTTCCTATGAAATATAAATTACATTTTCTGATTTGTCTTCTCTTCTCCCAAACAGCTCCTTCAGAACCAGCAGATAAACACAGGAGTGGACTGACCATGTCTGCTGTCTCCTTGAAACTCTTTATTGCAGTGTTTTTAAAATGTGGATAAAAGTAAAAATTAACAATAATTCTCTGCATTGAAATTAGCAATATGTATATGTTTAATATGAATAAAACTTTTGTCAGTGCTGTGAATGTTAATAGATCAAGAAAAACATAATTCCATGAATGCCATATGTTCTAATCTAACTCAGAACAGGGTGTGCTTTCAAAGAAATTAGAAGATGCTTTGCTTTTTTTTCTCCTTACCATGATGACTAATTTTGGAACACAGACACCCAAAAATTGGATGATGTTGGAATATGGTGGGGGGAGTTTGTGTTCCCTCCTTCAGAAGCGTCAGTCCTGAAGACAACAAATGCATACAACTCCAGTGTAGTCAGACAACCTAACAATGAGAAGAGGAAAATACCCTCCCTCACGGAAGCAGCTCCAGAGTAATAAAACATCTCTTACGCATTGTGAGTTTAACTAGAACCTGCACCCACAAGCTTTGAACTTTCTATGCCCTGGCTTGATGTTTCCCAAACAGACCAGACTGATTGCAACCTGAGTCCCTTCGCACTGGCTGTGCACATCTGCCTGAAGTACCCCATGCCCACATTTGCGTTTTGTTTACTGTGTGCAACACGAGCAGTGACCACTTCTAGTCCATGACTCAACTCTCTTTATCATCCAGAACAATGTCTGTCCATGAGTAAATGATTAGGAAATCCTTATTTTTTGTCTGCTTCAACTGGCAGACAGACATAAAACCACAGATCTCTTAACTGTGTTTCTGCCTGTCTTCCTGTAGTTTTATAGCATTGTCCGCATCTCTGCCCATCCTTTAAGTTTTTCTGAATCCCATTGTTTGTAGGGCTTTTCTTTCCTTTTATATACTACATACTTTCATTTTTTAACCCAATATTTGTACTGGCAAAACCTTTTTGATCTAATCCTGCCATCTTCTTTTGCAATGCGCTTTCACTGCTGTAGGAGCTTCCTGGCAGAAGAATTGAACAAATACAGCTTCAGCTATCATACAAGAATCACTCAGCTATTTTTCAAAGTGGATTTTATTTTCATTTTTCCTAGAACTGAATTATTTAAAGCAGAGAATTGTTTTCAACCAACAGTGGAGCTGCCATACAGCAACACAGAAATTTTTTGACAAGGAAATTGGTGGGACAACTTTTTCTGGTGTTTTAATTTCTCAATAATAAATCCAGGATAATTAAAAAATTATCTGTGCTGTAATGAGAAACAAAATAGCTGTCACTGAATGCATTGGGCAAAGAATCATTTTTTCTGCTAATTTTTATTAATCTAAAAACAAATACATCTCTCAGAGGTGATCTTTTTTTCTTTTCTTTCTGAAAATCCTGCTGCCAGAATGACCTCTAGATAGTTATTCAAATGTTAAACAAGACTATTTTTGCACATGCATGTAGTTTACAGATTAATCTACTCTTCCAGACATTCATCTATTAATTGGAATGCTTCTGGAATCCAGAGAGTTTTATTATTAGGCTTGTAGGAAAATCTCACTATGGTTGTTCAATAATTAATCATGATGAGACCAGATAATACTAAGTGGCTGATTTCTCTATTTTAAGGGAAATTTCTATGAAATTGTCACATCTAAAATGTCTTTCACATGAAGTTATCTACCTATGACAGCTTTTGAAATAGTGATACTAAAGACTTAAACTCATCATTTTGTTTTTTGCAGAAATTTTACAACACCAATGGCAGCAAGCAAAATAAATTGTATCCAAGTTTTGAAACATAGAACATTTTTTCTTTTTCTATGATTATTTGTGTTTACATAAATATTGTTAAATCCACCCAAATAATTGCTAGGCTCTTGGAAAGAAGAAAACATGAAGGAAAACATGGTATAATTTGAAACACTTGGCTTTGCTTGTAGCCTGGCACACCATAATTTCCTTTTTGGTCACCACTGTCTGAAGACATCCGTTAAATGTACGCTTCCCAACGACAGCATACATTTGCATCTGTTTTGTCCCAAGTACTTGGAATAGTACACAGTAGATAATAGGGCTAAATTCCCCATCAGTTGCTGAGGAAACTGACTGGCTTTAGACTTCCAGGGACCCAGGCTTTGAAGCTTCTCTTCACCATTCATTGCTTGGCTGTGGATGAATTTGATATTTCAGAGCCTTATTAAATGAAGGTGACCATAGCTTCCACTTCAGAGGGCTGTGTGTAGGAGAGACAGGATTGCAGTGTGCAGCTCTGTCCGTGGCAGGCTCAGACATTGCTAGAAGCTGCTCCTTCATACATGCACATCCCCGATTCTTAGCATGCATCATGGAAGCAGAGAATGAGTGTAAAATGCACAACCAGTTATGTGGAAATGGATCATGTCACTTAGAGTGTGTCTCCCGTGGGTTAATATCTTGGATAGCTTGGCTGAGTTTTAGGCTCACTTTAAGCATTGTCACAATCACAAAAGCATTATCACAAAAATTAGGCAAAATTTTCATGCCTAATATTTTTTAAAAAAGAAAAAAGATAAACAAACAGTGACAACTAATCTGAAAAACTGAACACTGGCCTAGGAAAACATTCTGTTCTCATTTAGAGGGAATTAAGTAAGTCACAAATCTCTCCCCATCAATAACCAATTTAAAACCATTATCCCAATTAAATATCATTCTGAAAGCAATCTTAATCAATGTAGACTTGACAGACTTTGTGAAGGAATTTCCTAATTAAACTCTCTGAAGAATCAAGTAACTGCTTAGTCAACTCATTGGAGACAAGAAAGAGAAAAAAACAGGAGAGGAGAGTATTTGTCAGTTAGCTAGCTGAGAGCGCCAAAGTACACAGAAACTCAGAGCCAACAAGGCTAATTTCCTAGGAATACAGGTAATTTGCAAGGAAAATTTATTTATTTTTGCCAACCCATGGTATTTATTTATTTTGGGTTTTGTTTTGTTTTGTTTTGTGTTTTTTGAGATGGAGTCTTGCCATTTGGTTCCAGGTAACCTTAAACTATGTAGCCGAGGCTGAACTTAGACACCCTTCGATTCCCTTGCTTCAAAGCCTTCCTAGCCTCCCTGGCTTTAGCAGGACAGTTTAGTGCCAATTTCATGTATTTAATTGACTGCTGCCGTAACTCTTACATCTTAGCTTCAATGTTTCAATGGTCATAGAATAACTTTGGGGTACAGTGTGATGTTTCAATACCTATTCATCCTGGCTGTTGCAAATGAAATGATTTAATCTACTTTAAGGCTGAAAAATATTCCATAATTTACATAAAACTTGGGGAAAATGTAATGTGTGAAGTTTTTCTAGTAGAACAATAGAAATACATGTAGCAGTTGTGACAGTGCTTTGACTCACAGCAAATTGTTTACCCTTTCTTTTTCTCCCCATAGATTCTTGTTTGCTTAAAAATAAGTTCTGCGCCCCAGTTCTGGTAATATTTCAGAGCTGACTCAGCACATGGCCCTGTGAGCCGTGTATGTGTCGAAATTTTCATTTTTCTCCTGAAAGGAAAGGAAAACCAACCCTGGATAGATACACCTGACAGTGAGGCTATTAGAACTAATGAAGAAGTTTTTCATTATGAAACAGCAAGCTCTACAAGAAAAAATGTGGGAGAGATGTTTAAATGTGCAGGTGATCAGTTGCTAAACAATTAGGGTAAATAATACTGCTTTTGTAGGAAAATTCGTAGAGGATATATTTAGGGAAATATCTGCTTTCATGACTCCATATTAGTGCATTTTCATATTGAAAGTGAGGTATGCTTATTAAAAAAATTCAGGAAGTAGACCAAGAGGTTGTGAAAGAAAAACTAAGTATAATTATAATCTCTAAATATATTAATGTTTTCTCAAATCTCATTAATTTAATCTAATTTATTGTTATCTAGACTATACCATATTCTAAATGGGCCCTAAGTCTCCAGTTATTTTCCTATATGTGACAAGCCAAATATTTGTATAATTTATAAAATATTTTTCTTCAGGGACTCCAATTGTCTGAATAGAAAGCCAAATCTCTTGACAAATCCCTCCAAATCCGGTAGATTTGCATCTTTCAACCCTCTTCTTTCCATAACCTCCTCACACTCTTTGGCCAAGGCTGTAAATGCTTTTAATTTTTTGCCAGACTGACTGTCTTCTCCAGCATGAAATCTCTGAACACTGCTGTTTCCATCTCTTCAAGGTCTCTATTCACTTGCTACTCTCATTTGTTTCTTACCCTCCTTCTCACTTGCTATCCACTGTTTTGGTAAGAGTTTTCATACTCTTTATCCTGGAAATCTCCCCTGACTCTACAATTCTAGGTTAAAAGGCCCTTCTTTGGCTTCCACAGCATCTCATAATTTCCCAGTCATTGATTTTTTGTGTTGTTCCTCTAGGCGAATCTGACCCACTAGTTGAAATCTCTCCAACAGAAAGGATGGCATCACTCCTCTAAGAGTAATCTCATGTCTATCACAGTGCCAACACACACAGTGCAAAAGCCAAAGATGTATACTAAATTTGTATTGGATGTAAAAAAAATTGAGATTACTCCAAGACACAGAATATAGATTAAGAGGAAAAACCCTAGATTCATATCACTTGATCTCAGATGTCAGCTGATACAATTAGCTAACTTTCGACCATAGACAAGCTACTTACACTCTATGACTTCAGTTTTTCTCATATCTTAAATGATAGCACAAATAATGCATGGCAGATACAAGCAAAGGAGGCCCCCAATGAATTATGTACTTGTATACGTTTCTCCACACTGCTTTTAATCATAAGAATATGGCAAAATGTAGGACATTCCATTAATTATTTTATGTGATATGAAAAATTATAGGAAATGTCATTCCTGTGATTATATTTTATTAAGCAAGTCTCTTTTGTTTAACAGGCTGCAGCAGGAGAGAGTCTCTTCCTGACCTTAAGAATACAATCAACTGTATAAATGGCTGTGGAGGAGGCAGGAGCCGAGAACTGCAGATGGCCAGTGGGAGCTGGAGTGGCCCTCAGCCGACAGTCACTGGAAGCCAGGGCCTTATGCAGAAGCCCCAGGAAATGAACTCTGACCACATCTGAAAAAGCTGGAAGCAGATCGTTTGCTAATTGAAAGGATAGCAGAGAATTTACTTGGATGGTGTCTCTTGCCATAATCACTATCACAACCATGATTTCAGAGAACTTGTACTGCAGACTGTGCCCTGATGTAAGAAAGTAGTGTAGAGTGAAGGAGGATAGCAGGAGGGAGAGAGACATCGCGAGAACTCCGCCCTTGGCTCTTAAGATTTTCAACTCCTAGGTCCAGGCCTACTCACATTAAGGGACAGGTCAGCCTTCCTCAGCCTATTAATTTAAATGTTAGTCACTTCTAAAAAATACCTTCACAGCAATATCTAGACCAGTATTTGACCAAGAGGTGACTTGCATTCCTGAGCCAAGTTGGCAATCTGTTAAAATGGGACTATCATTTGGATTTCATATAGTTCTGGTGGTGATAAAAGTGTTGCTGTATTCAAAGTACTTGGAAGAGTCCTAACATTGAGCACAGGTTCCCTTCATAATGATTTGCATTAATTCGCACACTCTCTGGTCTCCTTGAGAGGTATTTTCTGTTTTTTCCTTTTCTGCCATATGATATTATCAAGCTATTTCATGTCTACAAATCTCACCTTCTTCAAGCAAAAATACACATTAAAAAGCCATTTGAAGAAGTGTTGTGATGATTAAAATATTCCATGTAAATGATTTGCCACAATGTGAAGTACTAATACTTAAAAGTTAAATAAAACATAATATTTATGGCTAACTTTTTTCCCAAAAGGATACAATGTTTTTTTCTTTCTCCTTTGTAGTTGTCTGTATCATTCTAAGGAAGAGAGAAACAGGAAATGCTTTCTGACAGGAAGTACAAATTTTGAAGCATAAGAGAAGATTCAGTGGGCAGTAGAAGCAGGAACAGTATTAAAAATAAAATAAAAAGAAAAATATAACAAGCCCAGGCTTTAATCATTTGTTTTGAGGGACTGGGTCATTTAAAGTGGAATACTTTGACCTCAGATGCCTTCATCAGCTTACAGAATGGAATGAAAGAGACAGACAGTCATCTGTCTGTGTGACGGTCCATGTGCCATTCACCTCCCACTCTACTCTTTCTTTGTCTTCAAAGTTATCCGTGCTTCTCTTACTTCTGAGTCATTTCTTATTATTTAGTCAAATTCTCCCTCCTGGAATGTCCAATGGAAACATTGTTTTGCTGGATTTCCATGGTCACGAGGGATAAAGCCATTGATAAGTACTTGGACATAAACCAGATGGTGGCTTATGACAATGAGATTTGGGATACAGAGATCAAGAAAGATGGTGGCATAATAGGGACATTTGACTGCCTAGCAAGTTCAGTGACTTCTTTGGTTTCATTATGCAGTAGGCTTGTGGCTATGCCATGGCCCTCCTGGGTTGGTTCATATCCTGAGTATCTGTGTGTTTGTGGTACTGATAATTGAATCCAAGACCTTCATAATAAACTTACCAATTTATATATTTTAATTTTGACATAAAGTTTTCCTGCATTGTCCATTCTGGGATTGCAGGCATGTACCCCCATACCCAGCTCATATACTGATCATTTTTATGCAGTTGTCCATATGTTACTGACAGAAAAGAGGAGCAGGGCTTCATTTACTTTAGTCATCTTTTTCTTTCGTGTTTTACTTGAGATCTGTTGCTATATTTTATATAACATTGACATTAAAATCTGCTTTGTTTCTGCATCCCTAGTTTGTGTTAATCATCTCTAAAAAAAACCTTTAGAAGGCTGTGGTACATCTTCAAGAGAAAACCAAAAGGAATTTTCAAAGACCCATCTCCAAGAATGGAGCACAAAATGACTTAGTTTGTAATTTCACATCTGAATTAGTAAACTAGATAAATTCTGCTTTAAAAAAATCTGTCATATTTGAAATTCCACAAGTCTCCTTGATGGTTTTGTACACTAGAGTAAGAAACAAAAATCTGGATTTTTCTAGACAATTATTTAGCTTCAAATGATAATATTCTCAACAACAGAAGTTTCTGACTTAAAATTTAATAAAAGCACTACTGAAAGGAGGAAAATAGGAGTATTAAACTTTGAAATCTTTGAAATATATTGGCATGTGTATATAGTATTTTTATAGAAGATTCTTAATCTTTCATTATATTCCTGGAATAGATACCTCATAAAACTGAAAAGTCACTGATTTTAAATTTGAATTTTATAACAATTTCTAAGGAAAATACTGAAAATAAACATTTTATGAATAAAATCTATACTTGAACTTGAATATAGATGGCACTACTGCTATCTGGTACTATCATGATGCTTAAAAATTAATTATGTCTCTTCATTGGACATAAAATCCTTCAAACTATCCCTAAACAAATAACCATGTTTACTATAAAGTGTAGTATATGCAGAGTCCATTTTTGATCTTGCACAAAATATATTTTTATTGTATGGAATCAATGTTTTTTCATTCTTTAGCGCTTCCTTATTATCTTGGTACTCATTTCATCTAAGTATTCTACAAAAATGCAGAGCAAAATGAATGTATATGATGCTACCACTTGGATGAGAATTCTCTTTTCTACATTTTCCTGCTGCATGCTTTCTCTACACATAAGACAAAGAAAGATAATGTTAACTAAGACTAACTAAGCATCTGAATATTTAAATAGCTCCCTACTGAGTGAATTTACACAGATCATGAGATGAGTACCTGCCTTTGACAGAAGTGCATTTTTTAGTTTCCTTAGTAATCAGTCATCAATGTATCATGCTATTGCATTCCTTTTACATGAGATATGATAGTTTTAAGATCTATGCATGTATGCACATGTACACATATGTTTCTAGTTTAACAGTTTTGGGTGTTTAAATTCAAAGCTTACACCCTGTTTTCTGTACAGTTCTGAAGAACTTTAGTGACTTGAATACACAAACACAGCACTGAGTTACAGAGTTTTATAGAGCAGTGTTTTCTAAAACTTTTAAATTTTATAGAATATTACAATTTATTTGAAAGAGATTATAATACATTCAGTTAACTCAAATGTATATGCTTAGTACATAGCAATAATAATTATAAAAAAGTGATTCATCCTTTACCATATGTGGCACATTTTGTTAAAGCACCTCATGTATATTCTCACGTTCATCCTGAAAACACACTGTAAAGTAGGCATCACATTGTTATGCTCATGTTACAAATGAAGAAGTTTCAGTGAGAAAATATGAAAAATGGAAAGTACTTATGGATACTTAATGATGTTGGATTGAGGCTGACTCCAAAGTCTTTTAAGCCATGTGATGATGCTCCCTACTATAGGAATTGTAATACTGTGTATAGAGAGGGTTTCTTGGTGATAGGCAAAAATGTTGACATGAAGAAGTGTTAGAATGAGAGACTTTAAAAGGCAGAAAGACAACAGAAAGTGCCATACATATTAGCTAATATCACTATTAGTTCCCAAGGTTACCTTGACTAACACTGTAGTCAGGATGAGATTTCTGACATCCCACCTCAGTCTCATCTTTGTATTGCTTTGGCCACATGATATTCTCTCTTCTCCTATTTTATTTTAAATACATTTTCCATTACTCATTTGCTGCTAACAAAACAAAATACTCCATCATAGGAAACTTTATAGGAGCAGACCCCTATATTATTTTACTGTAACTTTGTCAAATTTGAAATTCTTGAACTATTCATTTATCTTGAAATACATATTTCATTATCAAAACACAATTTACCATGAAAGCTGCTCTTCAGATTTATATCATTCAACAGCTACTTTTGTTTCTAAATCACAACTGTTTCTCTTGGTTGACCAGATACTCCTAGGGACTTATCTGAACTGCTGTTTGGAAACCTGAAGTGTTAATCCACACTCAGACCCATCCTATGCTAAAATATTGACACTTGACTTATAAACCATTTTATTATCCAACACATCCAGGTGTCTGTTTTGGTTTTCTCACTAGTTTTTCACATTTTTCAAGTGATTATTTATTTGTAAGCACTTGGAAATTTAAATCAAACCTAAAGTGTGGTTCAAAGCAGTTCCAAACCACTCATGGATCAAAGACAAGATAAGCTATTCTGCAATGAATTTCCATATACTCCATTCACTCCTTATACCTCCTCTACAGCTAGAGGTTTAAGGTATCAAAACTGCCTGGTGTCTTGACTGTTTATTAGGTGTTAAGTCCCTTGGAGGTCAGGTACTGTATGTGTCCATTATGTATTCAAATTCCTGATAATGAAGGAGGTATTCACTAAATAGTATAAGCATTAAATGCATCCATGGAAATAAAAACTTCAAGGCACATGATATTCTTTTTATATGATATGCAAAATATTCTGGTCATGATTGTAGAGATATTCTCTGTAAAGCTACATTAACTGAAACCATCTGGTCTAATCCATTGTGATGGGTTTCTAATTGCACTTCTATCTCTATTCATTGCTTCTCAATTTCCCCCACTATCAATGAATAACCCTAACCTACTGCTTTGCATATGCCCACTTGCTGCACAAAGTCTCCAGTCTTCTCTACATCTGCAAATCCTCATCACTTGATTTTCCAGAATCTTCTACCTACTAATCCCAAGGGTTTGTCCAGTAAAGTTATAAAGTTATAGCTTATTAATCTAGATCTCATCTATATAACCATGCATTTCTTCTTTCTCTTTAGAGTGCTGATTTCTCTATCTTTATTATCTTTGCCTTTCTTTCAAGATCACACTTATTTAAATCCATTCAAATTTTACTCCTTCTATAAAGATTTCTCACAATAATACTGAATTCTCATACTCTGAGACTCAGATATATGCAAAAAACTTGTTGGCATCCTAACGCCCACAGAACTTTCTGTCATAGGTGTGCAGAACTTGGACGCAGAACCTTCTTTATGTGTTGGGTTTTTTACTGTCAACTAGGTATTGTGAGAAACCATCTCATTTGTCTAATTAATCATTAACTTATCCATAAAAAGGGACTGAAATATTGCAAAATAAAGTGAAGAAAATATTTAAAGCACCCTTTATGTCTTGCTCCCTGTTTCAAGACTTAGTTAGCTTGTCTGTGTATATTAAGGTCTCAAATATTTAAACTACTCCTGCCCAGGAAATTAAAATATAAGTATTGACATTCTATTAGTGGGAAGGGTGGAAATTTTCTCAATATTTTTGACATAATACTGAATTTGTCTGAGAAATAACTAGAAGTTTTATGATTTGAAAATATTTTTAAATCAAACATTAAAATAATAACTTTCAGCTTGGTGGGATCCAATATTCATATCATGAAATGTGTCCAGTAGTTTGCTCTGAAAGTTTGGGAAAACTCAAATGGTAACTCAATATGTTTGGCCTATTTCCAAATTTTCTGCTTTAATCCAGGGATCTCCTAATGATTTGACCTCACAAGAGAAGGGAAAAATAGCAAAAGAAAAAAATCTAATTGCAGAAAGAAAAACAGGATTGAATGTGATCTTGTCTTAGATTGTTTATGTAACCTTTTAAGAATTGGATATGTTTGAATAAAGCACTATCACTTGCTTTCTTAAGATGATGGTTTCATTAAAAGGCCTTTCTACAGAAACCTGGAATGCATTGCCTGGATAAGCAGGTCAGAGTTCATGGCTGAAACTGCTCATGCAAACCATGTCCAAAGACCCCCCCAAAATAAAAGTGACAATTATCTGTGTGTGTATATGTGTGTGTGTGTGTGTGTGCATTCATGCATTACATCAAGGAGAAAAGGAATACCAAAAGAATGAGCCAGAGGAAAAGGAAGAGGCTAGGAGAGAATTTAAGAATTTTGTATAACCCTACACCATGCTTGTAGTGATATGATGGTGGTGTGACCTACAGGCATTTATGGCACTCACAAAAGGGATAATCTTAATCCAAAGAGAGAGAAAAGCAAATCATACAGGTCTCTGATCATTTATCTAATTCATAATCATAAATTTTAAACCAGAAGACTCTTGGCATGCCTTTATTTCTTTGTAAAAGCAGTTAAGCAGTTTCTCTATCTTTTCTGTGTCTTCCAACTGAAATCAAGGGTCGTTCAAGACAAACAGGGATTCTCCTGAGAGATATGAGGCATTGCAGCAGATCCAAGCAGGGGAGTTTTCAGTCAGCTGCATGGGATGGCTTCCTCCTCCTAGCATGTGGGATATCCTGAGCTTGAAGAACTATATCCAGGTCACTGTGGAATTAGCCCTGGGTATCTGACAAAAAGTGGCCAGTGTCCACCACACAGAATCCTTGGGAAGCAAATTTCTTCCTTGTTTTTTTGCTCTAAAGTTTGCTGCAGTAGCTGAACATATGTTCAAAGTTAAAGCAGAATTTTAAAATATTTATTCCTAAAATAATACATTGATTCAGCCAATTGATATTGAGTACCCACCACTTCACTGAATATGTAAAATGACTTACCTTGTGGAGCTTACATTTTACATGTAAAATTACTAGGTATGTGAAAATATACTAATTTCCATGACATATACTTTGATCAGTAATCAACTTGATAGGGAAAAGGGAAAGCAGGCAGAAGAGGTCGATAGTCTTTTTTAAGACTTGGTAATGAATTTAAGAGTCCAGGATATGGGATATTTGATTAAACCTCTGAACAGATGGAAATAATCATATGAACCTTGCAGCATTTAGAAGAAGCAGTGTTTCAAGGCAAAAGGGACAGCAAGTGTCAGATCCCTGGGTTAGACTCCTGATCAAAAGCACAACCTGTTGAAGTAAACAAGTGCCTTTGAAAAGGACTGGCCAGGTGAGTAGAGAACTTTTGTGTCCAAATAAAGCCTATCCATCACAGTGTAAGTGAAATGAGAGGTATGAACAGGGCCCTGTGGGGACAGACAAAGATCAGAGCCCTATTTGGTAAGGGAGTTACTGAGTTGTTGAAGGCAGAATTAGCAGCATTTGGATCAGGGTACCCTCAAGAAGGGGACAGATGTTGAATGAGCTTTGAATAAAGAAGGGGAAAATCGATGTATTACATGTGTACATGTCAAAAATAACATGAAGTGTGATTTCAAGGTTTGGGGTTGAACAATTAGAAATACAAATGTGGCTTTGTTGAATGATTAATTGCATTTTTTATTTTTAATTTTACTGAAAGCAAAACATTTACAGAAATGCATTCTATAATCAAAATGACTTCTTAGGGAAACATCTTGGTAGAATCATGCTGCTCAGCTCAGAAGAGATAAAATGTGCTCAGTGTTTTCCCTTAATGTATGAGACACATGAGACATTCATTCTCTGGTTTCATTCTATTTTATTAACTAAAATTGGAATACAGTTACCCTACTGTCATCTCTGCTTAAAGCGTGACTATTTATTAAGCATTGGTCTTAGTATTTGAGAAGAGTGAATATAAAAGGTAAAAATAAGACAGAATTTGAAACATTTCCCTACAGTGTTAGCTACATTAGTAACTAGTGATTCTCAACAAGGAATTTCTCTTATCCAAATATGGTCTTTGACATACTAATGGGTGTCTTTAGTCCCACACATAAAACATTTTGACCTTGCAATTTACCATAAAGGTAGTGGGGTTTTATTGAAATAAATGTGAAGCTGAGTGAATCCTGAAATGACTCAGAAAAGGTCAGAAAGTTTTAGAGCTGAATTTGTCAAAAGACAGAGTCGGGGGAGAACATGGAGGAATGGAGGGAGGAAAACAGGTAAGGAAGATGATTTTGTTTTCATAATTGGTCAAAAAGTATGAGCAATTCCCATCTGAGTCTTCTCCCTGGAAAGTGTTTACACTTCTATCCTGTAGAACTCTGCTTAGGTCCTCATATTTAAAACTGGATCACAAAGATACATTAGCAGGTATCATAAACTTGTTTTTTGTTGTTTCCATTGTAACTGTTTTCTTACTTAATTTCTTCTGTTCTCACTTTACATTGAGAAATAGTTTAGATGCCTGAATGTGTACATATGAACAGTACTGTATGGTAAATAATTACTAAAGAGTTTATCAATGTCATCTGTAGCCAGAGGAAGACCTGGAACATTGGTGGCCCTGCAAGCATTTGCTTGAATTTCTTTTTGGTAAATATATCCAAATATGCAAAGTGTCTATTCTTTAGTAGCTCGACTAGTGACCCTTAAAAAAGGAAGAAAATAATGGATGTTGGATGTGATACCAGTGGGATATGCCACAGAAACCCAAGTGCTAACTTGCTCTGGAGATGAAAAGACATGGGAATAACCACAGTGGCTCAGGATATAACACAATGAACCCCCCAAATGCATCATGGCCCAATCTCATGAGGGTGAGACCTGAGAAGCAGACAATAGGAAAGTACCTGAGCAGAGAACTGAGATTTATACTGAGCCTCCAAAATTGGTGCACTATAAAAATTTTTAATAGCATCGTGTTTGTCTCTGCAAACTCTGGGTATGTATGTGTGTGTGCTTGTGTGCGTATTTTCTTATCTCAAAATACCCTATGTAGAGTACACACTCTTATATAGAACAACAAGCATGACTTGAGATATTGTAGTGAGAAAAATATTGTTTGAAAATTATATAGACTGAAATTAGAAATTCAGTTCCATGACTTAATAGTCTTAAAACATTTCCTAATTATAAAAAGTCATTAACCAATAACAATCTGACTTATTTAATGAAGATAAGGATTTAAAGCCAGAATTCTTTTTTTTCTAACAATGAGTGATAAACTATTCGGAGTATATTACTTGGTGTTTTTACTTTAATTAATTTAGAATAAAGACATTTTCATCTAATGTCCTAATGACAAGCCTTAAAATTTATTCAAATGCTATAATCACATGTGCCAAAAAACTGACTCCTCTGCATGACTCTAAAGGTGACAGCAGAGAGCTGGGGTCACCTGGGTCAAAGGGAAGAATGCCAAAAGTTTTTGGCCTGGTTGACTAAAACATTTTTGGACTTAATTAATGTCCCCTGGGCTTTGACTGTCTACTGCTTGTGAAACAATGCAATTTTTTTTCAGAACTTAGTCATTTTCTAAATCTCAAATTGTTTCTAATTGTCAAGACTGAGAAACTATTTAGATATGTGCAGAACTGGAAAAGTAGTTTTTTAAGTGTGGGTTCCTTGTCTTTTAAAAATAACTTTTAATTAAACAAATACCTATTTCTAACCATTTATGCCCAGAGATTGAACTTCAGAACTGTGAAGGTGCTGAGAAATGTCAAGAAAAATGTTTTCAAGTACCAAAATTTGAATGGAAGCTGAAGTATAAGAATGAGTTAACTCATAGGTATCATTTATTGACCTAGTTGAGGTTACCAGAAGGGTTTTCTTTTGCCTCAACTGCATACAATGGACAGAGTAATCTGTAAAGAATATTTAGCTTGAGTTCCTAAAGGATGAGAATTACCAGGATGTACTCGGCATGGGATGAGAGCTCCCCTGCTGGGTGATAGCATGACAGAGGACACAACATGGGGAAGAGAGAGAAAACCTCTTTGATGCGGTCTCCTGTCTTCTCATTCTAAAGGTAGTAAGTCAGTCACAGAACCTCACATATATTATTACCACTAATCCTAATTACTTCTGAAAGTCTCTACCTTGAAATACCAATGGCATACAATTGGAGAATTAAGTTTGTGAACATATATTTTTAGGGATATATTCAAATGAGAGCAACACTTATCTTCCTATTTCCAAAGTAGGAGTATTGAGGCATCTAAATATGTGTTATTTTGCCCAATATTATGTTACCAGTATAGATGCGATGATAGAAAGCCTAGGGCATCCAATATGAACTTCAGACTCTAACACCTATCATCTTTACCACTTTAGAATAATTTGGAATATTCAAGTTAATACAGAAATACAGTAAGTAGCAGTTTACTATTTCATAAAAGAGTCATATGATATAATTTTGGTATGATTTGATAAAGAGTTGAGTTTCCTATGGGAAGATCTAAGTTCTGTGAGATGTCAATATCTTAGATCTCTTTGTATAATTCATTTGGTTTGTTAGGATGTATTTATCATCAGACTTTCCTTTGTAATAGTCTATGGGTCTCTGAAGTTGCTCAAATGCATACTTTCATTTCCTCCTTGAGTATTGTCTGATTTTCCCCGTGGAGGAAGAAGACATTATCACTGACAAATGTCTTCAAAACTGAATTCAGGAAAAACCTTATATTTGAAGTAGAAAACTATGATATTTAAAAGATGGGATTAAATTATTTACTACTATACCCACAGGACCAAAATACCTCTTGAGACCTGATAGACATGAATGAATATTTTTTGAATGCAAACTCTAAACTAATTCAAGTCATCTAATTAAAGATACAGCAGGAAGTGAGATAATAACTCATGCCCCACACTTCTAAAAGCATAGAATCAGGCCAAGTCAATTACTGTTTGCATAGTTCACTAGTTCAAGTTGGAAATCTTTCCAAGTTGATGTGTTTTTCAGTTTATTAAGAGGTCACTTCATGGAGTGTAGAACTCTTTTTTCTCCTCTGTGCACTTGGTTTGTCTTGAATGAGCTTGTCTTTAGGTTCTGGATCCTCTTGGAAGGCCTGGACGGTTTTATCCTAGGGTCACAGGTTTAGACTGAGAAGTCAATTCATTCAAAGGGAGTTCTTGGACTACCAGGTTCATCCACAAACCCTGGTTCACTTTATAAAAAAAGAAGCCTCCAGTCAACTCAAAAGCTTCTCATTTCCTGGAGGGCGTAATGAATTTTACGGATGATCCCTCCAGGAAAGCAGTAATACGTGGGAGCAACTCGTTTGTGGAATGTCCCTAAAGCATCACTTACAAGTATCACTATTTGTGTAAATGTGCTGGAGGGAACACTGTATAAGGCGGGAGAATGTGGTGAAAGGTTTGTTCTGTGAGCTGGTAAATTACAGAATTCTGTCCATGGAACTTTGTCTAGAAATTTACACTGTTACAAATATATTAGAAGTTTAGAGACTATCAGAGGGTAAAGGAATCATTTTACTGTATTAAAATGTGTGCTTTCCTTCTTCTTCTCACATAGCAACAAATTAGTCTCCCTAAAATATGTGTTGGGTAAAATTACTCCCAACCAGGGCTTCTTAAAGTGTGATCCAGAGTCCTTGGTAAGGATCCCCCAGGACACTTTCAGGGGTCTGTTGATTCAACACTATTTTCCGACAAACATAACCTCGCTCAATTGTATTCTTCTTCAAGTATTCAATTAACTTTTACAGAAGCTTCAGGATATGTGATTTTTTAATGAACCAAAGGCAGAAGAAGATAGGAGAATCCTACAAAATATTGCTGTTTGCACTATTTGTTGCTTGTTTTCAAACATACAGATCTGCTTCATGAAAATGTTGTACTAAAAGGTGGTAGTGTTATTTTAAGTGAATTAATATTTAGAGTGTGTTGGTTTCAATGACTGGTATCAACAGTGATAACCTAGATCACGGAGCTTTGTAACAGGACAAAGTACTCTTAGTTCCAAAAATTTGAGAACCTCTACTCCTGATGACTTTGAGTGTAAACACTTATCAGAGTAAACTTGGGTCTGGAACAGTTTAGGGAGGAAAAAGAACTGCCCATAAAATGGTCTCCAGGCATCTTGCGTGGGGGACACAGAGTATAAAAGTAAAGCTGTGACTGCATAAAAATATCATGGGGTTTAGAAATTTAAAAAAAAAATACACTACATTGAATCTCTAATTGTTTCATTTACTTTTTTTTACTAAATTACTTGTTTTACTTTGAATTGTCAATTTATTTTAGTTTTAGTTTTCTCTGTTTTAGTTTTGTCATTTTGGAAAGGATAAACTTCAAGTCTGACCAAGTGTTTTAAAAACACTAATATCAAAATAATTGCTGTGAAGAAAAATGCGGCCAATGTAAATGATTCTGGAATAAAAACAAGTTAAGTCCATAATCTCCTTGTTAACTGAATGAATTCAGGCAGCCAAACTTACCTCTCCACATCTCAGTTTTCATATCTAAAAAATGTTAATAATAATCATAACTACCTCTGTTTCTATTTCAGAATTTATTCATGTTAGAGTCACTTGATACACAGTGATAGTCACACTTCTAATTTTTACTACAATGTCGATATATGCTCTTCTGATTAACTATTGTTCAGTTTACAAGCGCTTCAAAACACTGACGTTTAAAACAATTATCATCATACTTATTTCACCATTCCAAGACTGGCGAGGGCTCAGCCAGCCTGTCCTGAGCTTCCTCATGTGTTTCAGTTTGGATGGTGGCTGGGCTGGTGCTTTTCCCCTAGGGATCCTCTATTTGGCCTGTCTCTGCACATGGTAAATTACTCTACATGTTATTGTCATGTGACCATCATTTTAGATGCTTAATTTGGGCTGCTGATATGTAGGTTCCATGAAAAGTTTATATAACCCTTTAAAATTCACATTTTCAAACCTAAATGCCTAATGTGATGATATCAGGAGATGGGGTCATTGAGAGTTACAGCATGAGAGTGTGTCCTTAAGCAGATGAATGCTTTGATAATGGCATGAAGGGTTCTCTCTATTTCTTCCCTGTGGGACTGTGAGAAGAATAGTCAAGTGAGTTCAAAAAGAAAGCCCTAAGCCTCTCACCTCACCCTTACACTTCCTAGCCTCTAGCACAGTAAAAACCTAAATGTTATTTAAATCACCTTGTAGTCTTAGCCATTGTACTGTTACTTGGACGGAATTCCTAATACCTGCAATTTAATGGAGGTTGGTTGGTTTGTTTGTTTTTGTTTTTAGCTCAGATTCCATGAAATTAATCATTAGTCATCTTGCTCCAAGGCAGGAAAAACATGGTAGATGGCATGAGGGAGAAAAGCTGCTTACTGCATGGCAACCAGAAAGTAGAAAGACAAAGAACCAAGGACAAGAAAACACACTTCCAAGACATGACCCACTGCCCCTTCTGACCAGACCCCACCTTGGAGTGGGAGATTTCATGGGACAGTTTAGTGACAAGCCATCACATGCCTAGCGCCATTCTATACTTTCCTCATAGGTGCCTAAAATAACTGAATAGTAGCTCAGAATTTCAAGAAGCTAGGAGTAGACCCCGGAGCCCAGAATTCCTGGAACATTGCTTCCTCCACGTATTATTGGGGAAATTAATCACTGCTTAAAAGGGAGAAGATGTGAATTTCTTTTATTGAAGGGCTGAGCAGACATAAGAATGTCTAAGATCAGCCTCTATGGGTCCAATTAAATTAAATTACAAATGGTTGTCATTATTTATTATATTGGTCCTTGATATTTATTAATCAGCATCCCAGTTTCTTCACATAGAGATTTGACAGTGGAATCTCAGTTTTGTAAATGGTAGAACCAGCATGTTTCTGTTACTAATACATTCTGAGTGTAGCATAGCAGAAAATATTAGGAGAATGAGAAATCCTGAGTGAGTTCTGAAAGGAAGCTTACCGATCCAGGCAGTATGATGAAAGGATTCAGCTTCCAGCTCCATACTTCCTAGTTCTGTGACAACAAAGGCTAAGGTTTTTGAGACTCAGCTGGGTTGCGTGTGGTAGCGGTCCAGGTGCTATGGCTTGGAAACAACTCTGGAGCCTTGAGTGAGTGGCTTCCACTGTGCAGCGTAACTTTGGTGCAGCTCTCTGCGGGCTAAGCAGAGGGAAGGTTTATCTGCTCTCCTTACTGTCAGCTGGGGTGGCTCAAAGGCTGCGGCTGAAATACACAAAACCTCCATCTCTCCCATGCTGGCGCCTGGACTTGAACAGCTGGGGAGCAGAACAGCTGGATTCCTTGGACTCATCTCTGTATGTTAACATTGTTACCAAAGCACATTAAATTCTGAAGATCGGAACTTATTCCACCAAGGTGCAGGGCTCCCAAAACCCAAGGATTAGAGAGAGAAAGAGTTGGGAAATGTATAGAATTTATATGATATTCTGTTCATTAAGAGTGAGTCATTTCACATTGATTTGAATTCAAGTTGTGAGGAATTATTGTATTACACTTTTCGTGAGAAGAGTGCCATGAAATTTGTAGACATGTTTTAAAATGTCACATCTAGGATAGGGTGATATCTACAGTAATTAGTTTCTAACTCAGTGGATGTCAGAAGATACTCAGGTTTTCTTCTCCTTCACTGATCTATATTCTCCCCTGGTAGCTCCACATCAGTTTCTCAAAGTAATCATTTGAAGAGAATCAGCTCAAGCATTAGTCAAGTTCTACTGTAGCTCATGTCTCCCTGGAAGATTTTACAGAGGTATTCAAACACATCCTTCTGTGCTGGCTAGATATCTGGTTTATATCAGCATTCTCAGACAGCTAAAGTAATCCTTTAGAAGGGATCACTTGAGGCAAGTTAAACCCATACTGGCTTTCTTAGGGGGCAAGTCAGCCTCTTCCTTGGAAAGATTTCAACGTGCTGTAGAATGCTGCATTGGCTCCAGGAGGTTCCAGTTTTGAAGAAAACTAAGACAGGAGTAAGAACTGCCTTGTCAGACCTAAAGCAAGAGCAACAAGAATGCAGAAATAGTCATCGTCTACAGAAAGTTCAGCTTTAGTACATAATGGACTCCAAATTTAACTCAGCTACTAGGTAACTATAACTGTACAAATTAGGTAAATATTTCCTTCCCTTTGAGTCTCAGTCTTGTGTTCATCTTTTCCCCTACCCTCACCTGGACATTAATGAATCCTTCATAAACCAGTTAAGATAGTCACCTCTATTTGAATTGACCTGGCATAAGGTATAATAATCCTTTTCTCTTTGTCTTTGCAGACATGTACATGGATTTATATCACCAAACTGAAAATACTTTATCAATTCTTTTTATCTTCTTGTCTACTTTCTTCCTCTGGGATATCAGCTTCCCACAGAGAAGACAGATACCTTGCTTGTCAATCTATCTACAGTGTTCAGTCCATCACCCCCTCATAGTATACGCTGTATAACATGCAGGGGGCTAATGGAGAGAATGGGGTGCCTTTCTGCCTTTTATGATAACAGCAAGCATGACAGCATGGAGCTATACACCTTTAAAGTGCTGATTTATCTTTAATTAATCTTACAAATAAATATCCAACAAAGGAATGATGAAATCAGAAATACAGAGAAACGGACATGCTAGTGTGTTTCTACTTTTCAACAGTCTAAAAAATGAATAGGTCACTTCTTGACTTTCTTATTTTCAGAAACTTAGATGAACTGTACATGACTATTCAGGGAGGACTGACCAGGGTGAAGACAAGATTCAAAATGAGATTACATGTGTACAAATTGAGGAGTCCAAGGGAATTTTTTGTTTATTGATTAAACTAAAAAAAAAGCAAGACGAAACTATCCAAGGTGCCTTAGTTACTTTTTATGCCTTGTTGAGATAAAATACCTGATGCCCAAAATTAGGCAACGGTATTTCTTACAGTTCTTGGAGGTTTCCGTCCATACTCAGTTGGCTCCAAGGCAGGGTGGCATGGCGGGGCAGCTATTCAAGGCCACTGCAAACAGCAGAAGCAAAACCAAAAGCAGAAGAGAAAGTCCGGCCTTCTTCCAGCCTTTATACTGGCTCCAATCCTAGGTGGATGAAACGCTCACACCACCAATCTGAGTGCTAGACAACAAACCAATCACAAACTCTAGAGTCAGCCTCATCCATATTACATGAGGCCTGGGGGAGAGGGAACAAATGAATATATAATCTACAACACAAGGATAGCTGATTTTAATTGTATAAGGGACTGTAGAGTAGACGAGAGATTCAAAATTTGGGGGTAGTTGAATGGGACAATGTTTTGAAGGACTCAAAAATGATTACAAATTTGAGCTTTTGTGTTGAACAGAAAAGGGTAAACTCAGTTCTGCTGTTAAAGAGCTATTTTGTTGGGACAAGTGAATAAATATTTCTGAGATTTGTGTACCTTATTTCTAAAATAAAGGTGCAGACAATAACCTACCTCAGAAGCACAACTTGAGGATTAAATAAAGTAAGAATTGTAGAGTAAGCAGCCAATTTTCTGAGTTCTAATGACAAGTCAATCTGTTTGAGATTTGAACTGATTACACTAAACGTTGCTTCATATATTTCTCTTCTGATTCTGGGAATTCGAGATCTACAAAGACAAAAGACATCAGATTTGCTTGCTAAGACCTGTGAAAAAGAAAGGCTAGATGGAATGGTGCCAATAAAGACAAATTATTTCTGGCTGGCAAAGGGCATGGCCAAGAAATTCAGGAGACCACCTCTAGCAATGCAGGCAAGTATCTTTGAAGTAATATATGCCACCACGTACCAATATCTTTGTTCATAATTCTGTCATCATTTATTACCACAGAAGCTTACAATTGGGCTGGGGATTTAGCTCAGTGGCTTAAGCGCCTGCCTGGCAAGTGCGAGGTCGTGAGTTCGATCCCTGGTACCAAAAAAAAAAAAAAGAAGAAGCTTACAATTGATGATGGTTACTTCATTATTTAACAAATTAAAAACCTAAGGTTACATATTTTGTATGAAGAATATGAAGACAAATGAAATTTATCAATGGATTTGAAAGAATATACATTGCAATTGGGGTAAAATACTTTGCCCAATGACATTTACACTCTTTATATGACACTGTTACACGCAAAATGTAAGGGCTAATCTGACAGCGTTCTGATGGTTCAGAAAGGTTTAGAAATATTATTTATCACCTTCCAGTCACATATCTCCGTTAATATGTGCAAACCTCATTGGTCTTGTTTGTGAATAACTGGATTAGTGAATCATATTGAGTGATTAGTAATAGACACTATTTATTAAGAATGTAATATAAGCTACACCTAAGCAGTCATTTTGCGGCTTTAGTGAATTTGTTTTACAAATATGCAGTATTTAATTTCACAGGAGACATTTAACTTTCTTTAAGAAACATAATTCCTTAGTGGAATAATTGTGAAGCATCAGCTTTGTTGGGATGAAAAATGAGATTAATATCCTTATTTTTCTCTCATCCAAGGGGTCAGGCTGCCACAGTGAAGCACTGGGCAAGTCTGAGAACCACAGAAAGGACAGGGAAAGGTGGGAGTGCAGATATACAAAAGGCTGCACGATCTATCTCCTTCTATGATGTCAAGTGCATAGAAAAATAACCTCATCCCAAACAGTTACAGATTACAGACAGGATGACATTTGAATTTGAACCCTATTGGCTATGTAATACATGGACATTTTAGGTTTGTTTCTCTATTTTCAAAATAAAAAATAAATGTTGAAAGACTAATTTTGGAGAGTCTTCTAAGCTAAAGAACATTATTATTTTGTTCCTGAAATAGCAAAACCCAGTTCAATGTATGGCATTTGAATTATGTATTTTTTTCTTCAAATGTGGGTGTTCTAGAATCTCAGACAATGGAAATGTCATCAACAAAAAGAAACATTCAATTCTCTTGTGGATCCAGTTTAAAATCTAATTTTAGATTACAAACATTGGTGATAATTTTTAAGGAGTTATATTTTCCCCTTAAATGAATATTTTGGTGTGAAATTTGAAACAAAATACAATTTGTACTGTTTGGGAATTAGAAGCAGGTGACATAATATTTTTGTACCTCAAAATAAGTTTGATAGGTTTTTTGGCACAAACTGCTCAAGAAATGACTTTAATATTAGAGCAAGGAAAAGTGTTCAGTTGCTAACAGGAAAGTGTCCCCAGGGGGTTATATAAAATAAATTCAGGCTCAACAACTTTGAAAGAGAAATTATTTTAGAGTGTTCATCTTTTAAAATGCAAATGGAATTTGAAGGTGTACATTGGCACTTTCTCTCCCGTTGCAATTTTGTAACCACATATTATTTTATCATTCCTGTTCTCCACCAGGGATTCAGTGTTCCCGACAGCCAAATGACTGGAATTCTCCCTCCTTGTTTTTCTCTGTTTTAGGCAAGCCAGGCTTTTGATAGGAGATAAGGCAAATCTCTATTATAAAGCATTTTTTGAAATGTATTCCACAGTCTTGATTTCACTTGTGAAAAGGGATTGGACAATACAATACCAGAGTTGTGCAGTAAAATGCATGACACATTACTGAATAGGAATATTCACAAACTCCTTCTACTGCCAATAAGCATTTTGTCAAGAATTGTTTTCTAGTAGAATTTATAGGCACTCACATATACATAAATTCTTATGCGCCATATCGTGTTGATTTTCTATCTGCATATGGAATTGATAATGCAGAAAGAAAATCAGTTCAGTTGGTTTGATCTGTGATTCTAAAATATATTGATTTTAAAAACTGTGTAATAATATTTTATTGAAGGAAAAATGTTTAACTATGTGAAGAAAGTGTCTTCAGTCTTCTGACATAATTTTACTTTGCCCAAATTGTTTTTGTATCAATTATAACCCGGTTATGACATCATTGTTTCCATAGATATTAAATAATGACTTCTGTTCTAAGTTTGCTGAGCTTTTATTAATTTAATCAATGTGCTAGATACTGCGTTATAATCAATTAAGCAGTGACTGCATTTTATGTTGCGTGGTGAGCTTTCGGTTAGTGCTGTTAACACAAAGTGTGCCATTTTCATCTGACTTTGTTTCCCAGCTCAGTGCGGAGCTAGTGCAGAGAATAGGGTTTTATATTTACATTCATTTGGCCATTCTGTGACCATGCCCCCACATAAAAGAATACTGATGAGACATCAGTTATGAATAAGTAAAATAAATCATAAAATTTATAAATTATCAAATATTAAACTTTTGAAGTAGAGACAAAATATCAGTTACTTTCTTTGACTCTGTAAAAAGCTCTTTCTAAAAGTGAAATTTACACTTCAGCCTTTTGAAGAAGAGAGGGCTATTGCAAAATGGAGGAAGCTGTGTGAACACAGACAGGGGCACAGACAGCAGTAAACACAGAGATTCAGGGAGAGCGAAGATAGTCAGTCTGATACCTATTTTCAAAGCCTTCCATTTACATGGCTCATGGAAACCATCAATAGCTCCCACACTGAATGAGTTTTCCCTATGTCTTTCCTGAAGTCTTGTGCATGACAAAACTACAAATACTTTTTGAATTTTCTTTCTAAATTACCCTTATCACCTACCCAGAAAGCACACACTGACATGTAGACACACGCACATACACACAGAACCATTCATGTAAACAAAATAGCTACTTGATATTCCTTAAATTTCTTCTTACACAACTTGTACACTTGGTCTTTTATGCTAGACTTCAGTTTTTTGGCTAAAAAGTTATCTAGAGTGGAGTGGAGTGGAGTGGAGTGGAGTGGAGTGGAGTGGAGTGGAGTGAACTGGAGTGGAGTGGAGAGGGCATATTCATGAAATATTTTTATGCTAAAACTCTTCCATTTTCCTACACACCTTAAGAAAATCACTTGCTAAATTTATAACTCATCTTTAAGATCAAGCTAGAATATATGTTATATCCTACAATGAATATTCTACAATGCTTTTTGATTGTTATTATTTCAACATATATGTTTGCAATATATAACAATTATATCCACTGAAGGTGGATATAACATATTTCATTCCCCTGCACCCCATTTTTAGCATCACAATCAAATATTAAGACCTTATAAAATTAGTTACCATGTATTGCTTGAAAACCAGACTAATAGGTTGAAAACCAGACTAATAGGTTAAAGAATATACAAAACATGTAAAACAATTGTACTAAGACATGGTATACTTTTAGATATATTGTCCACACTGCATTGCAATACATATTGTGTCTATTTTTTTCTATTATCTATTGTGGAAAATGATTTTTCATGTAAGAGAAACCATTTGATATTTCAGCTTGTGTGTCTGAGTTACTTCATTTACATTATAATCTCAAGGTGCATCCATTTTCTATAAATGTCTCAAGTTATTGATATAGAACTTCCTTGAATACTAACAAATGACATTTCTGTTTTTTTTAAAAAACTAATACATAGTCATCATTTCTTATCTACGTCTCACAAATGAACCCAAAGAGTACAAATGTGTGTGTGTGTGCACGCACGCACACACGCAAAGTAATTTTCTGTTGTGTCTATATATGGCTTTTTTACACATTCATCTGTTGAAGGGCCTATAGGCTGCTTTCAAGATTTACCTATTATAAGTTGTGGTGCTATAAATATAGGCATACAGAAAACAATGTGGTATGATGTTTTTAGCTCTTTTGGAAAGATACCTAGAAGAGAAACTATTAAGTGAACTAGAATTTCTACTTCTAGTTTTTTGAGGAATATCCATGTTTCCAGCAGCACACTTATCAACAATGGCGAAGCATTCCTTTCTCCATAGCCTTACCAGCATTTGCTTTGGGTTGATTTATTGATGGTAGGCATTCTTTCTAGAGTGAGATAGAGTCTTGGTGTTGTTTTAATTTGCATTTCTCAAATATGAAATGGTGCCTATTTCCACAGGCACTATGAATATATTTTTCTTTACTTTGAAAAATTAAAGCTTTGTCAAGTATTTCACAATCATCCTATATTAAACTTCAGCAACAGGCATAATCATTTGAAAGTGGATGTCCATCTTAGAAATCGATGAATACCAATCAGAGTGAATTCCACTGCAGAATAATGAGAATTTACACTAGAAATTCTGATTTAAAAAATAAAAACTTAAAGCACATTTTATTTATATAAATTATATGATACCACATGCTATGGTATTGTATCACATTATTAGTATGTCTCAAACAGTGTCTCAGATGGAATTTTAAAGTCGTTCCGAAGAATTGTAACCAGACTAATTGTATTGCTTTCAATGTTATTGATATAGAACTTCCTTGAATACAAACAAGTGACATTTCTGTTTTTTTTAAAAAAACTAACACATGGTCATCATTTCTTATCTACGTCTCACAAATGAACCCAAAGAGTACAAATGTGTGTGTGTGTGTGTGTGTGTGTGTGTGTGAGCAAATTCACCCAGGGAGACAAGTTCTTTCACTTACACTAATTCTCAGTCATCCTTTCTTCTCATTTTTTAGGATACACCCTTCCTCTTGGCTTTGCATTTAAATCACACAATCATACACTGGGGAGACAATGCTAAAGGATGTGGAAGACAAGAAGCGGTCAGCATTAGCTATTAGGACTCATGTAGTGACACAAATCCATTGAGACCACCTCTGTTTACAATAAATCTGCGAACTGGATTCTCTCTCCCTCTCCAGACTCCTCTTCTCAGATGCTTATTCAGGCTACAGAACACAGACCCTGCCTGGGTGCTGTCACTGGGATTATGCAACTGGATTACCCTCTGCGTATGGATCTGCACAGTCAGAAGTATTTCACTGTTACTGCTCTTGGCCTCTGCCCTCCTTATCTCTTGATCCCACATAAATTGACTCTCTTTCAGACTTTTCCTGTCCAGGGCCTGGCCAGTCTCCATAGGGTCATTTCTATTTCTGAGTCCACCTATTTACCATGAGAATACAGTTTTCGATTTTTCTCTCCACCCTTCAGTCTTTCAGGATTAAATTTTATCCCAGCAAAGATCTCATCTGCCTAAATCCAACTCCTTTGCAACTCATCTGTTCCCCTTAGTGATGTCAATCCTTCCCTAGCTATTTCCCATGCTGTTCCAGCCTCCACAGATCTCTATCATACTAAACTGTGAGTAGTTAAAAAAAATGATACTTTTAATGTCTTGTACAGATTTGGAAAGGCTCAACTAAAGCAATGGGAAGGATTCTCCCAATGAAGGATAGCTTCTCTAGTTCCAGACACTGTGATGAACACTTCAATCCCCATTTAATCCTTGGAAATAACTCTGCAAATATACACTTTTAATATTATTTGTTGAGTGAATTGCTGCCAGTTGGTGGTATTTGATTAATTATTTACATCAAGCTACTCTCAATTAAAGGTACAGGAGACTTTGGAGAAAGAGTCAATCTTCTAGGAGAAAGGAGGAATTCGGCAGGGCCATAAACTACAGAATGGACATTTATTCATGCTGTGAAAGTCAGTGGGATGCACAGAATAGACAGGCAACACAATTTCTGGTTTGTATCAATGCATCGTAAACAATATCAGTGGGGAACAGAGACAGTGACCCTTTGTGAATAGATTACCAAGTCTTATTCTTAACTCATTAGATATTGTAACACCTGAAGCAATCTAGACGATTTTCTACTTCTTTAACCATCAGCTTCATTACTGAATGTTCCTTCCCAGATAATGGAATCAGAAAGTCTCTTTGTCAGGATGGGAAAAGGTTTAAGTGTCTTCCTTCCAAGTCAGACAAGAGAACTATCCTTAAAAGTTAGCATTTTTCAAACTTTTTTTCTTGTCTACTGCAGAGCAGTCTCTCCTAAAATTTTTATACTAAGTCTGTTTAACATTTTAATAGTTCTCCATTTATTTTAGTAGTAAGAAAACATACTCAGCATTTATTTTATTTAATTACATATGGAATGCATGGAACTGGAAAATATTAATAAAGTTTAAAAGGAGAGGGTAAATCAAATTCATTGTGCACCTCTCTCACCCTTTAAAATAGGTTATTTTACTGATCCTTAGTAATAGCTATTATTTCCACCTTACAGTTAAGGATACTTATTTCTGCAAGTTTAAAAAATCTTCCAAAGCCGTACACATAGAAATCCATAGATCAAATACTTCAGAAGAGAGTTTCTAATATTTGAGTAATATAGTTGGTGCTTTCAGAAAAAATGGAAATTCAGACTCTTCATACTCCGTGTACCCCAGTTTCTAAAATACAGCAATGACATATAAATATTGTCACTCCAGTGATTATTTTTTGCTTCCAGTGTGACTGTAAATATACTGTATTGGGAAATTTTTTTATATTGTCATTCAAATATTTGATACCAAATATTTCATATCAAATAGTAATGGAAATAAAAGCTGAATTAAAAACTGTCAAATGTGGAATTTCTAGCAGATGTATTCTAGGATTTCCTAAGAAATAACTATTGCAATTTAGATTGGGGTCTCACTCACAAGCAGGCTTACTGATTCTTATCCTTCTCCAAACAAAACGTGGTGTTTCTAGATCATTTAATTTATGTTAGATTGCTCTTATTTCTGTTTCATAGTGCTTTGTCTAGCTCTGGATAATTTTATTGCCATGGTATTAATCCCTGTCTCTGGAAATTTAATCATAACAAGGTGAAATTTTATATTTAAAAAACCACTGTGGAATACCTGGTTTTTTATTTTGAAGCTTTTGAGTTTAGTTTCTTGTCTCTCAGGTGAATGTTAAGCGGTGTTTACCCCTTTGCAGTTACTTTTGACATTTACATTTTGCATGTCCTTTTATCCTGACATGTTTAGTGGAGAAGGCGATTTTCCCTTGAGTCCAGAATTAAAGGGATCATCATAAATACGACCACACGTTGAACAAAAGCCAAACAGCGATTGGTGATCAGAGTAGCGATAATGTAAGTCAAAGGCTGACATGCTGCATGCCACAGAGGGGGATTACTTAGCAGTTCAAGGCACAGACTCATAAGGAATGCTGCCTGCAGACTGTTGTCCAGAAAGCACTTCCCTCTGGGAGAGAGGGGGCTGGCATTTCAGTCATGAATACGTAAGAACCGAAAGGAAGGGGAAAGAACATAACCAGTAAATACTTATCACTTATTATACACTGCTCAATTGTATAGTTTAGTTAATCCTTAGTATTGTAAAATGGGTATTTAATCCATTTTACAGATGAGGAACCAGAGGTTCAGGAAATTCCACAAGAAATCAGTGATAGGGTGGACGTGTAACCCATGTCTCTCTGGCACTAAAATTCACACTCTTCTCCCCGGATCCCTGCTTCCTATCTATGGTGGCAAAAGATACCAGTAGAGGGGATGTTTTGGTGCATTGTGGGTAGTACTGTGATCTTAACTTTTTTTCCCTATGAATTCCTTTGTAATTTGTATCAGTGTTTAATTTCTTCTTTTCAGTAGGTTTTTCAGGAGGTAGAGGATGACGATTTCATCCTGCCTCCTCATGGACCTGTACTTAACATAGGGATAAAGAACTATCATGAAACATCTGCAAAAAGAACATGAACAAGGAATTAAATGTTCAATTATTCATAGGACCTAAAACTTCATTCAGTATTACCTGGCCAAAATAGGAAATTTATAGATTCAACCTGATTCTGTAGAAAGTTCTTATTACAAACCAAAATTTTAGTTCCTGCTCTGCTCCTGTGTGGAATGCGGTCTGCTCTATTTCTTGATCTGAAAACAATAGAAAGAGATATCCTCTCTTCTGTGTGCAACCTGAGATCTGAGATAGTAAAATAATTTTGGGCAAGTTAGAGCATTTTTCTTCAATGTTTGGCATTGTGGAAAGAGTAGTACAACATTGTCCTATCAAGTTAACCTATGTTTTTTCTTTGGCCATTGTATGACTTAGATATAATCTTTGAGCCATTTGCAGTGATGTTACTGAGAGTCCTTTTCCACTAACTACCCTCCTTACAGGAAAACATTACTGATCATGACGAGTGCACAGAAGAAAACTAGACACAGAAACCATCACAGCCAGGTACTCTCTCATTATAACTCCATTTCAAAAGATACCACATTCTGGCCAGGGATTTAGCTCAGTGGCATAAGCGCTTTCCTGACAAGCATGTAGTTGAGTTTGATCCCCAGTACCAAAAAAAAAAAAAAAAAAAAAAAGGAAAGAAGAAGGAAAAAAACATCACAGTGGCCTGGTACCAACTTTTGTATGTCTAACTAAGTTAAGCCTCATAGAATCTTACTTACTAAGTTACTTTATCTTCCTTTAAATGTTTTTGTTTTATTTTGTCATTTGGTGGATTTTTTTTTTACTTACATAATAGTGGGGATTAAACTCAGCACCTTTGACTGAGCTATATCCTTGTATTTTTTGGACAGTCTCACTGAGTCATCCAGGGTGGCCTAGAGTTTGTAATCCCCGGGTCTCAGCCTCCTGGGCAATGGGATTACAGACAAGTACCACTCCCCACTACTACCCTTACAATTTTAAAAAATATACAATATATACCTACTTAGACTAGGTAAGTTACCCAGTATTTAAATAGCTGCTAAAGGAGAGAACTAGGAAGACAGATGTTCATAATCTAAAAACCTTGCTCTGAAATTCTCAAACTCTACATATCATCAAACTTTATTGCTTGTGTGGGTACAAACTTATAATGACAGTTTTGCTCTATTTTATAATAATTTTAAATGAATATTTTAATATCAAGCATTGGTGTCATATGTAAGCATGTATATATCATTAATGTATCATTAATGTATTATCTTTTTTTTTTTTGCAGTATTAGACTTGAGCCTAAAACTCAAAGGAAAACTTTCACATGAAGGTATACTCACATACCTGGACACATCAAGGAGAAAGGCATTCACCAAAAAGGCTCCTGCATGACAATAGAAGAGAAAAGTCTTTTCATTTGCTCTACAAACCTCAACATAGTACACAGCAGTAAGAGAAAAGGCAACAAAATCCATCCAAAAAGTCTTTTTTATTTTAAAGAAATTAAAAGAAAAGAAAAAAATAAAAACAAGATGATAAAAATAATACAGGATTTCAAACAACATGAACAGAAAATAACAGTGGTCACTATATTGCTCATTATTTTCTTTTTTTTTTTTATTTGAAACAGAATAAAACAAAAGGGGGCAGTACAGAGCATATCACAACAGGACAACATAGGCAACACAGTACTTTACATTAAGTCAACTGGACATCAACAGTAGCTAACACCATATCTCTTACTCTGCTATAGTTGAGCATAGTTTCAAATACAATAATATCAAACATAACACAATAGTATAAAGCCATGCATAGAGTGAAAGAATTATGGGGCTTTCTGAACCGAATAACAGAAAATGATCAA